>CM034150.1:748114536-748332036 GCA_019776745.2 Taxus chinensis
TACCCCTCTTTTTTCAATATACCTTACATACCCATTTTTTCATTAGAATTTTATTTACCCCTTTTTATTTCTACCCTAATATATCAAATAGAAAATATATCATATTTTCCACTCAATGATTATTTTCTTAGTACACATTTTCTATAGAAAGAGAGTTTGAAGCCATTTGAGACCTATTACCAATTACCTTAATGTTAAAGTTTAATCACTTATCAATAGTTCTTCAAATAATTAAGATACTAAAATAATATCATTGGTGTTGAAAAGCATACCCAATCTCATTTTCCTATCATCTTATTATTTCTTGGTTGAGAATTTCATAATTGATATTTTCTTATTCAAAAAGATATTATATTTTAAAACTGGGGTTCAAATGTTTTAGTTTTCTATTAAAATTAACCCTACCTCTTCTCTGGCCCACATCTGTAACCTACCCCCAATACCTAATTCAAAATATTAATTAATTAAACTCATTTAACCCCTAATGTACACCAGTATATTAAACTTGATTTTATCAATTTTAATTACATCAATATGAATGTGTGTGCTACAATATTTCCTATATAATGAATCCCCCATGGGTGTAGGGCATCCACAATTTAAAAGAAAATTTGAAATGAAAAATTATAGTATTTTTTAAGCTTTATTTAGTAGTCATATTTGAAAATTATTTTTGGCCACCAGGGACATATTTATATGCGTTAACATTCTATTGTAACTTTTATCTTTGTTACCTTTCCTAAAAATATAGACACACAAAAATTTCTCTTACCTTTATTACTTGATCGTGGCTTATTAGCACTACCTATATCACATCACCTCATGGAAAGCAAGCTATCCAAGAAACCAATAAATACCTTTTTTGATGACCGTTGTCTTACTTTTCATGATGTTAACTATTATCAAGAGTTAATATCTAAGATACATACCTTAAAAGCTACTGGTATAATCAACACACTCTCTAGTTGCTCCACAAAGCTAAAATAATTGTATCCTACCAATACAATGGAGGAAAACAAACACTCTATATTTTATATTTTATGCTCACACATTATATACATGGAAATAATTGTGAACATGATACACTCGATATAAATAAGAACAAAATGTATGCACATATGATGTGTTACACAATAGTTTCCTTACTCCATCAAATAGTATTCCTCCATATGAATAGTCACATGAATTCTAGGTTATAGTATGTCACTCATAGAATATGGATTACTTATTATAGTAGAAAAGGTATGGTAAATCATGGTTGATATGTTTGAAATACACTATTTACTAGACTAATCATGGTATTACTTCCCATAACTCCATATGTCAATCATAATTAAGCATTATTATCTTCTTGATTATCAACACAATACAACACATTAGAAGTCCACTATGGCTAAATAGGGCCCACCCTTATTGATGAAGAATACATCATCACTCTATATTATCTCTAGGAAATTGGAACATTAAGTTCACTTTATCTTTGTATGTTTTAACATATGGTTGATCCAAGACTAGAAAAAATCTTAAACATAAAAAAATCAAAAGAAGTAAAACACCTCGGATGGACCCAAATGTTGTGTAAAAAATATTCCTTCCATAAATTAAGGCATACCCAAAATCTTGGCTTATTACATAAAACATAGCAAAAGATATTAAAATTCATATTTCTAGACAAAACCAAAAAAAGTTCAAAGCTTATTTTGGACCACTAAACGAAGGAATTTGGCACCAAAAATATGCTAAAAAATCACCCAACCTTTATAGAAATATTGGTCATGGCATATTACTAATCAAGATCTTCCAACCTAGAAAATTTCAAGATAATCCAACGGTCAGATAAAAATTTAATGCAACATTATAGTTACGAATAAGAAATTCAAACACACTCATTCACTTACTTTCTCTTTCAAGATCTCCTTGAAAATATCTCTCAAAACACATAAAAAAACTATCTTAAAATTCCCCTAGGAAAAAATACACATTTTTGGAGTAGACGTTACATAACTGTGAGGCAATCCTTACCCATATTTAGACTCAAACATCCTAATACAAATACCATCAAATCCAAGTCAATCATAATAAAGAAATCAATTATAAATCATTATCAAGTGACCGAGTTATAAAATATAATTACATCCATACATATATCACATCTGTATGTGGAGGACTATAGGTGGTTTGAGGCACCTTGGGAGTATTTCCCATGTAGGTAATGGATAGATTGCACTCTAACCCAAACACAAACAATTTTTAAGAATTTCACCCAAATTTATGGTTTTGGGTCATTTTGGTTTATTATAGAGGGTTTCACACATTTGCGGGACTAGAAATCTTATAGTGAACAAAAACCCAAATAAGGATGGAACCACCAAATGATTTAATATGTAAATAATGGTTTTGTCCCTACATACAATACCCTTCCCCAATTATATATGAAGCATCTATGGTATATTTCAAATTTATTCATCATTCTATCACACCTACATCAACTTCCATACCAGTGAAATATTTAAGTTCACTTAATCTCTCATGTTTTACTCTATTAAACACCTATTCTAACCAGTCTATCTTATAAATTATTATATATTTATATTTAATTAATAATCTACATATACATCTTATTTCCAACCATAATCTAGAAACAAATAAACTAGCAATCGTACGTGAAGTGTACGATGGAAATGCCAATGGGACAGAGCAAAGAATTGAAAATTGAGTAAGCAAACAAGATGGGTGAGGGTCAATTGAAAAGGATTTTGAGGGAGGGAAAGGACAACATGTTCCACTATATTGTGTATATGTTGAGTGCATGATTCATGTGAGTGTGAATTACATTTAAAGGGGACAAACCAAAAAATGGGGAAAACCAAAAATGTTTCATGTTTGATACTCAACCACAAAGCGAAAATTAAATACATGCATATTCCACACCTTCTATATGGTTTAAATAATAAATTGTAAGACCCAAATAAAATATGTTATTTGTGTTACACGTTATTAAAATGTGACTATAATTTTTGCTTAAAGGTCCCAAAATAAAAATTGGGAAAAACCAATAGGTTCCATGTTCGAAGCCCATTCGAAATTTGTGTTTCTTGGAGAAATTTGTACTTCCACTTTACAATTCTAAGCTCGAGGAGATGTAAGGAAATAGGAAACAATTTGTAACATAACAATACATAAAAATTTCCTTCTATTAACATACATAAAATTCTAACAATATACAGTGAATCAAACCCACGTTGTTTCGCCATCTTATTTGCATCTTGCAAAAACATGTGAGCATGAAATCAGCGATAAATCGTTGGCATGGCATCCACCTAGATCTAGCATAATTAATGTTTTCATTTTCCCATTTACATACAATAATAATTATAATTTAGATTCGAAAGAGAAGGTTTAGAGACATGTATTCATTTCACATCATTTTGTAAGAAAGGAGAGAGAAAGAGATAGAAAGAGAGAGAAACACTATTTTCCCTAAAGTCAAATTTCACACAACAAGCCATAAGATAGAGTCCCAAAAAATAATTCACAAGTGTCAACAAGTTTCCATGGTGGTTTGGTAACCCGATGGAGGTCCTACAACTTTCCTTTTACATTTTCCTTCTAGTTGCAAAAATTTTCAATCTAGGCCCGGAGGCTAAGAAACCACTTTCGAACGTTGTCTTCCAATGGTAAAACACACCATGTGTTATTTTCTATATATCCTCCTATACACCAAGAATTCATAGGAACTGACAGAATTCAGAACTGGCGAACGGTTTTCAAACAGTGACACGTTTTCTGAACCCACCAGTCGTAGTTGGTCCAACTTGACCTAGTCAAACTACAACCAGAGGCCTACAAAATGCCTTTGCTAAACTATCAAGAATAGTGGTTTTCCTAAAACTGAAGGTTCCAGGCAATTTTCTATTAAAAATACTAAGGGTTTACAAATGTGGATAAGCATTTTGTTGCTCAGGGTTCAAACGGTGGGTCAAAATGAAAGCCAACTTTTCAGTTTTAAAAGCTCCCTAAAAGTGCAAATGGAGTGATGGGGCTTCTAGAGAAATGGTGAAAAGAGTGTGAACCATCACATGAGGTCAGGCTAATGTTTGACATGACTCTCTACATAACAAGGAACACATACGCCATTCGATAACTCTTTTACGGGGCTTAGACTGTTCTTTTGCAAGCCTTTGGAATTTGCATTTTTCTAACTTTGCAAAGTAGAAAAAAAGAGGTTGTTTGATTTTACGAAATCATCTAACTCTTGCCGATACTAGTAGATACGAGCATCTAATTCATATACTCTAGTATCATCGTATAAGGTTATGGTAGTGACCACATTTAATGTTTAAATCAAAAAAAATCAGTTTCATCAATCACAAGGTGAAGTTTTATTTCTTTACACTATTTAAATTTGGTTACATATCCATTTGTATGATTATCTAGTGGTTTAACATTTCTATTATTTTGCAAATGAAGAACCCAAATTACAAAAATTATAAAAGAAAAGGTAAGGGAGACCATGCTTGAAAATGATGAGTGAAGCAGGGTATGCAAGGGCTCCAAGCGGTCCACAATCATAACCAGCAAAATCACGCAATAGAAGAGGATTTTGTCAAGCGGTTCACGAAGCATTGTTATAGAAAAAGTGACTTAATGCACATGCTCCTCAAGGACCAACCAACACACTCACAACACGTTGATGGAAAAAAAATTATTTTCCTGCATTTTCATATTTTAGTTCAAGAAGCCACTTGGATGCAATCTCTGTTAACACTTAATTGCCACAAACTCTACAAGCCTCGAGCAAGGCTCCCCACACACTAGAACTAGGTTTTAATGTAATATTCTTAATTAACTTTTGAGCTTTGTGTAGTTTCCCAGCTTAACCAAGAAGGTCCACCATGTAAAAGGAAGTCTAATAAACGTTATGAAATCTGGATAAATACCAGAATATTGCATTTCATAAAAAAATAACTCTAGTGCACCTTCACTCTTCCCACGCATACCAAAATATGAAATAATTAAACTCAATGACATTACATTTTTATGGATGATTTTTTTGAACACCAAGCCAATAATATTTTTGCCACCACATTTCGCATACATACCTACTAGAGCACTTGTAACTACAACATCTGACAAAATTTTGTACATTTCTTCATTATATTGTTATGGATGTCCATTCCCTGTTCTAAATCTTCCATTTTCACATAGGGTGGAGGATGATGGTAAAGGCTATGAAGCCTGGATTTGCATTGTTTGATAGGTTCCACGACCTTTCTAACAAACCCTTTTTTACATATTATGTCATCATTTCGATCCATCAGGCCACATGTTTCAGGCATTTAGTCGAACTGTTAACATGCCAAGTGCATGCTTCCACACTCTGCAGGCACATCTACCAGGGCACTTACAACTAAAACGTCTGACAAACCATTATGCTTGATGGATATCAATACCATACTCTAGAGATCCCATTATAGCGCATGTTGGGAGGATGTTGGAAAAGGAGATGGAACCTAGATTTACACCTGCTAATCACATTTTCTTGAAATTTTCTAAGCCTTTTCAACAAACCCACCTCGTGCATATCCTATAGTCAAAGCATTTCATTAAAAACATCTCTTTGAGGTGCTCTGTTAAGAATTTCACGTGCC
Source organism: Taxus chinensis (assembly GCA_019776745.2). Classification (NCBI taxonomy): domain Eukaryota; kingdom Viridiplantae; phylum Streptophyta; class Pinopsida; order Cupressales; family Taxaceae; genus Taxus; species Taxus chinensis. The sequence goes on from CM034150.1 coordinate 748,120,188, forward strand.
CAGTGAAAGGTTCCACATTTTACATGCACGTCGACTAGAGCATTTTCAATTGTAACATCGGATAAAATTCCTTTATCTTTTATACTTTCTAGACGTCTATACATTTTTCTAGAGCTCACATTTTGGACACAGACTGGGACTATGGAGAAAATGTGAACTGATCAGGTTGGAGACCTGTTTATTGCATTGAGAACTAGTGACAGTCTTGTTCTTTCATCATTCAAACACTTTCACACCCTTCCCTCGCTGCAACTATCCATTACTACTAAATTCAATGTTAACTTGGGTTTTAGGTGGTTAACGTCTTTGGTTCCCAGATAAAGTGCAAGGGAAAAGACAGGTTTGTGAGGTTATTTAAGACTACATGTGCATTAATAGCTTTCCCAAGCCTTCACGCAACCTCCACCACTCACCATAAATCAAAATTCAACCACTGCATTAAATTTAAATTATTTATTTATTTATTTTAATGTGGGAACTACACAATTCGTACGTGAATGTCACACAGAAATGTAATTTGTACCGTTCGATTGCCTGCTAGATGTTATAAATCATTGGGCTCGTTCCCATTTGGAACGCCTTCGGCGTAAATATAGGACTACAACCATGATGAAAATTTAGTGATTGTGATTGGTTAAATACATCCCTTGGTACAACTATTAAAGTTGTCAAAAAATCCTTGTATGTGTGAATTTCACATTGCAACCAAGCTTATATCCAAGCTAGTTGCAATCGAATATTTGTTATTCCTCTTTAATAATACTAAATTATATAGTTACATAGTTCGGGACATGATAGAGAGTAATATGCTTAAAAGAATTGAAAACTTTTTCAATCAACAAGAAATGTGTGAGTGAAAAGAATTGGTGGCTTGCCACATGCTAAATTTTTAATTGCTTCACTCCTAATTACTATAAGAACAAAAATATCTAAAGAAAATTCAAACAAGAAAACCACACTTGAAATTCTCAATTGATAGTTCAATTTTACAACCGAGACAACTCATTCCACAAAAAAAATAGATCCCTTCAAATTGTCATAAAAAAAATTGATTTAAACATTGACGTGTTTCCATTAGGAGATGGTAACATACTTTGCAACTTGTGCAATTTGATAATAATGAAATAGAATACATCAGCACTTGAAGCATTAATTTGCACATTAAAATAAAGAGAAAATACCTCAGAATTTTTTTACATAATTAAGATATAAATCATGTATGTATATGATAAAAAAAATCAAAAAAAAATTCACCCACAACACTGAGAACATGTCAAAATAGCTAACGTAGACAAGCTATAAACACTAGTAGTGGTGACTGGCAAGAGATGTTGTAAATACTAAACATCTCTTGATCTTGTTAGCAGTCATTTGGAGGTCACCCAAATTGAATGACCCATATGTAATAAATTTCAAGAGTAGACTTACTATCAATTTCCATTAGAAACCAAAATGGGAGAATAAACAAAGAGAGGGGTTCTGATACCATACAGGAGGAGGTGATATTTTTCATCTAAAATAAAGCACAAGACAGACCAGAATCTTTGAAACCCACATTGAATGACCCACAAGTAATAAATTTCAAGAGTAATCTTACTATCAATTTCCATCATCAACCAAAATGGGAGAATAAACAAAGAGAGGGGTTCTAATATCATACATAAGGAGGTGGGATTTTACATCTAAAATAAAGCCAAATACAGACCAGAATCTATGAAACAATCACTAAATTTGTTGTTGTCTTATGTTTAAAGGAACAAATACAACTGTAATGCAAATTTATGCACACGGGGAATGATATTAAACAATAATGTGCACCAGTAACACATTTCTCAATTGTAAATAGAAAAAAAATTAAAAACTTTGTTCAATCTACACCGTTCTTTAGGTAACAAATATTCTATATTTAGAGGACCTGGAAATTACTTCCACTTGAATTCAAATACCTGGGATGATGATAAGAGTGAACATAAATCAAAATCATTAGCTTCCATATAAATTTCAAGAGTAATCTTACTATCAATTTCCATCAGAAACCAAAATGGGAGAATAAACAAAGAGAGGGGTTCTGATATCATATATAAGGAGGTGGGATTTTGCATCTAAAATAAAGCCCAAGACAAACCAAAATCTATGAAATAATCATTGAATTTGTCCTGGTCTTATGTTTAAAGGAACGAATGCAACTATAATGTAAAGTTATGCACACGGGGAATGATATTAAACAATAATTTGCAATAGAAATACATTTCTCAATTGTAAACAGAAAAAAATTTAAAAACTTTGTTCAATCTACATTGTTCTTTAGGTAACAAATATTCTATATTTAGAGGACCCGAGCATTACTTCCACTTGAATTCAAATACTTGGGATGATGATAAGACTAAACATAAAGCAAAATCATTATCTTCCATTGAAATGATTATGTGCCCATTCCCCAAATTACACAAGGCACATTACATAAAAAGCCACAAAAATGTTTCCTGTTAATTCAGATAAAAATCGAGGGTGTCTTTCTTTACAGGAGAGTTACATATAAATTATGCTTTTCAGCATAAATTTTAATAATATGTCAAAAACTTGGTAAGTTACATGGTGAAATTAATGTGCAATCACATAATAAATAAGAGGGAATTGCCTCTGCAAATGGCACTTGCATACAACATAGATTTTACATTGTGGACAACTTATGATTCAAGAATAACTTTGTGCACTTGCTCTAAAATGTTTGTCTAATTGAGAGAACATCAATTAAAAATACAATGAAAAATATTGTCTCATTTACACTCTAGAGATATTTGATCTTGCGATGAAATTTTCCAATTTTTAGGTATTGTTGTCACAAACACATTCAGTCTATTTCCTAAAGCAGGTGTCTTAAGAGAACTAACCAATCCAATGTTGTCATTAAATGGCTTACGCTAGGTAGAAAAATTAGAACTATTGCCAATGAGTGATTCCTGAAATCCAAAAAAAATCATTAAAACCAGAAGACCTTGGACATTCCAGAAATAAGTAATATGTTTAATGAGATTACTTTTGCATGTATAAGAAACAAAATATTTCAGTAATTTATCTGACAAATATCCTTAAAATAACATTCTTGGAAGACAAAGAAGAAGGTCCTTGCACAAAGACTTCAGAGGACTCCTTTCTATTGTAGGTTGTTGAGAGTTAAATGGCAGAAGTAGTTTTGTTCTCTTTGAGAGTGGGAGGTGTTTCCTTGAAATTCTTCATATTTCTTTCTAAGAATCTAAACATGAATTACAAAAATAGTTTAAGAACCCTAGTCATGGTTATACTTTAGAATAAATACACTCTAGCAAAGATCCTTACAACAAAATTTCACAACCCATAAAAGAAAGGCGAGTTGGTGAATTTCGTTTTAGGAACCTGGAAATCAGTTGCAAAAATAAACTGAGAACTCTAGCTCTGGTTTAACTATTGAAATACACTTTTGTAAGTGTTCTTCTCCGCAAAATTTCACAATCCATTAAAAGAAACCCCAAATGGAATTGGGCGAAACTTCTTCTCAAGAATAAGGAAATGAAATGCAAAAATAAACTGGGAACCCTAGCTCTGGTTACTTTTTGAAATACACTTTTGCAAGTGTTCTTTCTGTCAAATTTCACAATCCATAGAAAGAAGCCCTAACTGGAGTTGCGAACTTCTTCTCAAGAATCAGGAAATGAAATGCACAAATAACTGAGAACCCTGGCTCTGGATTACGTTAGAAATACACTTTAGCAGAAGTTCTCACAAAAAAATTTACAATACATAAAAGGAAACAGTGAAAGTTTATATCGTGAGCGAACAATTTCTAGCAAAAATTCTGTGTACAATTTGAATTGAATCAAAGAAGGTTGATCTCATGAGCAAAGAAGATTGTTATTTCTAACCTGACTTCCGCTAGCAGAGTTGCCTTTCTGCTCTTGGCTGACTGCACCTGATCTCTCAATGCAACGAACTCCTACAGTTTATAACAAAAAACAAAACCAATAAAAAGCAAAACCCTCGAACCAAAACCCGGAACCAGAAATACGCGGCCGAAATATAATCAAACAAATAAAAAGAACATCAGAAATACCAGATCCGAGGGTTTTAAAACCTTACATCTTGAAGCTAGATATAATCCTACATCAAGCTCACATGCTTTGCGTTCAAGTCCCGAGGAGGCATAACGTCGACCACCGCTCGTTTTATCGTCATCTTTTTCTGCCATAAATGTGATGCAAGAAGAAGACCTTCAATAAAGGCTTATGAAACCCTGGAAAGCATAAACTGGATGGAAACCCTCAACAGATAAATCAAATCCGTCACAGATTTTTTGTAGTGCCCGCTTCCCTTCGACACCTTGTGATATTAATCCTGATACTACTGACTATATTATGGACATTGTTATAGTTTGATTTAGTATGATGCTAGATGTTAGATCATGGTTTATTATGGACTTTGATACATATATGGTGCATGATGATTATTGGAAACTTTTTATAGATTGATTTTGATATATTGTTTGACATGGTTATATTATAGATGTGGTTTGGACATGTGATATTTATATATTTTGAGTAGACCTAGAAAGTGGAACTAATTTTATTATCATATAGTTGTTGATAAAACTACAAATGATATTGTTTTTTGCCTTGATAATGTTGTGATTCATATGCATATATGGTTCTGGAATTATACTTATATTCATTTTGGATGTTCTGATGCGGCCATGAAGCCGAAGGAGGGTATTGGTATTTTGCAAGTTTAAAAATATCACAACAAACATCGAGGGATTGGAGACCAACCACATTGGAATTATAGATAAATTTAACAAGGTCACCATGGCAACTTGTGTTTGTTTTGTGTGTGTTGGATTTTTGTTAGGTTTCCCATGGGGGGGGAAATCACCTTCAAATGTGACCAAGGGACTTTATGTTTTTCTTTATTTGGTCTTTTGTTATTGTTGTATGTGTTTTATAAGTGATGTGTTTTCCCTTTCCATTATTTAAATTAAATTATGTCATGAGGAATGTAATTAATAGAGTTGTTGGTCTTGGTTTAAGTGTTGTAAGAGATGTGTAAGTGATCTGTAAGTTGATTTTAGATTATGAAACACTCCACCTTCTTGGAAATTCGAATTATCCTTGGAGGCTAATTTTGAAGGCTAGTGGGACAAGTTAAGCTTGTCCCACACCTCTTAAATTTATTTACCAACCATACCTATGGTTGGAGAGTTGAATTTAGAATTTCATTATGAATTTTTGTAAGTCAAGTTGTAAGTTTTAATTGCACTTTTCTTACATGTTTTAATTTTAGTCCTTTGGAGTGTGGGCTTGTTTTGGAGTGTGTAAGTAATCTGTCATATTATTCACCCACCTATTTAATATGCCTTGGAGAATGAAGTTGACTTTGGTGTTGGAGTTGAGGATGTGTGATGTGGCATCATACATAGATCCACCTCATCCTCTTCTCGTCCCTCTTCTATATATTCGAATTCCTTAGCTTATTTTTGGGTTAGCTTATTTTTGGGTTACTTCACCCTGCATTGCTTCATTTTGGGTGACTTCTTTTGGTTTTGAGAGCTCTTGCAATTTTGGAGAAAGTTGGAGATTGTTGAATGCTTATGGATTATTGATCTTGGACTGTTTTACATTGGAAAGCTTGTTATTTGGAACTTTGGAACAAACTCCATCATGGAGAGGTAGGAGCTTGGCTCTTTAAAATGCTTGCATTTCATTGTATGCATATGTAAATGGTTGAATGTTTTATTATGTTTGTTGGTTTGGTTGGGTAGATGGCCTAGGTATGGTGTAGGAGAAGACTATGGGGAAATCTTGTGGGGAGGAATAAGTGTTTTTTGGGGAGGTATAAGTGTTTTTGGATGGAGTTGGGATTGGGTTCCACCTGGTAAAAATAAATATCTTGCATTTCTTTACTCATTATGGGGTTCCATAAGAGGTTGGGGAGGCATAAGGAAATGTGAGGTATAAGGGGTACTTGGGGGAGACTTAAGGGTATGACAAGCATTTGAATGATATGTATTTTGGTAGTTTTCTCTCAGGTGGTGATACCCATTTCCTCTTTGGGAGGCATAAGTAGCTTCCCCCATAGTTCTTGCTCCTTTAGCTTGTGCATGATGAAGCCTGAGTATTTTTTGTTGTTTTTTTTTTTGTTACAAATTGTAATTTTGTTTGGAAAGTGTTTTGATTGTGAAAGATTTCTTTTGTGTTGTGGAAGCTTGTTTTTTGCCATGAGTTGTAATCCAGTTCTTATTGCAATGTGGTTGGGGCTCGGGGGCTAATGAGGAGGATGGCTTCTCCTCTTCATTGGATTTCTTGGTTAGGTGGAGAGCGTTGCCTCCCCCCCGGTTTTGTTGTGATGAAACTAAAAATGGTGGATCTTCTTGTTGTTATTCTAGAGATGAGAATGAAGATAGATTTGGTTGTCCCTTTGATATTGCCTTATTGTAAACATTTCCCACTTTAAGTGGTTAACCTTGTAATATTATTGTGATGAAGGTTTGCTCTATTTTTGAAATGAAATGTACATTCGAATATGAAAGACATACTCTGTAATTTGTTTGGTGAAAATAAATGAGAAAGAAATGTATTTTGTAATCTGTTTGGCGAATGAAAAAGGAAGTTGTAAAAGAATTGTTGAGTTAATAGAAGTTGGTTTATCCACCACAAATGATATTGTTTTCATTGGAAATCAGTGTTTGAAATGCATTATGAAATCTCTGTATGAAATTCTAGAAAAGAGTGTATGAAGGAATGTTAGATTACTCTGCTTCCTTGAAAATGCATATTTTGAAATTATAACTGCATTATGGATTTTGCACACATTGTTAGGAATAAACTTAAGCATTTTAAATTGGATTGGGAATGTATTCAATATTTTAAAGTTTGGTAAGTGAAAAATAGATCTATCCATTTATCTAATCTTTGTTAGATGGTTTCAAACTTGCAAATCATTATCAGAAGTTATACAGAACACTATACAACAATGAACAACAAAGTGAGATAGCAATTGGACTTAGTATGCTCAAAACGCATCCCAAATAGATTATATCACTTAAGGGAATTTTCTTATAGAACTTTAATAATCAGGCTCAGACAAATACACTGATGTTTTTGCAGACAAGGGGGGAATCCATTTTTCTTGAAAATTCAAGCAATCAAATTATCTTTGTAATTCACCCCAAATTCCTCCAAGTGCATTTCTCCATGCCTGTTAGGTGTGTGGAAGAAGGATTAATGGTGGATTGAATTGATTCTGTCAAGTTAAAAGTTCAGTTCATCTTTTAAAAGCTTGCAGGAACATTTTCTTAAAATTTACCCTTCTAAGTTCATCAAAATGAAAATTTTAAGCTTCCTGTGCAAAGAGGACTTCAAGACCTTTCCAAAAAGTCCTTGTTTTCCAAAAATCAAGCTCCCAATCAAAAGTTATGGCCTACTAAATTTTTTACTTCATTTCTGGCTCAAAAGATAAACTAACTATCAAGAAAACAAAATTTGGGAAAAAAAAATTACAAGTAGACCCGTGGGCCCAAAAATTACTCATTGTCCTTTCATGGGAAATAAACACAAAAACAATAAGTTTCCCCCCGCTCCGATGGCCCGAGCATTTCCCTATTAGCAAAATAAATATTCTAAGTCCAAAAAGTTAATTTGGCAACTTTTCCTCCACGGCCCCACCGCCCCGTAGCTAATGCATGCTTGACACATGGCTTCGTTGAGTGTCAGCGGAGGTGTGGATCATTTTAAACCTTAACACTTTCAAATAAAAATTGTGGCAAAAATTCTTAAGTTTCCCTGCCGACCCGCTGGCCCGCAACCAATGATTGATTGACACGTGACATCATTGGGCATCAGCGAAGGCACAGGTGATTCTTAACCTTTAATGCATTTTGGGAAAAAGTCAAATTTTCTAATTTTTCCCTAATGACCTGCTTCCCCACTTGGAATTTGGGACTAACACGTGGCGTCTCTACGCACCAACAGAGGAGCGGGTAATTTTGAACCCTTTCACCCTTTCAAAAAAAAAATAAGGAAAAAATTCAATTTTGCCTCCGGCGTCCCGCCTTTCCACCTAGGCTATAAATTTGGACACATGTCCCTTGCAGACTTGCAGGCATGCGGGTGCAAAGGTGGCTTTTTTCCCCAAGTGGGAAAATTTCCAAAACTTCTCCCACAACCCCGCCGAACCACCCCTGGGGAAAATTTTCTTCCCCAACACCACTGACCTGACTCCTCCTCTGGGAAAAATTTCTCCCCGCAGCCTATAGACCCACCCCTGGGGAAAATTTTCTCCCCTAGGCCCGCCAGCCTGCCTTGGGAAAATTTTCCTCCCAAGGTCCGCCAACCCGTAACTTTGGAAATATAGGGAGTTAGGAGGACTTCTTTATATCACTGGAAAGGTGAGAAAATTTTCTATCTAGTGGGAATGTTTTTAGAAGGTTTATAGTGTGTTAATTTTGAGAAAAATTAGGTTGAATATCTTAATCCTGTCAGAGGGTGGGAGAGTGAGAAATTGGCCTATTAATCTTAATGATTATTCTAACCCCAATTTTTGACCATGTAAATTTAATAATTGTTGTAATGGGAAAAACTATGAGTTAAGATTTTTATTTGGCCTTTGAACCCTACTTGTGGCAACTTTTGTTTTGTAACCTGGTAGCATTCACTTTTAAACAAAAAAATGATCCCATAATTTTCTGACTAATCCGAGGTTGTTCTTGAGTCTCAAGCGGGTTGTTTTAGTAGGCGTTACATTTTCCATTTGTGTCGGATGGAAAAAGTGTTGTACATGATACAAAAACAAACGTCATAATGGTATAAATCTTCAGTAAAGGGCAGAGGAAAAACTACAGGAAAACAGGCAGCAGAAGAAGAAGAAAAATAAAAAGAAACCGGAATGGATAAATATGCCATGGATTGGCTATAATCTAGAATATTATGGCGGGTACAACTGGTTGGAAGAAGTAGTTCATTTAATAGCAGGTGACTATGAATATGAATATGAATATGAATGTGACCCACACATAATCGACCTAGGCATATCAATTTCCCTTAATACAGTTGGTTTTCTGTACCGACCCTAAGTAGCTTAATAACTATATCTCCAAAACATGTGCCCTTTTTTATTTTTCCTTACTCTCCATGAGCAGTAAGTATTGTAGGTATTTGGGGTCCTCTTTTCCTTGGAATGGATGCAATGGTGATCCTTTTTATTCTTCCGGAGGTGTCGTAGTCAAAGAAACTGTGGGGAAGGGAAGCAATGGATTTCAAGGTTTCAAACCCTCCACCATGTTCACACAAATGTCATGTCTTCCTACCTACAATATATCAATATTACAGTCATGTAAAAGATATTATAGTTTTTTTTTGGGCATTTAAATAGGAAGAAGGGGACGGACAAACAAAGGTGGTAAGGATGTTGACAGAGATGTTTCCACGGTCCACCTTTGGTTGTGTTTCTTGGATATTTAGCCTGTAGTTGCATCAATTGGAGAGAAATTCTTACATGACTTGGAGATGGATTCGAGATCTTATCTGCAGCCCTCCCCTCTCCTATGAGCCACTCTATATCACTACCAATTCATTATCTCCTAGGAACATGTATTGTATATGTTCATCTGCATGAGCAGATGCATGGCACAAGATTTATGCACGCAATGGAAAAATGGAGCTCGGATCTCTACAACCAACAGAAATGTCCACATAACCTGTTCCAAACTTCGTATTTTTATTGTCATCCTCTAATCACCACCTGTAGTGCATAAATCGCTCCATACATCATCAACCATTGTATTTCCTTCATTCGAACCCTTATACAGGACGGGAGGAGCCTTCACTGCAATGTGGATGTCAGACCTAGCAGGTCTGTTAGATTTCAACGCAGACTCTGACATTTTAATCTTGGCCCTCAAATTTCTGAAATATGTCAGACCCAACAAGTCTCATCTCACTACAAGAACACCTTACGGCGTAATAAATAAATAAATACATCCAAATCTCACCTCCTTATTTTATTTTCAAGTTGAATAACCAATATTGACCATTTACATACCTACTAATTTCATATATAGATATTAACCCAAATATTCTATGTGAATACTACACTCAAATTAAGATCACTCAAGTCAAATTCACCTAAATCAACAAGTATTTGTTGAAATGAAATTTATAACAAGAATATTAATATAAGAATTGATTTTATTTATTATTTCTTTATGCATATTATTTATATATTTACACAAAAAAATTAATGAAAATCAATCCATCCATATTACGTATTTATAAAAAACAAATAACAAGGGTCGCAATGTGACTAGTCCCTACCCTAACATTGAATTTTTGAATTATTTGAGGATAAATAATAAGTAATTGTTTTAAAATAATTAGCATTAAATTATTTTAAAGTAGATAATATTATAATGATTTTAAAAAGTTGTTATAATATTATTTTTAGCTAAAATAAAATATATGTATGGTGTAGCTACACTATTGTCTATGTTTTTAAAGATGTCCTTTAGAATACTTAGGTGGAATTCTCTAGAAAATATGCACTCCAATTTGAAAAGCACTTAAATATGTACCATAAAGTCTATACATAAAATACAATTTTAATATTTTTGTAAATATTATAATAGACAAAAGATTGCATAGTTATGAAATAGGTCAATTATTTTAAGCAATAAATTTCAAAAAGTGAATTATTTATAAAAATGTAGAAATGGAAACCACTGACATCATGGTGCCTCAATTTACGTGAAGGTGGGAATAAGGGGTAAAAATTTTTAGCCAATCACAAACTAGATAAATACATTTTTAAAATGTTTTGAGTAAAAAATGAGCATGTCCAAATTTTAAAACATTTGAAAATCAATACAAAAAAATAATAATAATTTATTATTAGTTCAAAACATATTTAATAATAACTTATTAAAGTGGAGTGAAAGATATAGTACCCGTGCCTTTGACAAACTAATAATTATATTCAAAAGCCTTTAAGTAGGAAGATGTTTGTTTATTGAAATCTGACAGGTCGACGGACCGCCTTCCCCCACGATGAAGTGGGCAGATTTCTTATAGGCTAAGTGGCCAAGGACTAAGGGGTATCCATTCTGTCAAATTCACCCAGGCTACAATCCCGGCCTCATCCCTTATTATGGTGCATCTCCTGACTTCCCTTGCAGCAAGAATTGAACCCTGGTGGGATTTTTAAGAGCCAAACATCTTAACCATTGAGTCAATATTCATTCGATGGTAGGAAAATGTATTCATTATCATATATCTTAAAATATCTTACAATGAATTTACATAAACGTTTTGGAATAGCTTTATAAATTCCTTTGATTCAAAATTTTAAAGTAGAAAAATGCATTTAATATTTATTCAATTCTGGTACAACTTAAGAAAATATTTTAATTTTATAGGGTTAAAAATTGCAAACATCTATAGCCTCTTTAGAGCTAGCTCAGGAGGTGTCGTTCTCACATTACAATAAATAAATAAATAATTTAAATTTAATGCAGTGGTTGAATTGAGATTTATGGTGAGTGATGGAGTTTGCGTGAAGGCTTGGGCAACTTGTAAATGCACATGGGTGTCTTAAATAATCTCGCAGATCTTTTTGTTTCCCTTGCACAATAATACATGCACTTTATTTGGTACCCAGAGACGTTAACCACCTAAAACCCAAGTTAACATTGAAATTTAGCAGTAATGGATAGCTATAGCGAGGGTATGGTGAGATAGTGTTTGGCGGTGGATGGTATTATCCCTGGTACTGTGACAGTGTTTGACCAATGAAAGAACGAGATGGTCAATGGCTCTCAATGCAACAAATAGGTCTCCAACCTGATCAGTTCACATTTTTAGCATACTCTCATTCTACGCCAAAATGTGAGATCCGGAATAGGGTACGGACATCCATCAAATCATAAAAGGATAGAAGAATTTTTTCAAATGTTGTAGTTAGAAGCGCTCTGGTAGATAGGCATGCAAATGTGGAAGCATGCGCTTGGCATGTGAACTGTTTGACTAAATGCATGAAATGTGGGCTCATGGACTGTAATGATGACAGGATATGCATGAAATGGGTCTGTTAAAAGGCTTGAAATGTTTCCAGCAAATTCCCTTTAGAAATGTTGATTGTGCTCTCTATAGCATCCCTATGCATACCATCTACATATTCATCATGATACCTCCTATAATAATTTCTAGGAACTAGGTGTAAGTTCTTGTTTTGTTTTGCAAAAGCACCTTAAGGAGAGAAATTTTCAGGGGATGTATCCATATAATGTTTCATTTCTTATTTATTATCATACTTGTTGGCTTAGAAAAAGGACATGGGTGGCCTTTTGTGTAACATGGGGCAAAATAAATGCAATAAAATGGATTTGTAATGATCTTTAGGGTGTGATTTGTTGTTGGCCGCCTAACCATTTTGGGGAAAACTCTAAACTACACCTTCAAATATATTTTTTTTACTTGTGATGGTTGTATAGAGGCCCTTACCTTATATTGCGAATCTACACGCCTTAACCTGTGTATAATAACAGTTTGGGTGGGGATGATGTCAAGCCCACAACTTTTTTCGGCATCTTCTAGGTCTACATATGATCGGATTCTTGTTGTAGTATGGAAGTGCATCTAAGGACAATGAATAGTGGTTTTTGCTCCTCAAACCACACCCCTGTTTTAAAAATAATGGAGTTATACTCACGGCAATGAACTATTTGATGAAATGTCTAAGTGAGATGTTGAATCAAATCCTAGGACTTTAATAGGCTTCCTTCCTCCATGCATGGTTCATCTCCTTATCTTTCATAATTCTCGTACTTTTTTTTTTTGCAATCAAATATTATTTTTAAAAACCTTAGGATTATCATGCATTTAATTGTTTTATATTAACTTGTTTGCAAAACAATAAAATGTCATATTGTAACTCACGCAATCAAAATAACCTTTTTGTAGTCAACCATGAACTTAAACCCTCATTTTGAGGTGATTTAGCAACTTCCTAACAAAACCATATTACTGCAGTACCCATTTTTATTGACAAGTTGAAGTTAAGCTCCTGCAATTATGTTGACTGCTCTCTTGTTAAAACAAATAAATCACGATTTCCGGAGACTTCCAAAATTACCTTCATAACTCCAGAAAGGAGATGTTAAGTTTCCTACGTTTACCTTGTCATGTGAGGAGTCATTTTAATCCTTAATTCAACCCTGAATGATCATCTGTGATACTTTTGATGCCCTGCTAGGAGCCATGTTACATTGATTTACAACTGTAGGAAGTTGTTAAATTTGAAAAGTTGGATTTCGTATCGGCGCATCGTTTGAATCCTGGAAAACAAAATGCATATCCGCCTTCGCAAACCTCTAGTATTTTTACTAGACAATTTCCTGGAACCTTCAATTTGGGAAAAAAACACTCTTCTTGATAGTTTGACAAAGGCTTTTTATAGGCCTCCGGTCGCAGTTTGACTAGGTCAAAACTGGACCAATTACGACTGATGGCTCCAGAAAACATGTCGTTTCAAAACCAGTTTCTAGTTCACAGTCCTGTCAACTCTGGTGGGTTTTCCATATATAGGGGAACTCCTAGGAATTTTCTCATTGCGCGTTTTTCCATCGAACGTCATTTTTGGAAGTGGGTTCCTGAGCCCTCAAGCTAACTTTTGATCATTTACAACTAGGACAATTACGACCGATTACCTTGGAAAACTGACCTCCAATCAAAAACCGTTCGCGAGTTATAAATCCCGTCAGTTCCTGTGAATTCTTGGTGTATAGGAGGACACGTAGAAACTTACCATTAGTTTGTTTTCTCATTAGAGGACAATGTTTGAAAGTGATTTCTTCACCTCCAAGCCTAAATTAAACGTTTTTGGAACTAGTAGGAAAATGTAAAGAGAAAGTTGTAGGACCCCTGTTGGGTTGCCATCGTGGAAACTTATTGACACTTGTAAATAACTTATTGAAACTCTATTGTGTGATTGTTATGTGGATTTGAACTTTTGGCAAAATAGGGTTTCTCTCTCTTCCCTATTTCTTTCTGTTGCCTTGGTTAAGAAATGACGTGAACTAAAATGAAATAAATATGTGTCTCTAACCTCCTCCTTTCGAATACAAATTATTAATGTTATTATGTAAATGGGAAAGTTCTAAAAATTTTAATTATGCTAGATTTGGGTAGATGCCATGTCAGCGATTTATCGCTGATTTCATGCTCACATGTTTTTGCAGGATGGAAGTGAGATGGCTAAAAGGCATGGTGTAATCCATTTTTTATTATTGTAATTTATATAAGTTATTAAAAATGTGTGTGTGTGTGTGTGTGTAATGTATTGCCATGTTACAGAAATTTATATTTGAAATTTGGTAATATGTATGAGATGCTAGTTTTAGGAATGCCTTGAGAAATGTGCATTTAATTATGGGTACCATTTTTATTTAGATTTTCATATGGAAAAATTTTGATATGTTAAATGAATTTAAATGTAATATCTTTTAGTTCATTTATAGTTTGTAATATCCAATTAATTAATTGGTGTGTTGTGTTCTTTACCTTGAAAATGCAATAAAGAAACCTAAGAAAATTAGCCAACCCTAGTATAAAATTTGTGTATAACTAACCTTCATATGTTATTATTTTTGCATAGAACATTGAAACCTTAGAATGAACTCAAACCTCTATACTCAATGTCACCTTCTATCTTAAATAAATAAGATCCATAGTTTATTTACCGTTCTAGCCTGTATGTTTAGTGACATCGTCATGAAACCGTCAGTTAATAACGACTTGTTCAAACGTTATCTGTAGTAAGTGGTCCCCTTCAAGGATTGGTTATCATGTGTGTAGTAAGGAGAATGTGTTCTCTTAAGGTACGACTTACGTGTTAGATGACATAGATCACCAACTACTCTTGAAAGTAACCTTTAGTAGATGGGATTATCTAATGAATTTAACATTTAAATTTGTTGCACCCTCCCTCTCATTCTAACCACATTAGTTTGCAAAACATTGTCGTCTAAAAACATAATTAATCCTCACAACTAAAATTTTATGGTACTACCCCTAAGAAATATATTCATTAGTTCATTTCTATAACTTAAGATTCTTTTTTCAAAGAAACAACTATGATGTGTAATCTTACCATATGTGGAGTAAGTAGAGTTATCACCTCTTTAATATCCTAGTTGACTACCAAGTATTACGAAGTTAGATCTAGAAATTTTCTTCATCATCAAATGAATTCTTTGTGGGACCCAAACAACACAAATGGACCTAGTGAAATAGTCGTACTATGACTTAAAACTATTGTTAATGATCTTTTTAGTTCCTCACAGCTAAATCTGTTACTTTGGTTTGTGACAATATAGCACCTTGATCTTTTACGGAGGGTTTATAGGGTAAATATTTTTTCACACCTTAATCTAATCTATAATAGGGCATAGAGCCCTAAGTGTAAATTGGAATTAAACTAAACCTCGGTTGATTAGGAGGTTAACTTATGGGTAGAAAATGGTAACTCCTTCCAAATGAAATTGATTTGAAAGATATTGACTTTAGAGAACCCAGGAAACCAGAATCTTGGTCCTGTAATCCCTTGTTATGTTCATTTTGACATTAAGAATAAAATAAGTTTCACATGTGGAATCGTGAAATGCAAAAACAGGGGATCTTACCTTGAACACAAATCACTTGTGGTTCATGCGTAGTTTATAATACTTCCAATCATGTATTTCTTCTAGATGTTAGACAATAATTTTGTAACTCCTTTTGTGATGAAAAAAAATTCTAATAATGAGACCATAGTGTGGTGTAAGAGTAAAGCACATAAGAGTAAAACTAGATTTGAGGTTAGTAATAATGTCACTCTTGGAGTCCTTATAACTCAAGTAAACATTTTCATGTGTTACAAAGAATATGAATTGCCCTTGGTGAGATCAAAATATGAATGTGTTATATTGTTGAATGTGTTATAAATAATATGTATATGAATGTGTTATATTTTTTAATAATGATGGAATTTTTATAACATATTAAAAAGAGAGTTAAGAAAATGTCATGTTGTCACATAAAGCTTTCGGCCATTAATTTTTTCATAGCACAAAACTCAGGGTCTCCAACTTTTTGTTGTGTAATCTTGTTGGTTAACGAGATGTGGAATTGGGCGCGGTATTCCATGAACTTACTGATCATATGCTCTAGTTGATCCTGGGAAGGATCCTTGTGTCGCTCACTGATCGCCTCGCAAGTCTCCCACTCGTTTATGAGCTTCTCTGGGAGTTTGGAATATTCTTTCTCTACTTCTATGAGGAACCCGATGAAGCCCCGACATGCCAGCAGGTTATTGATGGACTCTGCGTCAAAAGTGACCTCTGGCCCCAGCCCTTGTGAAACGATCTCCTTGAAGATCTAGATGGTTTCATCAACTTTCCTTAAGGTGAAGGAAGGAGTAAGCAACCATGGAGACATGTTGAGAACGATTTGTTCCATTTGGTGCATCGCGTCCAGGGCTTCTTCCTTTACCTTATCAATCTTTTCAAGGAAAAATTCTAGTTGATCTATTCGGTAGTCCTGAGTGGATAGGACTTTATTGAGGGCCCTAGGGTGACTGAAAACGCCGAACTTGACCAGATATTTGACTGAACAGTCAAACATTTGTTGAAAGGTCTCATGCTGCAGCCTAGCATGGTCCAGCTCTTCTGATATGGGTCCTGCTAATGCTTGGAGCTCTTTATTCGTCTTGTTGATGTTCAGATAAAAATCAGTGAACTTGGTGATTACTTTTTCACTGTCTTTGAGGATCTAGCTCCTCCAAGCGGAAACGGCCATACCCTGCTCGCCAATCTTTGCATATTCATCAATTTTATCCTGGCTCAGAGGCTCAGGAGTCTCGGTGGCAGTTGTGGGAGGTGCACTGCCCATCTTCTGTAAGGCTTGGAGCAGATGTTTATTTTTCTCTTTTAGCAACCTTTTCTCTTCTTTTGCTTCTTGAAGCTTCTTGCAGAGGGCGTCAACTGCAGATAGGGCCTCTCCCTGAAGGCTTTCAGAAGACGTACCCATCGTAACTTGAGTCACTTTATAATCTGTCGGAGATAGATCCTTTCTATCCTTCAGAGGATTGGGGTATGCGATCTCCATTACCCTCTCTCCCGAAGCACTCTGAGAGAAGCGTGTGATGGGCTTCTGCTTCTTTTCCCCTTTTGACGGGATTACGGAGAAGTCCATCGGAGCGATGGGAACTTTCCTTTTCTTTTGACTTAGATGCTGGGAGATCCAGGTTGGACTTGTGGGAGAAGAACCAGAAATAGAGAAGGGGACAACTGCAGTAGTAGAAGGGAAAAACGTGGAAACACTTGGAGGCGGAATTGAGAGAGGGGCCGAGGAAGTGCTCACGGGACGAAGAGATACTGTAGGAGAGGAAGACATAGGAAGGGAAGGGAGCTCAGAGATAAGAGAAGAAATGGAGGGGGACAGGTCCGCGAGAGAAGAGAAGATGGACAAAGAAGCAGAAGGAACAGTAGAAGAAGGGGGAGAGGACACGACCAAAGGAATGGTCACTTGAGTCACTCGAGGAGGGGAAGGGGGAGAAGAAGAAGGGACAGAAGGGACATCAATTGTTGTGGCATTGGCGACATCCTGAGTGGATGGGCCTATTTGAACATCTTCTTCCGCTTCTTTCTCTGGAGAAGCCAGAGTTACAACTTGTTCGGGTGCAGCGGAAGGAGGACTTTCAAGAGCTTCCTCTTGAGTGATGCTGGATTCACCCTCTTTACTTTTTCCTTTGCCTTTTGGCTGTTGTTTTGATCGAGGAGGTGCGTTACCCAACGGAGAGGTTGTGAAATCGACTCCGAGGTAGACGAGCCCGTTCATTCTACACCAATGCTCTGTTCTACGCAGAGATTCCTTGACCCTTTCCTCAATTGTCTGAGGGGCTTTAATTCTATCAATCAATGCAAAAGGCCAATCGTCCCCACCTATGTCAAGATACACTTGATCCACTTCCTCCTCATTAGTTTGGTAGCCTTTAGGGACGATGGCCACCCCGTACTAGATGATTTCTGCTAAGGCCAAATGAGAATGGTCCTTCCTCCTGAGCTCCACCTCATGATATAGGGCAATGTAAATATCCTCGATCTGAGGGATGTGGATCGGATCGAGCTTAGCCCTTAGCAAAAAATTTCTCGGGTTGAAGGTAGGCCTTGCCGGGAAGTCATGTTTCAGATTCAGTAGCTCCAGCTCTGCAAACATGTCTTTTGCCTTGTGGTGAGAGGGACACGTATACCTACCCACTGTGAGGGGGAAAGGAGTTCCACCCTTCTTTCTCTTGAGGCATTTCTCATGGTAGGTGACTGGCTATCTTGACAGCTCTAGCAGAATCAACTTGGGCCCGGCATACCTCGGCAGTCTAGTTTTCTCCCCCAAGAAATTAGCCGCCCTCAGATAAGTGAATGTGGGGAATTGAGTGAACAGGGCCCCCCATTTCTCTATGGCTGCCACGATGCTCTTGGTCGTGCGACCATGAGCCATATTTGTCCTCAACAGGCAGATGATGAAATAGAAAAATGCATCATTTATCTTTGTAAATTGAGGGATGTTATTTTCCAGCTTTAGCTCTAGATAATATTCATAGATTTTAACTTGGGGCCAAACCCCACTCCGCATCAGAGCTGGGTAGTCCCTTTCTGAAGCTGCAGTGTAAACAACATAGGATTTCATGTAGAACCTCCCCGTTGTGGGGAATTGTTGCAGCTGCTCTGATATTGTGCTGCTTATGATTTCTGCCCATTCAAAGCGTTGATCGGGCATATTTTTGTTCATTGTTTCTAAATACCGCAGCATCCATTTGTGGAAATAGTGGGCGTCAGGAAGCCCAAACACCCTGCTCAGGAACGTGATGGTGTCACTGAGCTCCTCTGAAAAATCACTGTGGTGAATGATTTGTGGCCAACGGGTCACCACCTTTTTATTTTTCAAATATACCTCATTCATCAGCTGCATGCACTGATCTTCATTGTCGTCCCAGGCCTTGATGCACAGTCTTCTTGGCTGACGGCCACAAAGTGCCGGTGATGAGGAATGCCGAGTATTATTTCAAAGTGGCGGGTAGTGAGGTTGATTATGACCTCGCCCTTTCTCATTTACGACACATCTTGTGTCTTTATTGTAGCACCGGGAAACCACCATCATAAATTCATTGTTAATGGCACTGACTGGGATTCCTCCAGCAAAGTGCAGGGCACTGCCTATCAGCTTGTCCATCCATGGACTTCTTGTGACCTTCTGGGTTCTGGACCAGAATTCTTCCATATCGATATGACCCAACTCTGAGTCTTTGATGTCCAGGTCACATTCTGCTTGGGACTCGGGCATTCTGACCCTCTGATACTTATACTTCATTTCTTCTTCTGTGAGCTTGGCCTTGCCTTTGGATTTGGTAGGTCTCTTACTCTGATGTTGACATATGTTCTTCTGAACTTAGTTGCTGATCTGCAAGAATAAGAAGTGAAACCCAATTGAAGAAAGCCATGTCAGCTATTTGATTTTCCATTGAAATGCTTGACAGAAGAAAGAGTTAGTAATTTTGAGGCCTTAGGGCGCATGGCGCATGGATATTGCAGATTACAGAGCTAAATAGATAAGGTGCACGAGAAAGGGCTGTTGCAAGGGGTAAATCAGAGCCAAAGGGCGCATGGCACATAGACACTGCAGGGTGCATTCTTTTTTGCTGTAAGCACAAGTGCACCTGCGCCATGTGAATGCATTTTGTAAAGGGCGCATGAATTATTTATGTTACACGGGAACAGGATGCACCCGTGGCACATATATCTTTCATGTTGCATGGAACTTCGGTGCGCCAAAGGTGCATATAAGGTTTGTGTAACATATGCTTTTTGTGTGCTTAAGGGAACTTGGCGCGACACATGAAAGGTTTGCATGACACAATGTTGTTGCAATGGTGGATGCGCCTAAGCCGTTTATAGCTTTGCACTTGGCGCATATGAAAGGATTGTTACATGGATGTAGGGTGCGCCAATGGCACGAATTTTATCAATGTAGCATACGAGTTTGGTGCGCCAAGCAGGATGTAACGAAAGTGTTTGCAACAAGCGGGGAAAGTGTGCCATGAGGGGCACAGCTTTTCATGATGAAACAGGTAGGGAATGTGCGCCATTGGCGCGGCTACTCTTTGTGAAATAGGGGCGACAGATGCACCATTAGTGCAACTGTTCTTCATGTTGCAGAGTGCGCCAATGCACCGAAGGAGAAGGAAAATACAGTTTCCTTTTAAGCTTTGATTCTCTCGGAGGGGTTTCACATATGGTTAAGCTTGTTCTTAGGTTCACTTGGGGTGATAGAAATAGCTTTTAAACAAAGGGGTCCAAGCTTATTCTTATTTTTAGGACAGAGCTTCCTCTACCAGCAGATCTGGAAAGAGGGGGAAGATCATGTGGAAAGACAGCAAAGGGGGAGCAAGTTTATGATTTCATTCTTTTCAATCCCAATTCATACCCACAAGCAGCCAAAAACCACAAACACGAAGCACAAAAGAAAGAAGGACCACTTACCCGGATATTTATAACAAAGAAATGTGCAAATGGGTCCACAAATCAATTCGAAAGTGACAGGCTGGTGCGCAGACAGGTAAAGAGAAAATCACGTGATTTCTCATTGGTGATAATGACAGCGCAGATGTGCCTATTTATAGGCGAGGTAGCAATAAATGTGCCACCAAATTTTCAAGTGGTGCACCAAATGAGCTATTGACACAAGAAAACATGCACCCTTTGGCGCACCAAAAGGCTTGTCAACACGAAGATATGTGCACCCTTGGCGCACCAAAAGTGGTGTCGACAGAGGAATATGTGCACCCTTGGCGCACCAAAAAGTGGCGCAACAAATGATCTGTTGACAGGAAGGCGCATGCGCCTTGGCACACGCAGGAAGGACTCAACATAGAGAGGCAGCACCAAAACACTTGTTGACAGGAGAAAGCATGCGCCAAAGGATTTAAAGGGGGCGCATGAACATTTGATGTTGCATAGTCATTATATGCGCCCGCCCAAAAAGACCAAAAATGACTAAGTTTCGGAAAACTAGATTTCCTGGGAAGGGATTTTGCAACGCTCCGAACGCAAGGAATCCCCGATGAGGGATCGGAACAAAATTTCGGTATGGTTATCAGTAAAATTGCCCTTGCCAATTTTACAGGATAACAGCTGGCTCTTTCTGGGGACTATCTCTGAGTGAACCTCAGGGGTAGAGAATCCCAGATCTCATGTGCCTATCCATTGGGTAACAGAGTCAAAAACAAGGGCGATCGGAAAGGGAAACACACAACAAACAGAAAGTAAAACACATGACAAAAACAAACACACAACTAAAGCAAACTGTACAAAGAAGAGAGCAAGCTCTACTTCCTGAAGATTTTC
This sequence comes from Taxus chinensis, assembly GCA_019776745.2. NCBI lineage: Eukaryota > Viridiplantae > Streptophyta > Pinopsida > Cupressales > Taxaceae > Taxus > Taxus chinensis. The sequence continues at coordinate 748,141,639 of CM034150.1, forward strand.
AGATGCTGCCCGCTGTAGGGAAGCGGGAAGTTTGGTTCCATCCAAATATGAGAGATAGAAACTATTCTCTCCATTGAGTTGCTTGATCTTGAAAGGTCCTCTCCATAGGGAATCAAACTTTCCGTGCATGCCTTTTGGCTCTCTTCGCTTGTCCCACAGAAGGACGAGGTCTCCCACCTGAAAATTTCTTTGCTTAGCTTTTTTATCGAACAATCTCTTGACTTGATTCTGATGTTCGGTGATCTTGTTGATCACTCTTACTCTCTTTTCTTTGAGCTCTGTCAGATACATGATTCTCTTTTCAAGAGAATTTTGAAAAGTTTCATCTTCAATAGCTCGTGCCAAGCGTAGAGCAGGGAGTTCAGCAGAAATGGGAAGCTTGGCATCAGTGCCATATAACACTTGAAAAGGTGACATACCGAGAGACCTCTTGGGAGTAATGCGATCTGCCCACAAAGCGTCGTATAAGGACTTGTGCCACATTCGTTGATTCTCATCCACCAGTTTTCGTATGATGGTCACCAAGTTTTTGTTACTGGATTCTACCTGACCATTTCCCTGAGGGTAATAATCTGAGGCGTGAGCCAAAGTTATCCCATATTCATAGCAAAAACTAATAACTTCCCGTGAAGAGAAGTTAGAAGCATTATCAGCAACAATCTTGTTGGGAACGCCAAACCTGACAATGATATTTTCTTTGATAAAACTGCAAACAACCTCGGAAGTGGCATGTTTGACAGGTATGGCTTCCACCCACTTGGTGAAGTAATCTGTTGTTGTTAGGACATAACTATGTCCGGCACTCGATTGGGGATTGAGTGCACCGATAAAATCAATTCCCCATTGCCTGAATGGTTCGTTGACAAAGACCGGCCTGAGGGGAAAAGCAGCCAACTTGGGATTGCCGACGAACTACTGGTAAGGTTCACACTTTGCTACCCAGGTGGCTGTATCTTGGAAAAGCGTCGGCCAATAGTACCTGGCTCGGATGATCTTGTGTGCTGTCACGGAAGAGGAGAAATGGCCTCCACAGGCTGAATTATGAAAAATTTCAAGTAACTTCACCTGTTGTGGCTTGTCGACACATCGCAAGAAGACACCATCTATCCCGTGTTTGTATAAACCATCATCCCAGATGACATATTTGGCTGCTCTGAGCTTTATAGTGCGCTTCTCCTTTGCAGTTAGGTGAGCTGGACATTCACCATAGGTGAGGAAGAAAGCAATATCAGAATACCACTCATCGCTGGTTGTGACAAATAGGACCAGAGGTAGAGAATGGGCTTTCTCCAGTTGGCTTTGTGCTTCATTGGTACAATCATCCTTTTCCTCAGGGCTTTCTGAATCTTTGTTTTCAGCCATAAGCTGACATAGGCCCTTGCCTCTTACCAGCTTGGTTGGTTTTATATCCAGGTCGTACTCCTGAACCTTTGCAATCCAATTTCCTCGCAAGCTTCCTAACTCCTGTTGAGTTAAGATTGACTTGACCGCCGTGTCAGGGACCAGCACCACTGTATGAGAATTTAAAATGTAATACCTAAAGTTTTTTACTGCTTTGACAATGGCGAAGGCATGCTTTTCCAATTGAGACATTTTTAGTTCGTGAGGCTTGAGGGGAGAGCTCATGAACGCAATCAGAGATTCAACATCCTCCAAATTCTTTTGCATCAAGATGGCAGACACAGTATGCTCAGATGCATAACTATACATGATAAAATCTTTGGAGAAATTGGGACATACCAGAACTGGTGCGTGAGCAACGGAAGCTTTTATCTCTTCGAACGACCTTTTCCCTTCCTCGCTCCAACGGAAAGTTGGTGACCCTTTCATCATGTCCAATATATGACGAGTCTTCTCAGCAAAGTCGGGAACAAAACGCCTGAGAAAGTTTCACCTTTCCGAAGAAAGAATGAACGCCATTCTTGCTTGTAGGCAGAGTAAGGCTCTGAATAGCCTTAACTCTTTCGGTATCTATCTTCATTCCTTCTTTGCTAACAACATGCCCTAGCAAATTTCCTTCTATGACTCCAAAAACAGACTTTTTTGGGTTTAGGGAAATCCCATGCTCTCGGCATCTGGCCAATACTTGCTCCAGGTGATCACAATGATCACTTCGTTGTTTAGAGAACACAGTTCAAGTCATCCAGATAAACGACAATGACCTTCCCCATCATACCTTTGAATGCAAGGTCCATGGCCCGCTGAAAAGTGGCACCAGCATTAGTTAGGCCAAAAGGCATCCTGCTGTAGGCAAATGTACCCCAGGGAGTAGTGAATGTTGTTTTAAATTGATCTTCAGGTGAAACTTCAATCTGATTGTAGCCCGAAAAACCATCAAGCATGGACAGCATTTCTGATCCAGTTACCGCTTGCAGAACTTGATCCATTATAGGAAGTGGGTAGTTGTCTTTCAAGGAAGCCTGATTCAAATTTCGAAAATCTACGCATATGCGTATTTCACCGTTCTTCTTGCGTACTGGCACAATGTTTGCTACCCAAGTACTATGATGGATAGGAAAGATGATTCTCGCATCCAACATTTTCTGAATTTCAGCCTGGATAGTACCTGAGATCTTAGGGTTATAATGCCTCTGCTTCTGGCGAAAGGGCTTTGACATCTTCTTTCAACGGGATGTCATGCTGGACGTCCTTTGGCTTAAAAAACTTTAGATCAGCATAGGACCATGCCAATACATCCATGTATTTCTTCAGCAGTTTGACGAATTTCCGCTTCTCTTCAGGCGTGCAACATTTTCCAATGTTCACAAACTGCGGGTGTTCTACCGAACCTAAATTAACCGGTTCAGTTTCTGGGGATGAGTTAGCATCATCTCTCCTTTTCTTTTTTACAAAACGATCATGCCTGTCGAACAACCGTTCCAGAGAAACCAGGCCCTTCATAATTTTATTTCCTTTGAGCTGACAAATGTTGTCGTTCCCTTCGGATTCATCATTTTGATCGGTGACTGATTCACGGCACATAGAAGTGGATCCTTCAAAATGCAATTCTTTAAAATTTTCTGCCTTCTCTAGAAAGGAAATGAGTTGATTGTCATCATTGAATACTTGCCAATGCTGAGAATTATCTGGCACGCTTGGGCGGAAAACCATCTCAATGGTGTATTTGTCTATTTTCAAACCTGGGTGAGGGAGCATGAGGGATGCTGAAACGGCCAATGAATCAGCCATGTCATTCTGAGCTCTTGGAATGGATTCTATTGAAAAAGCATCAAATTCCTCGATGTTGTCCCACACCGCATTACGGTAGTGCCTGAGCCTCTCATTCTTCACTTGATATATCCTTTTAACTTGATTCACGACTAGCTCTGCATCACCTTGCACTTTCAGATTTTTGATCCCTCTTTCTCTTCGCGGCCTGCATGCCGAGTAACAGAGATTCATACTCAGCAGTATTATTTGTGTTGAAAAACTGTACAACTTGAAAGAGAGAGGAATAACCTCCCCTTCGGGAGATATTAGCACGGCTCCGGCGCCACATCCACTGGTTGTGCAGCTGCCATCAAACTGCAAAGTCCAGATCTTGTTAAGATCTTCTTCTTGGACGAGAACAACCATTTTGTCAGACTCAGTAGACAAGAAATAGTTCCCCATTCCTGATGATTCGAAAATAATTTGAGCTTTGGGGTCTTCAGAGTTAGTAACCAAGTACTTCTTTTGTGATTCTGGCTCCAATGTCTGCATTACACCTTTGACGGGGATTCTAGCCTTAGACCAATCCATATGAATCTCCCCACCAACTTCGCTGCAAAAACTTCTTCCCAGCAAAATTCCGTAGGCTGCTGGAATGTCAGCAACGAGGACGGTCATCTTTACCCTTTTCTCCGGGAATGCCGCAAATGCGAACTGTGCGTCTTTGATTTGACCAATCAACGGAACCTGCTTGGTTTCCAAGGAATAACATCTGCCAAAAGGCTTGGTAAGGGTGAGGCCCAAAGCATGGGTGACTTTTGCCGGCATGACGTTATCAGAAGCTCCAGAATCAATTATGCAGTTACTCAACTTGTGACCATTGATTAGGAGGGAGAGATAGAAAGGTTCTATCTTGCCTGATGCAGATGTTGAAGCAACATTTATGTGGGATGTAGGAGGAGTGGAAAGGATTCCTTTTGTGGAAACCTGATTAGTTATGACAACCTGACTTTGAATATACTTAGTCAATCTTACAAGCTGTTCACGATTTGACTGAAGATACTCGGCTTCAGACATTTTTGATTTTCGTCTTTTTTAGCATGATCTATGATATCAAATGCGGCCAAGGGTTGCACTGATGAATGAATGAGTCCCTCACTTCGTGATGGTAGGAGTAGGATTACTGGTTTTGATAGGAATATGAAGAGGGCTGATTTGGAGGAGAGATGGTGGGAGAAGATTTCCTTGTAAAAGACTTAACAGGAAGTTGAGTAGGAAGAGGATTACCTCTTTTAGCAATGGTCGGAGGCACGTCTGACACGACCTTCTCCTTCTGCACATGGGCAGCGACCTCTGCTTCTTTTCCTTGCGAGCGGGTAAAAACAGCATATGATTATCCGCTTGCATAGCCCTGGGTACCTTCTTCTTCATCAGATTCTTCCTCATCAAATTCCATATACCCGATAGTAGAGTCACTAGTCGGATCACCGACAGTCTTGATCATCTTCGCCTTGAGACGAAGGTTCTTCGTAATCTCTGTTACTCTTCTTCAATTTTGGAAAGGGCATTGACCGGAGGAGCCTCAAGCGCCAGCCGCGGAGCAGTTGCAGGAAATCGCGGCCTATGCGGGATGCTGTTAGGAGTGAAGTTTCTTCGTGGAACATCTCGGTATGAGGAACTGGGGGAAGCTTGGGCTAACTGCTTCTTTAATGCAAGCAAGTCGTTTGCCATCTTTTGGAATGCCGGATCAAACGAAGTAGTAGGAGAAGGGCCCGAAGATTTAGGCTTAGAGGATTCCCTTCTCAATTCGCCAGATATTATCAAATTATCTTCAATTCGGATGGCAGCGGCCTGGGTGAGAATCAAGGTAGCCACTTGCTCTTGCAGGAGCAAGAAAACTTACTTTCGAGCTCATAGCGTTCACGAAGAAACACTTCTGATTTTCTGGTGTTGGAAGCATGGCAACAGGGACGCAGTTGATTAATGCATTGAACCTGGCGATAAAATCGTGCATGGTCTCATTGGCCTCCTTCTTCAGGTGAGTGATCTGTGATAATAATGCAAATGCATCTGAAGGCTTGTACCTGTCTTCAAAAGCATCCCACAAGGTGGCCCAACTGGTAATAGATCCGGCCGGCAAATGTTGAAACCATTCAGTTGCAGGCCCTTGTAGAGTTTGGATAAACGAGCCAACAGTGTGTAGGGCATAGCCCCTCTTTGAGTTAGCAAAGTGAAACTGGTTTATTGCTATTCTACCAGTAGGAATCTGTGCAAGTCTCAAAATATTCTATCTTCGAGGGTTTGGGATCTCATCCCAGTAGGGTTATTTCTGACTGTGGAAAGAAAGGAAAGGAAGAGAGGATGAAGAAAGATCAGATCCGAAGGAAGAAAAGAAATGAATTCCAAAGCAGAAAGGTCAGAGGGTTTATGTTTTGGGATTGGTAGTAAACAGAGCCAAACCTACTTGCATAAACGAGAAAAACAATACTGATGAATAAATGACAATAAAACAGAAGTAGATCCAACAGAACAAATACACAGATCTAACGTAAGAAAGATCCAATGCAAATAACACATGTATTCAACACAAAGTCTAAATATTGTATTAATAATTCCTTCTGTTCCAAAAAGCTCAAAGTCTTTTCTCCTCACTTCTATTTTTCATCTGAAAGATATACACCCTCCAATACAACAAGTATTGGAGTATTTATAGAAGAAGGAGAAGAAGGAAGGAAAAAAGGAACCAACCACCTATTTACAAAATATCTACAAAATATCTCAAAGTCATGTTGACTTTTGACAACTTGATGGAATCCCATGGTGCAACATGGATGATGTCATCATTTGTGCCAACACACTCTAGATATTTACAAAAAAGAAAGTCAAAGAAGAGAGAGAAGAAGAAAGAGAAACTATTCATCGTCGTCGTCCTATGGCCGAAAGGGGGTAGCCTGCTTCTGTTGCTGCTCAGGTGACGAGATGTGGAATTGGGCGCGGTATTCCATGAACTTGCTGATCATGGGCTCTAGTTGATCCTAGGAAGGATCCTTTTGTCGCTCACTGATCACCTCGCAAGTCTCCCGCTTGTCTATGAGCTTCTCTGAGAGTTTGGAATATTATTTCTCTGCTTCTATGAGGAAACTGATGAAGTCCCGACAGGCCAGCAGGTTATTGATGGACTCTGCGTCAAAAGTGACCTTTGGCCCCAACCCTTGCGAAACAGTTTCCTTAAAAATCTGAATGGTTTCATCAACCTTCCTTAAGGCGAAAGGAGTAAGCAACCCTGGGGACATGTTGAAAATGATTTGTTCCATTTGGTGCATTGCGTCCAGGGCTTCTTCCTTTACCTTATCAATCTTTTCAAGGACGAACTCCAGTTGATCCATCTGGTAATCCAGAGTGGAAATGACATTATTGAGGGCCTTGGGATGACCAAAAACGCGTAACTTGACTAGATCTTCAACCAAACAGTCGAACATTTGTTGAAAGGTCTCATGCTGCAGCTTAGCATGGTCTAGCTCTTCTGATATGGGTCCTGCTAATGCTTGGAGCTCTTTATTCACCTTGTTGATGTTCAGATACAAACATGAGAACTTGGTGATCACTCTTTCTCTATCCTTGAGGATCTGGGTCCTCCAAGCGGAAATGGCCATACCTTGCTCGTTGATCTTTGCATATTCATTAATTTTATCCTGGTTCAGAGGCTCAGGAGTCTCGGCGGCAGTTGTGGGAGGTGCACTGCCCATCTTCTGTAAGGCTTGGAGAAGATGTTTATTTTTCTCTTTTAGTAGCCTTTTCCCTTCTTTTGCTTCTTGAAGCTTCTTGCAGAGGGCGTCAACTGTAGATAGGGCCTTTCCCTGAAGGATTTCAGAAGACGTACCCATTGTGACTTGAGTCACTGTATAATTTGTGGGAGATAGATCTTTTTTATCCTTCAGAGGATTGGGGTACGCGATCTCCATTACCCTCTCTCCCGAAGCACTCTGAGCGAAGAGTGTGACGGGCTTCTGATTCTTTTCCCCTTTTGACAGGATTACAGATAAGTCCATCGGAGCGATGGGAACTTTCCTTTTCTGTTGACTTAAGTGTTGGGAGATCCAGGATGGACTTATGGGAGAAGGACCAGAAGTAGAGAATGGGGCAGCTGCAGTAATAGAAGGGAAAAACATGGAAACACTTGGAGGCGGCATCAAGAGGGAGGAAGAGATAATGTAGGAGAGGAAGACATAGGAAGGGAAGGGAGCTCAGAGATGAGGGAAGAAATGGAGGGGGACAGGTTCGCAAGAGAAGAGAAGATGGACGAAGAAGCAAGAGGAAGAATAGAAGAAGGGGGAGAGGACATGACCAAAGGAATGGTCACTTGAGTCACTCGAGGAGGGGAAGGAGGAGAAGAAGAAGGGACAGAAGGGACCTCAATTGTTGTGGCAGTGGCGACATCCTGAGTGGATGGACCTATTGGAACATCTTCTTCCGCTTCATTTTCTTGAGAAGCCAGAGTTACAACATGTTTGGGTGCAGCGGAAGGAGGACTTTAAGGAGCTTCCTCTTGAGTGGTGCTGGATTCACCCTCTTTTCTTTTTCCTTTGCCTTTTGGCTGCTGTTTTGATCAAGGAGGTGCATTACCCAATGAAGAGGTTGTGAAATTAACCCTGAGGTAGATGAGTCCATTCATTCGGCACTAATGCTCTTTTTTGCACAGAGTTTCTTTGACCCTTTCCTTAATTGTCTGAGGTGCTTTGGTTCTATCAATTACCGCAAAAGGCTAATCATCCCCACCTGTGTCAAGATACACTTGATCCACTTCCTCCTCGGTAGTTTGGTAGCCTTTGGGGATGATGGCTACCCCGTACTGGATGATTTCTTCTAAGGCCAAGCGAGAATGGTCCTTCCTCCTGAGCTCCACCTCATGATATAGGTCAATGTAGATATCCTCGATCTGAGGGATGTGGATTGGATCAAGCTTAGCCCTAGGTAGACAATTTCTTGGGTCGAAGGTGGGCCTTGCCGGGAAGTCATGTTTCAGATTCAGTAGCTCTAGATCTGTAAACATGTCCTTTGCCTTGTGGTGAGTGAGACATGTGTATCTACCCACTGTGAGGGGGAAAGGAGTTCCACCCTTCTTTCTCTTGAGGCATTTCTCATGGTAGGTGACAAGCTGCCTTGACAGCTCTAGCAGAATCAATTTGGGCCCAGCATACCTTGGCAGTGTAGTTGGCTCTCCCAAGAAGTTATCCACCCTTAGATAAGTGAACGTGGGGAATTGAGTGAACAAGGCCCCCCATTTCTCTGTGGATTTCACGATGCTCTTGGTTGTGTGACTGTAAGTCATATTCGGCCTCAACAGGTAGATGATGAAATAGAAAAATGCATCATTGATCTTTGTAAATTGAGGGATGCTATTTTCCAGCTTCAGTTCTGGATAATATTCATAGATTTTAACCTGGGGCCAAACCCCACTCCGCATCAGAGATGGGTAGTCCCTTTCTCAAGCTGCAGCGTAAACAACATAGGAATTCATGTAGAATCTCCCCGTTGCGGGGAATTTTTGCAGCTGCTCTGATATCGTGCTGCTTATGATTTCTGCCCACTAGAAGCGTTGATCGGGCATATTTCTGTTCATTGTTTCTAAATACCGTAGCATCCATTTGTGGAAATAGTGGGCGTCAAGAAGCCCAAACACCCTGCTCAAGAACGTGATAGTGTCACTGAGCTCCTCCGAAAAATCACTGCGGTGAATGATTTGTGGCCAACGGGTCACCACCTTCTTATTTTTCAAATATACCTCATTCATCAGCTGCATGCACTGATCTTCATTGTCGTCCCAAGCTTTGATACAATCTTCTTGGCTAATGGCCACAAAGTGCCGGTGATGAGGAATGTCGAGTATTATCTCAAAGTGGCGGGCAGTGAGGATTATGACCTCGCCCTTCTCATTTATGACACATCTTGTGTCTTTATTGTAGCACCAGGCAACCACCATCATAAATTCATTGTTGATGGCGCTGACTGGGATTCCTCCAGCAAAGTGAAACCCAAGGCACTACCTATCAGCTTGTCCATCCATGGACTTCTTGTGACCTTCTGAGTTCTGACCCAGAATTCCTTCATATCGATATGATCCAGATCTGAGTCTCTGATGTCTAGGTCACATTCTGCTTGGGACTCGAGCATTCTGACCCTCTGATACTTATACTTCATTTCTTATTCATTGAGCTTGGCCTTACGCCTTTGGAGTTGGTAGGTCTCTTGTTTGATGTTGACATATGTTCTTCTAAACTTAGCTGCTGATCTGCAAGAATAAGAAGTGAAACCCAATTGGAGAAAGCCATGTCAGCTGTTTGATTTTCCATTGAAATGCTGACAGAAGAAAGAGTTAGCAATTTTGAGGCCTCAGGGCGTATGGCACATGGATATTGCAGATTACATAGCTAAATAGGTAAGGTGCACGAGAAAGGGCTGTTACATGGATGCTGGGTGCGCCAAAGGATGCAGGAATTTGTAATGTTGCACTCAAGTTTGATGCGCCAAGAGGGTGCACGGTTAGCGTTTGCAGCAAGTGGGGGAGGTGTGCCATAAAGGCGCAGCTATTCTTGATGTAACAGTGGTGACAGACGCGCTAAGAGGGCGCAACTGTTCTTGATGTAACATGGTGCGCCAATGCGCCAAAGGAGAAGGAAAATACAGTTTCCTTTTTTAAGGCTTCAATTTTTCTCTGTGAGGGATTTCATTCTTTCAAACTTCTTCTACAAGGTAACTTGGGGTGATAGAAATGGCTTTAAACAAAGGTTTCCAAGCTATTACTTCAGGACAAAGCTCCCTCTACCAGCAGATCTGGAAGGAGGGGGAGGAGTATGTGGAAAGATAGTAGGGGGGGGAGCAAGTTCATGATTTTATTCTTTTCAATCCAAACTAAACCAACCTAGCATTCAAAAACCCCAAAAACAAAACACACGAAAGAAAGAAGGCCAATTACCTAGATAAATAGCAAAGAATGTGCAAATGGGTCCACTATGTGATCGAAAGTGACAGGGCAGGAATGCTGACAGGCTCAGAGAAAATAATAAAAAAAATCACGTGATTGCTTTGGTGACAATGACATTGCAGGCGTGCCTATATATAGGTGAGGTAGCAATAAATGTGCCACCAACCTTTTCAAGTGGCGCACCAAAGGAGATGTCGACACAAGAAAACATGCGCCCTTTGGCGCACCAAAATGTTTGCCAACACGAAGATATGTGCACCTATAGTTCACCAAAAGTGGTGTTGACAGAGGAATATGTGCACCCTTGGCGCACCAAAAAGTGGCGCAAAAAATATTCTGTTGACAGGAAGGCGCATGCGCCTTGGCACACACAGGAAGGACTCAACATAGAGAGGTGCACCAAAAAGCTTGTTGACAGGAGAAAGCATGCGCCAAAGGATTTTAAAGGGGGCGCATCAACTTTTGATGTTGCATAGTCATTATATGCGCCCGGCTAAAAATACCAAAAAAATTCTAAGTTCGGAAAAATGGATTTCCGGGGAAGGGATTTTGCAACGCTCCGAACGCAAGGAATCCCCGACGAGGGATCGGAACAAAATTTTTGGTATGATTATCAGTAAAATTGCCCTTGCCAATTTTACAGGATAACATCTGGCTCTTTTTGGGGACTATCTCTAAGCGAACCTCAGGGGTAGAGAATCCCAGATCTCATGTGCCTATCCATTGGGTAACAGAGTCAAAAACAAGGGCAACCGGAGGGTGAAAAAAAGGGAACACACAACAAACAGGAAGCAAACACACAACAAAAACAAACACATAACTAAAGAAAACTGTACAAAGAAGAGAGCAAGCTCTACTTCCTGAAGATTTTCAGATGTTGCCAGATGTAGGGAAGTGAGAGTTCGGTTCCATCTAGATATGAGAGATAGAAAATATTCTCTCCGTTGAGCTGCTTGATCTTGAAAGGCCCTCTCCACAGGGAATCAAACTTTTTGTACATGCCTTTTGGCTCTCTTCGCTTGTCCCACAGAAGGACAAGGTCTCCCACCTGAAAATTTATTTTCTTAGCTTTTTTATCGAATAATCTCTTGACTTGATTCTGATGTTCGGTGATCTTGTCGATCACTCTTACTCTCTTTTCTTCAAGCTCTGTCAGATACATGATCCTCTTTTCAAGAGAATTTTGGAAAGTTTCATCTTCAATAGCTCGTGCCAAGCACAGAGCAGGAAGTTCAGCAGAAATGGGAAGCTCGACATCAGTGCCATATAACACTTGGAAAGGTGACATACTGAGAGACCTCTTGGGAGTAATGCGATCTACCCACAATGTGTCGTATAAGGACTTGTGCCACATTCATTGATTTTCATCCACCATTTTTCATATGATGGTCACCAAGTTATTGTTACTAGATTCTGCCTGACCATTTCCCTGAGGGTAATAATCTGAGGCGTGAGCCAAAGTTATCCCGTATTCGTAGCAAAAACTAATAACTTCCCATGAGGAGAAGTTAGAAACATTGTTAGCAACAATCTTGTTGGGAATGCCAAACTTGACAATGATATTTTCTTTAATGAAACTGCAAATAACCTCGGAGGTGGTATGTTTGACAAATATGGCTTCCACCCACTTGGTGAAGTAATCTGTTGCTGTAAGGACATAACTATGTCCGGCACTTGATTGGGGATTGAGTGCCCCAATAAAATCAATTCCCCACTGCCTGAATGGTTCGTTGACAATGACCGGCCTGAGGGGAAAAGCAGCCAACTTGGGCTTGCCGACGAACTGTTGGCAAGGTTCACACTTTGCTACCCAAGTTGATCTGAAAATAATCAGATTATTACGACCTGATCTCGGACCCTTATAGGCTTCGATTATTTGCCGATAATTTACTCCTTTTAAGTAATCAATTTAAAATAATGCAAGATACTTAATAACGAAAATTGCACACAGACTGATTACGTAGTTCAGAAATTGCCTACGTCTCCGGGTTCATGATCGAACCATTCCACTAGTCAAAACTTGTAAGTTACAATAGTAATTTCACAAGAAAACCTAATGGAATTTTACTTGCCTATCAGTACACCAAACCTTCTAATGACAAGGGTGAAAAATAGCACCCGACTTCCACCTTCTTGATGCATAATCTCCTTCGGCTGTGATCGGCCTTCCCGACGTAAACAATGCAAAGCTAGCACTCCAGTCGACAATCCAGGATTCGCAAGTACTTGGTGTGGCGCTATGGGCCTATTGGGTAGTTTACATTTCACTCCCAATCACAAATATTCCATCTAATATTGCCTAAAATAATAGGCCAATAGACAATACCTATCGACACATCCCGCAAATAATCTTAACAAATAATAAGCTCAGGATCGGGTCTCCATTGCACCGGTGTCCACTGTTCCGTGCTCTAGCAATGAGCTTCTCCATTTCACCAGTGTGTCTACAATGTGTCCAGTGTGTAATGTGTGTCCATAGTGTGTGTCCAATACAATGAACGGGTTCCCTATTTATACAAAATTAGGGCCCAAAAATAATGCACTTGCATATTATCCATAGGCTAATATTAGCCTAATCCCGTACATAGAAATTGGGATAAAAATTCCCAATAATGGGCGGATGCATTTCAAAAATGGATTAAATCCCCACGCAGTGGCCTTTGCATTTTTAATTGGATAAACATCCCATAAGGAGCGGCATTTGATGAAATGGGATTAAATCCCATGTGGAGCGGATTGCATAAGGTAAAGTGGGGCGGTATTGTTTAGTTAAGTGGGATATCCCACATTTGGCGCCATATATTTGGGTAAGGTTTTATTAAACCTTACCTACTCCATATTTCATGTGGGATAGTCCTCGCATGGGCCTAGCCCCTACACCACCGCTTCATCTCACCCTCCTCACGTGGAATCTTCCACGCATGACAATGCATGCCTTTACCACATGGACATATGTTTAGCGGCTGTGTAGGAGTTAATATTAATGTATACACATTAATATATACATGTGGCTTTTGGAAAGTGGCCTTACCAAAATAATTTTGACCCATACAATGTGGCAAAGAAATAATCCTATAGTCCACTTGTCATCTCCTGATAGGAAAATTGAGCGAATTCGACGAGTGTTGGCAAGCCACGTGTCACAGTGCGATTTGGTCCAATATTGACCAGTTGACCAGAGTTGACTCTCCCGCTGTCTGAACTTTGACCGAACATATCTAGAGCTCCTGATGTCCGTTTGTCACATTCTTATAGTCATTGTAAAGCTCTCGAGATGATCTTCTGCACTAAGACCATTTAGAGATGTTTAGGGAAATTTTGAAAATTATCCCCTGATCACAGGTGGCTGTATCTTGGAAAAGCGTCGGCCAATAGTACCTGGCCCGGATGATCTTGTGTGTTGTCACAGAAGAGGAGAAATGGCCTCCAAAGGCTGAATTATGAAAAATTTCAAGTAACCTCACCTGCTGTGGCTTTTCGACACATCACAAGAAGACACCATCTATCCCGCGTTTGTATAAGCCATCATCCTAGATGATATATTTAGCTGCTCTGAGATTTATAGTGCTCTTGTCCTTTGTAGTTAGGTGAGCTGGACATTCGCCGTAGGTAAGGAAGAAAGCAATATCAGAATACCACTCATCGCTGGTTGTGACAAATAGGACTAGAGGGAGAGAATGGGCTTTCTCCAGTTGGCTTTGTACTTCATTGTTACAATCATCCTTTTCCTCAGGGCTTTTTGAATCTTTGTTTTCAGCCATAAGCTAACATAGGCCCTTGCCTCTTACCAGCTTGGTTGGTTTTAAATCCAGGTCGTACTCCTGAACCTTTGTAATCCAATTTCCTCGCAAGCTTCCTAACTCATGTTGAGTTAGAATTGATTTGACTGCCGTGTCAGGGACCAGCACCACCGTATGAGAGTTTAAAATGTAATACCTGAAGTTTTTCACTACTTTGACAATGGAAAAGGCATGATTTTCCAACTGAGACATTTTTAGTTCGTGAGGCTTGAGGGGAGAGCTCATGAATGCAATACGAGATTCAACATCCTCCGAATTCTTATGCATCAAGATGGAAGACACAGTATGCTCAGATGCATAGCTATACATGATAAAATCTTTGGAGAAGTCGGGACATACAAGGACTGGTGCGTGAGCAATGGAAGCTTTTATCTCTTCGAACGACCTCTTCCCTTCTTCGCTCCACCAAAAATTCGGTGACCCTTTCATCATGTCCAATATGTTATGAGTCTTCTCAGCAAAGTCGGGAACAAAATGCCTGAGAAAGTTCACCTTTCCAAAGAAATAATGAATTCCAGTCTTGCTTGTAGGTAGAGTAAGGCTTTGAATAGCCTTAACTCTTTTGGTATCTATCTTCGTTCCTTCTTTGCTAACAACGTGCCCTAGTAACTTTCCTTCTGTGACTCCAAAAACAAACTTTTTCAGATTCAGGGAAATCCCATGCTCTCGGCATCTGGCCAATACTTGCTCCAGGTGATCACAATGATCACTTCATTGTTTAGAGAACACAGTAAAGTCATCTAGGTAAACCACAATGACCTTCCCCATCATACCTTTGAATGCCAGGTCCATGGCCCGCTGAAAAGTGGCGCCAGTATTGGTTAGGCCAAAAGGCATCCTATTGTAGGAAAATATGCCCCAGGGAGTAGTGAATGCTGTTTTAAATTGATCTTCAGGCAAAACTTCAATCTGATTGTAGCCTGAAAAACCATCAAGCATGGACAACATCTCTGATCCAGTTACTGCTTGCAGAACTTGATCCATTATAGGAAGTGGGTAGTTGTCTTTTAAGGAAGCCTGATTCAAATTTTGAAAATCTACGCATATGCATATTTCCCCATTCTTATTACGCACTGGCACAATATTTTCTACCCAAGTACTGTGATGGATAGGAAAAATGATTCTTACATCCAGCATTTTCTGAATTTCATCCTGGATGGTACCTGAGATCTTAGGGTTATAATGCCTCTGTTTCTGGTGAAAGGGCTTGACATCTTCTTTGAATGGGATGTCATGCTGGACGTCCTTTGGCTTAAAACACTTTAGATCGGCATAGGACCATGCCAATACATCCATGTATTTCTTCAGGAACTTGACGAATTTCCACTTTTCTTCAGGTGTGCAACATTTTCCAATGTTCACAAACTACGGGTGTTCTACTGAACCTAAATTAACCGGTTCAGTTTTTGGGGATGAGTTAGCATCATCTCACCTTTTCTTTTTTACAAAACGATCATGCCTGTCAAACAACCATTCTAGAGAAACCAGGCCCTTCACAATTTTATTTCCTTTGAGCTAACAAATGTCATCGTTCCCTTTGGATTCATCATCTTGATCGGTGACTGATTCACGACAAGTGGAAGTGGATCCTTCAAAGTGTAATTCCTTAAAATTTTCCACCTTCTCAAGAAATGCGATGAGTTGATTGTCATCGTTGAACACTTGCCAATGCTGAGAATTGTCTGCCACACTTGTGTAGAAAACCATCTCAATGGTGTATTTGTCTATTTTCAAACCTGGGTGAGGGAGCATGAGGGATGCCTAAACGGCCAATGAATCAGCCATGTCATTCTGAGCTCTTGGAATGGATTCTATTGAAAAAGCGTCAAATTCTTCAATGTTGTCCCACACCGCATTACGGTAATGCCTGAGCCTCTCATTCTTTACTTGATATATCCTCTTAACTTGATTTACGACTAGCTCTGCATCACCTTGCACTTTCAGATTTTTGATCCCTTTCTCTCTTGCGGCCTACATGCCGAGTAACAGAGACTCATACTCAGCAGTGTTATTTGTGTTGAAAAATTACAACTTAAAAGAGAGAGGAATAATTTCTTCCTCGGGAGATATTAGCATGGCTCCGGTGCCACATCCACTGGTTGCGCAACTACCGTCAAATTGCAAGGTCTAGACCTTGTTAAGATCTTCTTCTTGGACGAGAACAACCATTTTGTCAGACTCGGCAGACAAGAAATAGTTCCCCATCCCTGATGATTCGAAAATAATTTGAGCTTTGGGGTCTTCAGAGTTAGTAACCAAGTACTTCTTTTGTGATTCTGGCTCTAATGTCTATATTACACCTTTGATGGGGATTCTGGCCTTAGACCAATTCATATGAATCTCCCCACCAACTTCGCTGCAAAAACTTCTTCCCAGCAAAATTCCGTAGGCTGCCGGAATGTCGGCAACGAGGACAGTCATCTTTACCCTTTTCTCCGGGAACGCCGCAAATGCAAACTGTGCGTCTTTGATTTAACCAATCAACGGCACCTGCTTGGTTTCCAAGGAATAACATCTGCCAAAAGGCTTGGTAAGGGTGCGGCCCAAAGCATGGGTGAATTTTGCCGGCATGATATTATCAGAAGCTCCAGAATCAATTATGCAGTTACTCAACTTGTGACCATTGATTAGGAGGGAGAGATAGAAAGGTTGTATCTTGCCTGACACAGATGTTGAAGCAACATTTATGCGGGATGTAGGAGTGGAAAGGATTCCTTTTGGGGAAACCTGAGGAGATATGGCAGCTTGACTTTGAATATACTTGGTCAATCTTACAAGCTGTTCGGGATTTGATTGAAGATATTCGGCTTTAGACATTTAGATCTTGGTTTTTTTAGCATGATCTATGATATCAAATGCGGCCAAGGGTTGCGTTGGTGAAGGAATGAGTCCCTCACTTCGTGATGGTGAAGTAGGATTATTGGTCTTGATAGGAAAAGAAGAAGACTGATTTGGAGGAGAAATGGGGGGAAAAGATTTCCTTGGAAAAGACTTAACAGGGAGTTGAGTAGGAAGAGGATTACCTCTTTTAGCAATGGTTGGAGGCTCGTTTGGCACGGCCTTCTCTTTCTGCACATGGGCAGCAACCTCTGCTTCTTTTCCTTACGAGCGGGTAAAAACAGAATATGATTGTCCGCTTGCATAGCCCTGGGTACCCTCTTCTTCATCAGATTATTCCTCATCAAATTCCATATACCTGATAGTAGAGTCGCCAGTCGGCTCACCGACATCTTGATCATCTTCACCCTGAGACGAAGGATCTTCATAATCTTGTTCCTCTTCTTAAATTTCGGCTAAGGCGTTAACTGGAGGAGCCTCAAGCGCCAACCGCGGAGCAGTTGCAGGTAAGCGCGGCCTTTGAGGAACATTGTTGGAAGCAAAATTCCTCCGTGGAATATCCCAGTATGAGGAATCGGGAGAAGCTTGGGCTAACTACTTCTTCAATGCAAGTAAGTCGTTCGCCATCTTTTGAAATGTCGGATCAGACGAAGTATTGGGTGAAGGGCCCGAAGATTTAGGCTTAGAGGATTCCCTTTTTCAATTCACCAGATATTATCAAATTATCTTCAATTCGAATGGCAGCGGCCTGGGCGAGAATCAATGTAGCCACTTGCTCTTGTAGGAGTAAGAAACTTACTTTCAAACTCATAGCATTCACGAAGAAACACTTCTAATTTTCCGGTGTTGGAAGCATGACAACAGGGACACGGTTGATTAATGCATTGAACTTGGCGATGAAATCGTGCATGGTCTCATTGTGCCACCTCTAGCAATTTATCTATAAATAACCTGAAATGGGGTCTTCTATCACTTCTATTTATCAAACTTTAATACTCAATTTCAACATGCACGTAGATTGAGCCCCATAAGTCTAGGATTTTCTTCCACTAAACATATTAACATGTTTCTATAAATTCTCTTAACCAACTCCTCCTGACCATCCACTCGTAATGGTATGCATAACTAATCTTCAAACTTGGTGATTATTTTCCTCCATAATGTTCTTCAAAAGAATCCAACAAATTTTGTATCTCTATTAAAAACAATGATATGGGGCATTCTATGAAGTGGCACCAATTTCCAAAAAAATGTATCATTTACATGCATATCATCACTAGTCTTTTTAGAATATATAAAATGATCCACATTAGAATTGTTAACTACCAAAACAAAGATAGAATAATACCCCTTCTACGTTTTAAAAAAATCTTAAGCAAACTCCATGCTCAAATGATCCTAGGGTTCTTAGATACTTGAAATAGTTGATACAGCCCTACATTCCAACATTTCCTTTTTACTAACTAGAAACATATACACCCTTTTTACATATCTTCTTACATGATCTATATCCATCCGTGGAAAAAAATACCTTTCAGTTAAATGTGCTCCAATTTTATCAATAAAGAACTGAAAAACTAATCATGTGTTGTGTTTGTCCATTAATCATTTTGTTGTTATGTTCCTTTGAACATCAAGCTTTCTTGATACCAATTACATCACAATTTTAATAAAAGTTATATTTTTGAATCAAATTACATATAACCTCAAATTCTAAATTATTTTAATAAGGTATTGTGTAAATTAATTAGATTCCAATTATATATAAAATATATTTAAATTGTTTTCTTTTTATGATGTTTTTACAATTATAGTTGATTTATAAATAAAAATACAATTGAAAGTTAATTTATTAAAAAAATAAAATATTTATTTATAATACTTATATAAATATGAAACTCGTGATTGTAATCATTTTCATAGAGGGTAAGGTGGAGGTTTTGAATGGACTCCAACCCTTTTTCAAGATACATCGAAGGATAAAGAATTAATAAGTCAAAAATACAACTAAAGCATGAACTATGTATAATATATACCACCTGAAAAAAGGCATATAGACAACAAACAACATAAATAGAAAACTAATAAAAGAATGTCTAGCCCCATAAGTAGACAACTAATTGTCAGTTAAAACATTCCAACCATCCAGCCCACATTCAACACACGACAACCAACCATCACTGAACCAATATCCAACATTTAGAAAAGAAAAAATAGACAAGAAACAATCTTCTCCACTACAAAACTTGTTGATACCTAGTGGCTTCCTCATTCGATTTTTTACCACTTCTCATTAAAATAGGAGATTCCAACGAATTCATTTTTGCTTTAAATTTTGTATGTGAAACTAAATTTCATCCATATAAAACTATGCAATATTTTCCTTTAAGTTCTCTTGTAGGAATACACATTGTTAACCTTGACTTCCCTTCAAACATCTACCTCATACATTTATCAATCTCATAAATCAATTACACATCGCCTTGGCACACCTTTCTCAGTAGGAATTATGGTGAAAATATGATTTCATATTCCAACATGAAGACTTGGGAGATCAGTAGAATGATCAAGCATGCTCATCATATCACCCCAAAACTTCATTAGCTGACTCAAATCTAATTCATTCTAGTTTTGATTATTTAAATAATCCCTCGTTATAAATCTCTGACTAAATATTTGAGTCCTAAGATGACCCACATATGTTATTTATAGTGGGATATTAGAGTCTCTTTTAAAACTCCAAATTTATTTTTAATATTTTGTTTTTCCTCGCAACAATGTCGCCCAAAAAAGATCCCCAACCCCAACATACGACATCCTCTTCATCTCTTAACATAGAAATATCAGAATTCAAAGCTTTAAGATAATATAGAAAAGCACCTTCTGCTGTTGGCCTGACTGCCACTGGAATCCTATCCCAAGACCTTTGAAATCTGAAGTTGAAGTCAGTCAGCTGCTCGTTGGGGGCTCTCTTGATAGTTGTCAATTGTTCTTAGAGAGACAAATTGTCTCCCTCCCTTCTCCCAAACTGCTCATGGAGAACTATGCATAACTGATTCCAATTTGTGATAGAACCAGCTTCAAGGCTCCTGAACCATTGCAATGCCTTCCCTTTGAACGATGATGCCAGCAATTTGACAGCCACATCCATTTCATTTATCTCATGGATTGCACAGACGTTAGCAATGTCTTTGACATGATCACCAGGAGTGGTATGATTTTCTCCAGTGAAAAATGGAATGTTCTTCAATGCTGCAATTGGAACTGGATTGTGCATTGAGGGCAAGTGGGCTGCTGCCAGTGAAATTGACAAAGGGATTTAGTGGTTGCGCCATTCTGATTGGCCTGAGAACCCTTGTTGATGCGAGAAAAGGTCTACCAGGTGGAGGTGTAGACAAAGTTCTATTAGGTGGAGACGCAGATCTTTGAGCTCTTCTTCTTCCCCCTTCTTTCTCCTGGAGATAGATGCAGATAAACAAACAATCCTTCCTCCCTAGTTCTTGACCTGGTCTGTATTCTTCTCATAAATTTTCCAGGCTTGGACTGCAAACCAGTGGATTATGCCTCTTTTGGAGTCGCCAGATGTGCGATTTTAAAGCTCCTTCAAAGCTGGAACTTACAACAAGTGCACATCAATCTTGTTGCAATGAAAGTGAAGACCTCTAAGGTCCCACCGGGCATGCCAGAACTGTTATCACCGAATCACAGCACCCCTGGATGTTGATCAGATTTCTAGTGATATATACTTGAACTCACAGTGTGATTGGATAACATGGGTACTATCTCCAAGTTGTGGGACTTGCTACTTGAGATAGACCTCCAGAGAAAGCTGGTTCTTGCTCCTAAACTACCTGCCACAATCTACTCTAATGCAGGATAAGCTAACTGTTCTAATCTAAATTTCCAAGGGACCAGGGAGAGAGAATGCATAAAATGAAAGCCTACACTAAAGCGGTGTGATACACCAAAAAAGGAGGGTGTGAGAGTAGTCTCCAAATGTGTGAAATACAGAGGCAAAGTGCACACTAGAAGAGGTGATGACAGTTCACCATAATCTAGCAAAATGCATTCACACAAAATTCCAAGCATACACAATGATAATGAATCCTGCAAGAACATAATAAAGACACAATATTCTTGTAGAAAGATATTAAAGGGGCAAGAAGAAGAATGCAAGAAAACACAGCAGGGGAAGATACATCCACAAACTTGTATTTTATTGCTTCATGATATGCACAGTCAATCTATTACAAGATAAGGGCCTGGATCACCATGCAAGGAGTCCACTACAAGGGCCTGCAACACACTGGCTTCACAAAGCAATTTTGGCAGAGCTTTGCTTGCCCAAAAAAAAAAACTCTCCCCTTTACAATGAGCCCAACACTCCAATTTATAGAAAAAATGAGAAGGAGAAAGAGAAGGGAAAATGGAAATCCCGAAATCTGTCCTTCAACCACCTGTAAGAGGCATTAAATTGAGTGAAATGATTTTACATTACTTGCAAAAGGCTCCCCATACTGTCCCATGTGCTGCAGCAGCAGAGAAAGAATGATGACCATGCCTCTTAATTGCACTCCCCCAGCTACCAAAAAAACACTGTTCTGAACCCCGGCCACGTTTTTTAAAAAAAAAAAATCTCAATCAATTTCTGATCAAATCTGGAATTTCTTGATTTTTTGTGCATCGGGCTCGGAACCACGATTCCAACGGTACCAATTTTGTGTGATTTCGTTGAGAAATGCAAAAGTTATGGCCTTCTGAGTGCGGGCAGCTATTTTGGGTCTGGCAGGTTTTTTTTCTGTCATTTGACGGGAATGAGCATTGACTGACTGGAGCCGAATATTTTCTTTTATAAAAATATATCTACCCTCATTAAAAAATAAAAATCCATTTTTTTTGTGGCGTAGAGGACGTCGTGCTCGTTCCAGAAAGTCCAATTTTGTGAAAATCGGAGCTCGGAGTCAAAAGTTATGGCCGTTTGAAGTTTCACGGGTCAAACGTTGACTTTTTTTTCTCCTTCGGCCCTTCGGCCGCTTGAAAGCTTTTTTCCCGCGTCCCTTTTGTCCCTTTCCCAAATGGCCTTCGGGGCAAATTTCGGCCCGAAATGGGCTTCCATGTCCCTTTTCCGTGACACGTGGTCCCACTGATTGGATTTTCGGTCCCTTTGTCCTGGTTTGTCCCTTTGTCCCTTTCCCCCAGTGCTGAAAATTTTTTCCATTTCGGCCCCCGGCTTCGCGTTTCGCTACTTTGCCCAGATGTCCCATTTGCTTTCGGACTGTTTGGGACAAATTTTTTCCCGATTTCCCCGTTCCCGTTTTCGGCCCTTTTCGCGTCAACTTTTGTCCCCGACTTCCCTTGGACGAAAGTTCTCATTTCGTTGATCCGGCCCCGTTTCGCGTACTTCCGTACCTTCGGCCCAAACTGTTCCCGGCTGCCTTGACTCATTTCGGCTTTTTCGGCCGGTTCGCGTACGCGTACTTTTGGCCCAGATGTCCCCGATGTCCAGACCTGTTTCAACAGTTAGTCAATTTTTTTCAAATTTTTTTTTTTTCGGCCAGTTCGGATTTTCCGCGTCCCGCGCGTCCCTTTGTCCCAAATGTCCCAAATGCTGCTGCGCGGACCGCCTGGCGGCCTTTCGGCTTTTCGCGCCCCTTTTTTGTCCCCCCTCCCTGTCCCGACTCAATTGCGAGGACTAGGACTTAGCCATTTTTCATGATTTTTTTTCTGGCCCGAGCTTGTTTTTTTTTTTTGCAATTTTTTTACCTTTTCTCAGAACTTGCTCTCTTCTTCTTGGGGGAGAGTTAGAAAAAGCCGAGGGGACCCTAGAAACATGATTTTTTTTCCCCTTGAATCAATATATTTGCTTGGGACTAAAGAATTTGATGCATGTTATCAAAATTACCTTGAGGGGTGAAGGATAATGGTAGTTCATGGATCTGAGTATGGAGGTTTGATAATGCAATTGATATTAGTTTTTGTTTACATCATGGATCAAGTGTTTCCTTATTATATGTGTTGCTGAATTACCATGGTGGTGATAATTCTCTATGCATGATGAATATATGGATTGTGAACATGGTAATTATGCATGCTAACATAATGATAGGCATAAAAAAGTTAGGGGACATGGTGGTTGCACACACTTTGGGTGAGTATCTAGATCTGTCTGGGAGAGGTACCAACAAATAGTTAATGTTTGTGCAAATAAAAGACTACATTTTGGTTTTGTTGTCAGGACCTTTTTTCAATTTTTTTACCAGGATGTTTCATGCAGATGGCATATCGAGTGTCTATGGAGAGTTTTGAGAGTTGGGTAAAAGGTGGCCAAGATGTGTTTGCACAAAAATATAACACTGGACCTGGCTTTAATACATGCAAGTGGGTGGAGGATAATATGTATGAATTCTTGTATAAGATGTTCTTCAGTTTATTTCCAATAGAATTGTACTAGTGGTTGGAAGCTTACACATCAAACCAAATTTACTGCCATAGAATGAGAGTTTGGATGCAGGAAAACTATCAGAATATCTTTGATTCAACTAAGATGTGGAATACAATTGTGGATCATTGGTGGAAAGGTGTACTACGTAGTTCTATACTTTGGAGTACATGATTTCCACATATTCTTGTCCAGAGGAGGCAGAGAAATAAGATAACAATGCAATTGACCAGAGCTATAAGAGGAAGTTGCGAAGAATGCGTAAGGAACTAGATAGTAGCACAAGAACCTAAGATATTGTGAGGAAATCACCAAGGATCACCCCACCCAAGCCAAATACAGAGAAGAATACCCCTCCAGTATGGATAAGTCAGAAGTTGGTGACCAATGAGGATAGTGATGAGGAGTTTGAGGAAAAGGGTGTGTGTAATGTAAAGACACCAATCATATATGATGTGGAGGATGAAGAATATCCCAAGGTGAGAATGTACAACATGATGCAGAGGTACCTAGTGAGCGCAAGGAAGGCCCCATGGGAGAAGAAGAAGAGGAAGAAAGTATTGATGGTGAGCCGTCAAGGGAAGATGAGGGAACTTCAGAAGGAGGAGGTGTGAACCCAAGTGTAGAGAAATGGATACCCACAGGTAGGAACACTGGCGGAAGAAGAAATAATGAAGGAGGAGAATTTGCGCACGTCCTAGTTAAGCTATATTGATTATTAATCTAAAGTGGTACATGAAATATTTTAGAGTTTAATGCCAACTGAAAAACTCTATGGCTGGGAGATGATTGATACAAAGGGTGTGACCATGTGCACAAAGAAGATGCTTTCATGGAGTATGCAAACTCGCATGGAGGAACCGAAATTTGAAATTTGTGATGAAGCATGTGTAAGGCACATAATGAAGAAAGAGCCATATATAACCCAAGTGATGGTAAAGCCAACAAAGTCGACAAATGAAAAAACTAGTAATGCCTTAAATAAGATGGCAACAGAAGTGGCCCAAAGGAATTTGGATAAAGGAGCCACCATCAGGGTATTAGTTGAAGATAATAATAATAAAGAACACAAATTCCAGTAGCTTACAAAGGTGCGAGATAAGGCAAAAAATAACACAAATTATGCATTCATCAAGGCCAAACATATTATAGATTTAATTATTACAGTGTGCTCAAAGAGATTCCTTAAAAAAGGATAATTAGATCCATGAGAATATCATGTATCAATGGAAATAATTATCTTATACTCAAATTGTCAAATCTTAGGGTTCAATGCATAATAATCATTGTCATGATGTTTATTGAATCTATGATATTTGTAAAATGGTTTATCTTTGATTTTTTTTCAAGTGTATGGAGGGGATAATAATTTTTAGCTAGCTAAGTGATTAATAACTTATCAATTAGTTCATATAGAGTATTGTGTTGTCAAGCATTATCGTTAAACTAAAGAGGTTCTTTACGATGTGGTTGAATTACTGTTTGTTATTGATTTCTTGGACCATACACATTATTGCCTCTATATAGGACTTTCACTTGAGTTGAATGATCATATATATCATGCATATTATTTGGATAATAATGTTTTCTTTAGTTTGATATGTAAATTGATCATGACATGTAAGAAAATGATTGACATGGTCATGTAATGGATTCCTTAGATTTGATATATCATCCTTGAGGGATTTAATCGTGGTACTGATAAATTGAATATTCACTTAAAAAATCATGTTGTAATGCTTGAATGGATTTCAAGATATCCTTACAAGATAATTTATTATTATGTCCATGTATTAATGAATGACCCATATGAGAAGGCCTAAAACAAGATCTATTTAAATATCATCTTCGATAAAGAAATTTAGACGATCTATTCTAGCCTATTGAATGTCTTTAAGAGGTATAAAATGCACACTACAATTTAAAAAAAAAAAACAATATCTTTATATTTATTATCATTTGTTTTGTATTTTTGAAAGATTGAAAATTTTATTTATGTTTATAATATTGAAATGACGTGAAAGTGTTCTATTCAACATCAAGAACGTAATTTGTACGAGGATCATAATCGACTTGTCTTGGATCAGCCATATGTTAAAACATACAAAGATAAAGTGAACTTAATGTTCCATTTTCCTAGAGCTAATATAGAGTCATGATGTATTCTTCATCAATAAGGGCGGGCCCTATTTAGCCATAGTGGACTTATAATGTGTTGTATTGTGTTGATAATCAAGAAGATAGTCATGCTTAATTATGATTGACATATGGAGTTAGGGGAAGTAATACTGTGATTATACTAGTAAATAGTGTATTTCAAACATATCAACCATGATCTACCATACCTTTACTACTATAATAAGTATGTAATATTCTATGAGTGACATACTATAACCTAGAATTCATGTGACTATTCATATAGAGGAATACTATTTGATGGAGTAAGGAAACTATTGTGTAACACATCATATGTGTAGACATTTTGTTCTTATTTATATCGAGTGTATCATGTTCACAATTATTTACATGTATATAATGTGTGAACATAAAATATAAAATCTAGAGTGTTTGTTTTTCTCCATTGTATTGGTAGGATACGATTATTTTAGCTTTGTAGAGCAACTTGAAAGTGTGTTGATTGTACTAATAGCTTTTAAGGTATGTATCTTAGATATTAACTCTTGATAATGGTTAACATCGTGAAAAGTAAGACAACGGTCATAAAAAAAGGTATTTCTTGGTTTCCTGGATAACTTGCTTTCCATGAGGTGATGTGATCTAGGTAGTGCTAATAAGCCACGATCAAGTAATAAAGGTAAGAAAACTTTTTATGTATCTATATTTTTAGGAAAGGTAACATAGATAAAAGTTACAATAAAATGTTAATGCATATAACTATGTCCCACTTGGTGGCAAAAATAATTTTCAAATATGACTACTAAATAAATCTTAAAAAAATACTATATATATTTTTTAAATTTTCATTTAAATTGTGGATGCCCTGCACCTACCCGCACCTTGCTATTTTTAAGCTCTTAAAAATACATGTTTGGTCATTTTACATGTGTTTGATAATGTTTTGGTTGTAAGAACTATTTTGTTGAAGCTACAAAAGTGCAAAAAAGTGGGACAGTTATATCTTTTCAGTAACATAATGCTGCAAAATACATAGATTGATAGCATGGAGTAAAGGTAGAGTATTATAGATTTGACAAATATTTTACTCAAAGTAGTAAGAATAGGTGTAGGTTGAATACGAATACAAGTTTCAGTGGATAATATTGATTTTTATAGAGATACGACCTTCTTAGGCGGAAAGGTGTGCATATGGTTTTTCATACAATAATTAATTATATAGTTCCTGTTGTATATATCTCCCCTCGGGTAAATATAGACAAACAGAAGAATATGGAAATCGAGGAAAATTTAAATCCTTCATTTTGGGTTTTGAAAGTGCATTACATGGTCGAAAACCTGACATTTATTGCATCACCAAGTGCCTCTAGCGCACAACACAAAGTGTCGACATGCGAAAATTCACGCCCAAGGTGCAGGTTGGGGGCGCATAGCACAAAGTGTCAACATGCAAAAATTCGTGTCCCAGGCGCAGGTTGGGGACGCACAGCACAAAGTGTCAACATGTGAAAATTCGCACCCAAGGCATAGGTTGGGGGTGCACAGCACAAAGTGTCAACATGAAAAAATTTGTGCCCAAGGCGTAGGTTGGGGGCGCACAGCACAAACTGTCGACATGTGAAAACTTCGCGCCCAAGGCGCAGGTTGGGGGCGCATAGCACAAAGTGTCGACATGCGAAAATTTGCACCTAAGGCGCAGGTTGGGGGCGGATAGCACAAAACGTCAACACCACATTTTTGGCACCTATGGTGCACTTAAGAGTATGTTGACATGAGAATAGTTACGCGTCGAGGTGCATCTTCAAGAGGTGCAACATTTTGAGCGTTGACACCCCGAACTCGACAAAAAGCAAACCCTAATGCAGATATTCAAATGGCCATAACTTTTCACAGGGAGCTTGGATTCACTCAAGGTTGGAATTTTCAGAAAGGTTACGAGGTCCTCTATCCAACTATGACTAGATATATTTAATTGGGTGAGAACAAGTTCTTCAAAAATGCAAAATACAATTCTCCATTTTTTGGGTTTGCTAAGGTTCTCACCTACCGCCATAATAAGATGAATTAAATGCAACCTGGAGGTGGTTGGGGTAGATTTGGAATTCCTCTCTCTTTTCTCTCTCATTCTTCCTATAAATTGTAAGGAGGGGCTTCTTTCTAAAGGTTGGACATTCTTTTTTGCCCCCCCTTCTTCTAAAACTGTAATGGCAAGGTGGATTTGTGGAGTTCAAACCTCCCATCTAAAACTGTAATGCAACTTTGCCTCTTGGAATTTTGTAGTGTATTGTATCAATCTTTAGAGAAAATAATGCATGTCTATGGATGATTCTCAACCCTCTCTATGTTCATTTGCATCCTCCTGATCTTTCATTGCAAATCTGGTTATCGTGCATGATCTTGCATTACATTTTAATGGTTTGTGTTTATTGGCAAGACAGTTGTTTCTTCATTCCTTGGTGCATCACCTTTGTTAGTTTAGGTTTATTTTCATGCATCTTCTTACCCTATCTCCTTGGCAATTCAGATTAGGTTTTTTGAGTAAACCCTCTGCATTTTTATGTGTGCATCTGAACAGAGGAATAGGAACCGGCCTTCATCCGGAGAGCTTTCCCGATTCACAAGATCCCACACTTGGGAAAGGCTCCATGTTATGCAATCACACTGAGAGTCTCAACCCATCGAGTTGTAGACATTCAGGGGTGCTGTGATTTGTCATCAACATTTCCCAGGTGTAATATATCTCAAAAGGGTATGTAATTTAAAATCATACTCATCAATGAGGTTAAAATTTAGATTGCGTAAGTGGTAAATTCATATAATCATCATCACTTTCACAGTAGTCAATAACGAAGCCACCTTGTTTATTTATATGATTTATTAAGGGTAACTTATGAATAACCTCAAACTCAGGTGGTGGTAATGTAGTAAATTGCACTAACTTAGAGCGTTCATTAAATAAGTCATCTACTTATGGAAATATGGCTATGTATATTGAATTGACATAAGCTTAGTGGGCTGTGGCATAAATGACTTATGATCATGACTGGTACTTGATTTTCTAACCATATATATGTGTAACTTATCAAGAGGGATAGGCTATGTTTGACGAGTAATAATAGGCTTGCTAGAAGATTTTTTTTTCAGTATTACAATACTTGATAGCTTCCTCATTTGCATTAATAGTATATTCATAGACATCATTTATAAATTTGACAAATTGATGAAGATTATATGAAATGACCTCCATGTCATAGATCCATGGATGTTCGAATAGCAGATTATTTTAAACAACATTTTCTATAATATGAAATGTAGTTGGGAACATTTTAGGGACAAATGGTACATCCAAAATGATTTTACCAATTATTAGGTCATTCAATATTATCAAATTATTTAATAATAATATGAGCGTTATCAATAGTACTCATGGAGATACCTATTTGTTGAAAAAAGGAGCTAGGGAAAACATTTAATTTAGAAACAATATTAAATAGTGTCCTTTTGATCATAAAACCATGAATTCATGCAGTAAAAAGGAGGGGTAGACATTGATCCCTTATATTTTTAGGATTTAACTCTATAAGAGATAAACTAACATCATTTCCATACTTCTAAATGTTTTCATGATAGAAGAAAATGAAGATGGTTTTTTATTAGTAGGCATGGTAGTAAAATGTAATTATTTGTTTGAAATGTCCTTGTTGGAAGGTGATTTCTTGATTAATTCCAAAATAAATACTACAATAGGTGTATTTCTCAATTGATCTACAATTTCATAACCATTTCGAGGAACACTAGGTATGTAAAAGCATATAAGTGTGTCCCACTTGGTGGCTAAAAATATTTTAAAATCTTGACTAGTAAATAAATATTTAAAAATACTATAATAACTTTAATAAATCTTGGGTAAATTCTGGATGCCTTGCACCTTGGTATATTTAAGATCCTAAAAACACATGTTTGGTCATTTTATATGTGTTTGATCATGTTTTAGCCGTGGGACATATTTAGCTGAAGGTACAAAAAGTGAAAAAGTGGGACATATTTATTAAAAGTATTAACATATGGTGGTGGAGGAATATGTTGATTACCCCTAGTGGGTGGATTTCCTCATCTTATATGGAGAACATAGACTATAGATACCAATATAATATTAGGGTGAATAGTGGGGGTAGGATGATCTATCTAGAAGAATTTCCAGAGTGAGGGGGAGGTGGGTTAAAAGCTTACATGAATCCCTTTGTCATCAAGTACTAACATAGATGACTTTGGATTGGAAATTGATATGAAAGGGTTCATATCAAGGCTTTATGAAAATATGTATGCAGTACATGTGTTAGAAAAAGGGGATTACTCTTTTTCTCTCTAGTTGAAGAGAGGTATGAACATGGTTAAAGGGATGATAACACTAACCTATATTGAGGAAAATGATTTATAGACCTCATGTATGTAACAAATGAGTAAGAAATGAAAGAAAAACAGTGAGAAAAAACCCTTAAATTAGGACAAGAAACATGCACCAAGTAATAAAAGGAAACCCTAGGGAATGTAGGGTTTTTTTGATCAGAGAAATGAAAAAATATTCAAATAATA
Organism: Taxus chinensis; assembly: GCA_019776745.2. Classification (NCBI taxonomy): domain Eukaryota; kingdom Viridiplantae; phylum Streptophyta; class Pinopsida; order Cupressales; family Taxaceae; genus Taxus; species Taxus chinensis. The sequence continues at coordinate 748,171,577 of CM034150.1, forward strand.
TTATTCACACCATGAAGTGTGTATAAATATAAGATACAAAGCAATTAGGATGTAACTGCATGATGGGTAGGCATAAATTGCCTTATGATAAAATGTAATAAATATTAGTTTATGCTAAAATCCCCCCTTATTACATTTTTTACAAATTTACCCCCAAATCATCTTCATCTTATTCAGATTCACAATATTTTTGTGTCACAATGTGTCTTTTCATTTTCTTGTGGCAAGGATGTCATCTAAATTTATGTGAACCTCTATGACTAGATGTGATCCCATTTTTAAAAATCATAGATGAAGAGGTGAGATCGGTATACTCGTGTAATGATACACGAGAAAATCTTGAGGATGTTCAATGTCACATTCGTCATTTGCATTGTAGCCTTCTACAAGCTCTGCACGACTCTTCTTTATCTAGATGTCAAACAAGACTCAGTCCATTATGTCCTTGAATTATAAGTTTTGGATACTTTTAAGAAATGTAAAGTAGAAACCAATGCTCTCTTGGGCTTGACTTCAGTTATCTCAAAATACTGCATGTCTCTATGGTTGCTTGCGGATACATCCTAACTGCTTTCTCTCCTGCATTATACACACTTCACTGTGAATAACACTATTCAAACATTTTTACATTTCTCTGATCCTAATAGTGGTATCAGAACATGTGAAGGGAGCATGTGAAAGCAACCACAGATAATGATTAGAAGAGTCATAACAACTTCTTGCATTTCCTATGTTTTCCCTTCTCTGCACATGCTACCATTTCCATTAAATAATATAGCAATAAAATATGCTACCTATTCTAATGCATAAGGGTTTTTGGTGACAAGAAGGCCTAATTAGGGTAGGAAACCTACGAAAAAATAGGTTCATAACTTCAATCAAAAAGTATGTTCACATAAATTATTCACCATAAAAATAAATAAGTTTGGGATTGCCATCCTTTACGTATTTAAATTCGGGATTAGGTTAGCAAAAATATGTATATTCATGTTATTAATTAACATTTAGATCATAATATACATATATAGATTTCAAGATAGATCAATTAGAACATGTGTTAAATAGATTAAAAAATGAGAAATCAAGTATATATAGTTATTTAACTACTATAGAAGTTGACATGGGTTTGAAAGATAGATGAATTGGATGGAAATTCCCTATAGATTCTTTTCTTTTGATTATGGAAGTGTAAACTCAACAAGGAAAAAACTATCACTTTTCGATAGAACCATTTGTTTGTTATATTTTTATTTACTTTGTTCTATTTAGGTTTATTATGGAGCTGTGTGAATGTACGTGTCCTTATGAATGATTGAAATATTGTTTTTGTAAGTATTAGTCTCATACATGTGTGCAAACCTTTATAACAAGTTGAAATGATCCAAATCCCTAACCATGGTTAAAAATCCTAAAAAAGGTTATTATTTGGGTTAAAGTGCAATCCATAGGTAACCTACAATGGAACTACTATGAAGAGACCTCAAACAAAATGAAGTTCTCCACCTAGAAATGTGATATCAATATGGATGCAACTATATTTGATAACACTATAACTTGATAGTGATTTGTAATGGTTTGCTTATCTTTTCTTAACTTGTCATTAAGGGATATTGACTTGGGAAGATTGAATCTTGAATGTGGCTTTGAGTGTTTCCAGAATTATGTGGGAGACATTCCTAATTTCTTCTTCTGACATTAGAGAAAATTATGAGAGATTTTTATTCCTTTTGAAATATAATTTCTAGTGGAGCTCTTGTAATTTCTATATGAGTAAATGAGTGAATTTTACCTTCTTATATAGGGTTCCGTAGGTTTAACTTCAATTAAGGATAACTAATGAGGAAAGTATCGATCTATAAAAGATATTATATTGAAAACAACTACTCAAATGGACCTAGAAAAAACTTTCAGTTTTGGACCAAACCATTGGAGGGATTGGCCTAGGATGGACGTGAGGTACCATTAAGTTTTGTGTGCAAAAATTAAGATGACTGGAGTTATTTGAATTGATGTGAAATTTTCTATGAGTGATTGAAGAATGAAATGAGAAAATAAAGTCTTTAAATAGGACTAAGGATATACATAATTATCCTCAAAATAGGCACACACATCATGATTTAGGGATTAAGACAATATTGGCATTACCAAGTGATAAATTCCGAGCTATTTTTTTATCATAATAAATTTGAATTTTTATATGTTTTTTTCTTATGAATGGAATATTGGGAACCTTTCAAAGACCTTCTACTGTATTCCATTTGTAAATTGAATCATATTGTAGTTACTTTTTATCATTTTATGACATCTTAATGTATTTAAGTTTTTTTTTTTATGTAATACATTCATGAATGATGAGGATTATGGTAGAGATGAAGATGAGGAGGAAAATATGGAAGATTCTAATTATTATGAGGATGAAAAGGACTAATTATCAAATTATTCATTTAGAAAAAACTCTCAAGAGTGGGATATATTCCCTAAACATAGTGTATAGACTATTAATGTGCTTTAATAATTTTAATGTTTAATTACATTGGTTTCAAAGTGAGCATATTAATTACATTGGTTTCAATACAAAATTAGATTTCAAAAAGAGAATGGGTGGGAACCTGTAGGTAGGGCAAGGGTAGGAGGTAGATGGTCTAGATCTAGAGTAGGGTAAAAAAGGTCATCCAAAACCCACATGGATTTTTTAATTTCCTAAAGATGGAACTGAGTTTTCTGGGATGTATGATGGTTTGTTAATAAATGCACCAATATAGTAGTCATGGGTATATGTCCTCGAGAACCAATATGAGAACTATTACAATCTCTACTCTTTATACCTCACAATGGAGGAGGGTAGTTAATAGCTTTAAAGGTATGATATTGGTGGGTCGATAGGTTCCTCTATAGGTTTTTATAAATCTATGATTGGCATGTTCTTGCGATCTTGTCATAATATTGATTTTATTTAATAATGGTGTTCAAAAAATGAAGCCTAATATTTTTGTAAAATGTGTTTATAAGGACAAAGGTTTTTTCCTATTTACCTTATCTACTATGGAATATCACACTCATATAAGTTTGGGATGACCCTAATTCCTTAATAGAGAAGGTTTAATTATAAGAAAATGAGCCTTGGTTTTAACCTAACAAGTGAGAATATTCATCTCATCTCTACTTGGATGATTTTTCCATGATTCACGTTTGAATTGTAGGAACAATAAAAACTGATGGGTATCACTAAATCTATTATTATACATCTAGGAAATGAATGGTTAAAAAATCTAGGAAATGAATGGTTCTATCTAAATTTTGTGTTTATGCTAAGAATTATACATCTCTCCCAACTTGCATAATTGTATGTTCTAAATATGGAAGCTAGATGCAATAAATAAAGAACAAAAATGAAGATTTATTATGTTAATCTTTCCATAAATTGGGGAATTCTATGAATAAATGTTCATATATTATGAAGAAGGAGAATCTTGCATGTAATAGAAAGAAAATAATGTAAAGTAGGTTCTATAAAAGGAATCTAAAAATATTGATATAAATATAGGAAAAGAAGTAACTTTGAACCATTCAGTGTTACATGTTGCTAATGTAAATCTAGAACAGAGACACAAAGAATCAATTTCGATTCAGGATGATAACCAAGTAAAATTTACTTACCATGGTATTATAGGGGAACCTTGATCCCTATGTCTCACTTACAAATGATTTGATGATTAATATTTTAAAGAAACTATTATCCCAAGATTTTCCAACGATGATAAGGAAGAGGATGCTACATTGTTGGAGGAAAATGAAATTATCAAAAATAACTTTGGATTTTTAAAAGAGACTCCAATATCCCACTATAAATAGCATATGTGGGTCGTCTTAGGACTCAAAGATTTAGTTAGAGATTTATAATGAGGGATTATTTAGATAATCAAAACTAGAATGAATTAGATTTGAGTGAGCTAATGAAGTTTTGGGGTGATATGATGAGCATTCTTGATCATTCTACTTATCTCTCAAGTCCTCATGTTGGAATATGAAATCATATTTTCACCATGATTCGCATAGAGAAATGTGTGCCAAGGCGATGAGTAATTGATTTATGAGTTTGACATATGTATAAGGTAGATGTTTGAAGGGAAGTTAAGGTTAACAATGTGGATTTCCTACAAGAGAACCTAAAGTAAAATATTTCATAGTTTAATGGATGAAATTTAGTTTCGCATACAAAATTTAAAGCAAAAATGAATTAGTTGGAATCTCCTTTTTTAATGAGAAGTGGTAAAAAATTGAATGAGGAAGTCACTAGGTATCAACGAGGTTTGTAGTGGAGAAAATTGTTTCATGACTATTTTTTCTTTTCTAAGTGTTTGCTATTGGTTCACTGATGGTTGGTAATGTTTAACTAACGATTAGTTTTCTACTTATGAGGCTAGACCTTCTTTTATTAGTTTTCTATTTATGTTGTTGTTGTCTATATGCCTTTTTTCTGGTGGGGTATATTATACACAATTCATGCTTTTAGTTATATTTTTGACTTAGTAATTCTTTATCCTTCAATGTGTATCTTGCAAAAGGGTTAGAGTCCATTCAAAACCTCCGCCTTTACCCTCTATAAAAATGAGTACAATCATGAGTTTCAAATTTATAAAAGTATTATAAATAAACATTTTATTTTTAAATACATTAACTTTCAATATTATTTTTTATTCATAAATCAACTATAATTGTGAAACATTGTAACAATTATTAGGTAACTCCCATGGTAACTCCCATTATAAAAACATGCTAATATGTTTAGTGGAAAAAAATCCTAGACTTATGGGACTAATTAATATTCATGCATGTTGAAATTGAGTATTAAATTTTGATAAATAGAAGTGATAGAAGGACCCCATTTCAGGTTACTTATAGATAAATTGCTAGAGGTGCCACAAAATTATTGGACATTATGAAATAAAGAGTGGATAGTGCAAAATTAGAGGACTTTGTATATTACATGTGCGACACAGAAAAAAAGTTTTCACATAGCTAAAGATGAGTAATGCAAAGTATAATAAGTGCACAAATTCAAGGAAGATAGAGAAATATTTTTTAACTAGGAGACATAGTATTAGTACACCTTTGGAAAGAGAGGTCTTTAAGAGGGACTTATGATAAGTTGAAGTGGAAGAAGATAAGTGTATAATACATGGTGGTGAAAACATTTGCATCCAATGCATATGAGATGATGTTGCCGGAAGCGATATAAACGTCTTCTATCTTTGATGTTGTGGACTTGTACTCTTACTATGAGGTAAAAATATGCGCCAAAACTATTATACATAGAAGTTGATTGGAAGCACTAAGTAATAGAAAAGTGGAATAGAAATTGAGAAGGTAATTGATTTAAGAGTTGGAAAGACATGCATAGAAAGTAACACAAAATATCCGGTGAAAATAAAAGGTAAAGAAGTTGAGGATGCATCGTTGAGTTCAATATAAATTTCTAAATATGGAAGATCGATATAAAACATCATTGAATGTATATGAATAGGAGTTTATGAGTAATTTCTCTTACCAGAATTGTTTGATGTAAGAGTAAATGAGCCCATAACCAATCTTACATAAGAAAAAAACACTTATATTATTGATAAGAAGCCTTACATTTATGGATCAAAATTAAAGGTTAGGAGCACTCTAGGCAGTAAGTGAAGTGAACACCCTTCTTACAATATTAGTTAATAATTTTTCCCATTAAATAAAAAAATAAAAGTCATTTACATTTTCATATTGTAATTTTTTTTTATAAGGATCATAGTAAATCACTAATTTTGATGAATTGGTATACAAAATGAATAAAAATGTCCTATAAAATTTCAAATAAGGATAGGTAGTAATCCATGGATGGAAAGAATTAATCACATGAGGTGAACAAAGCACCACTTTTTTACAAATTAATAAAAATTATTATGTAACTCCCATGGTTTTGTGAAGAATGATAATTGGACCAAGCCTACTAATTCCTCCATAAATAAGAGACATTTCCTCTAATAATTAGAAATATATAATTAAATAATTCTTTCTTTCAATTATACTTGCCACTACTAGCTACACGAGTGGGCCATGGCATTATAAAAATACATGAACTTTTTGAGAAAAATTACACACCTAAATTACCTAGAGCTACATTATAGAAAGGGTAAAAATAACAACATAATCGTATGAGTTAAAAATATGTATATTTATTTTTACTTGTAAAAACTATTATAATATTTTTTTAAGTATATGCGTGAAATTTATATTACTTCATAATATTATCAATAAAAGAGTAAATTAATATTATGGAGTTGAGGTAAAATGTATTAATATTAAATTCTAATAATAGTAAAAAATAATAAAAATCTTTACATTTCAGCACCCCCTGATTGTTGGCCCCTAAGACAATTGCCTAGTTTGCCTAAAGCTTAATCCCCCCTTGCTTACAAATCCCAACCAACAATATTTGTTTTCTTGAATAAAAGAATATGTTATAATCCCCCATGCTTAAATATTTCTTAATTCTCTTTTTAATATGTTATAACATTCCCTCATTATTCAACAATATAAAGATAAGATCCGTGGTACATGCATATATCTGTATTTTTGGCCAGAAAAAAAACAAAAAAAAATGCATTGATAATGTTTATTAAATTCTTGAAACCTACCAAGTTACAATTCAGATGGCGCCGCCGTACACGATTGCAATTGCCGCCAGTCCAATTGAATATGTTTATTAAATTCTTGACCTACCAATTTACCAAATGCGCCGCCGTACGCCATTGAAATTGCCGCCACCGGACTAAACATATTATATTCCAATTATTATCAGCACAGAAATATAATTAATGAGATCAATCTTTCCATGCCGTCTATAAATATATCTATTCGAACAATTTTCATAGCACTATTCTATCAGATTCCCGGAGCGATCTTTTTAGAGTTTCTTGCAGGTATAACACCGTGATTTGGGAATAAAAACATGGTGTTTTACTTGCATGAAACATTAACAAAATCAAACACTAAATTAAAGGGGGAATGGATTTTATGAAAAATTTCACCGTTAATTGGATGGAGTTGAAGGAGTTTGCCTGATATTGGAATACACAAAGTTCTATGTTTTATTTGTTCATTATTATAGATATTAGATTTTTGGAAAGACTCACAAAGCTGTAACAGTATACTTTTGCATTAGTAAATTTTGACATCCATCATATTTATTTTGTTTTGTTTTTCATTCTTTCACCGAGTTGGTTAAGCTTGAATACAGAAAATTCTAAGTTTAATCCGGTTTGAACCTGAATAGTTTTGATGGGAAAACCCTCTCTTGCCATCTTTGCAGTGTGTATTTTATGTTTTAAACTGGGTACTGTCAAAGCGGACACTAGTTTTGATGAAGATTTACGATGTTAATGAATGGAACGAATAATTTTATTATTACATTAGTTCAGGATTTGTAGTTTGGTCCAGAAATGCCCAGTCAAATAAATTAAGTTACGATTAAAAAGTTAATAAGTTAATTTACAAGATTTAAGAATTTTGGAGAAATGAAGATTTTGTTTTGAGTTTTAGAATTTGATGGCTTCAGTTTTCTATTGCTCAAAATGAATTTGAGTGTGATTTTCTTTCACTGTCCTTTATTAAACAGGTTTTACTCTAATTTAAGAGATAAAATAGTCTGTTAAAAATAATGACTACAATCTAATCATACAATAATGGAAAATTTCAGTTGCAATCCTCAACATAGTCTTCTAAACTGAATACTGTGGTGTAGATCTATTCTAACCATAATTGATAGCTGTGATAGAGAGGGGTGTTGTCTGTATGTTAAAACCAAAAGCAGAATAATAAATGATAGTCAGATAGACCTTAAATTTAATATAGAAAATATAATATACTAGATCACACCATTAACTATTGTAGAATGTCTATGGACATGGTTAAACAGATCTTAAATTTTAGATAAACATATAATTTATATGGTCACATGTGAAATACCACCCTTGATACCATTTATACTATAATTTGTAAGAGTGGTGAGTGGCAGTAGACTTTATTATCCGGATTTTGTATATATATAGAATACTTGAATTTGAACCATTTATTTCATAGATTGTAAATGGAATATGCATGATGAATAGGCTACTCATTACAACTATTCGATCGATTTAAGTTTCTGCCAAAATTTGATATCTTGAACACCTGCAGAGATTGGAGCGAAATTAAATTTACAAGTTTCTGTACTTGACTGAAGGTTCGGCTAATCAATGAATCAATCTCAAGCAATCTCAAAAAACAGAAGAAGAAAAAGAAGAGAGAAGATGGATGTTAAAGTTTAATTATTGTATATATACAACACAATTATACCATGGAAATTTGGAGAAACACCCGTTTATTCTTGTAGCTTAACATTCAATTTACTTAATATTTAAATATACAATCCAATCAACAGTCAAAATTTACTTAAAACACCATATATTTATTCTCAAATCATGGTGCTATACCTACAGAAAACTAGGCAATAGACTTTTGCAATGAATTTGCATTGATTTTCAACCCTATAAAATTGAAATATTTTCTTAAGTTGTACCAGAATTTAATAAATATTAAATGCATTTTTCTACTTTAAAATTTTAAATCAAGGAAGTTATAAAGTTATTCCAAAACGTTTATGTAAAGTCATTGTAAGATATTTTAAGATATCTGATTTTGACAATACTGAAAACATCTTCCTACCAAACGCTTTTGAATATTATTATTATAATATGGATGGATTGATTTTCATTAATTTTTTGTGCAATAATATGCATAAAGTAATAATATATAAAATCAATTCTTATATTTACACGGGAGGCGCGACTACCGTTCACATGAGCATGTTGACAACGATGTGCTGTTTGAGGTCATCCGTTTTCCATAGCGTTTGAGCTAAAAGAGGAAACCATAACCATAGCGTTTGAGCTAAAAGAGGAAACTAAAAGGGAACTCCCTTTGGACATGAAGAATCATTGAAGCATTTGCTAAAATCACTGTCACCTTGCAGATCATATTTGGAGTTGGATCTAATAAAAATTAGACTTCAGCCAAGTTTCAGCATTTGCTAAAATAAATTTCACTTTACAGGTTAGATTTGGAGTTGTCTCTTACAAATGTTGGACTTTTACGGAAGTTGTCTTTGTTATGGCTGAATCATCGATCCCAGCTCTGCTTTCGACGTTAGCCTCTTCAATTGTCATTTGAGATATACGGCTGGTAAGAAACAAGGATTTTCCGAAAAAAAGCGATACGATTTGACAGAGTATCAACATTAATAGAGTTCAATTTAAAATCCATTTTCCTCAATTACCCTTGATTCTAAGTCCCTTTTCCACCATCTTCCCTCATCTTGAGAAATAGGAATCTCCAGGAAAATTCCTCTTATTAAACAGTTCTCAGGTAATGACGCCTCTATATTGTATAATATAGAATTCTATAGCAAATAATACAGTTCCTGGAACTTTACTTTATATATCTAGCATTGGACCATGAACAGAGTTGGATGAATGGTAATAAAATGTAACTCATATATACAGGTGATAATACACATTAAAAGAGGACTGTTCCAATTGCTAAGTTAGCTGCATAATCGTACAATACCATGACACTTGCATTTAACATGTCCATTTAAAAGAGGACTACCTGCACACCGTATTTTCCATGTCCATTTAAATTACTGACATTGCTTCAACCCCCTAACACACGGTTCTTTGAGTTGTTATTAGCAGTTTCGACAGCTAATAGTTTTTATAATGTATAGAATACGTCACCCTTATGTTATAGTAGTTTATGCATTTCTTTACATGCATTCTATATTAGTTAATTTCGTGTCATGAAATACTATAACGTTTTCGGTATTTCTAGACATAAATTTATAGAAATTGTGCTCTCAATTAAGAAATTCATGTGTATTATTTATGATTGGAGCATCTATTCTATGAGGAATTGATATATATATATATATATATATATATATATATAACTTAATTTTAAATATTTTATTGTAAATTATAAATCTTACATTTGTTATTCAAAACAATGGGTGTTAATCTTACATTTCCTATGGGAAACAATGGGTGATATTTCCTTTTTTTTTTTTGTAAATGACAGAAATAGTGGATGAATCACCATTTATTGAAGCCATATTTATTGTGAACCTGAAAATAAAGAATTGAACTTAGGAATAGGAGTAGAGCTCACAATGTGGAATAAATCTAACAACTTAGTTACAAACCGAAAGCGTAACTTTGGCACAAACAAAACCCTAGATGTACACAAGTTATTACACATACTGGCTAAAAATATTTGAAGTTGAGAACTCCAACTTACCAATTTCCTTATTTGGTAACATTTATTTATTATTGTGTAGGTAGGGTTTAAATAGGAATAAGGATAAAAAGTACATCAAGTATCTTCGGTGGCCTACAGTGGTGGTGACATCGTTGGTGGGCAAGTGGGGCAGGCTTGGAAAACATGGGTTAGGCCGTGGGTCTCATATTTTTTATTTTTTTGGTATTAAATAGACGTTGGGTCCCCACCCCATAGATTTTATAGGTCTAGATACGGTGTCCAGGGAATGAACAAGAAGGCGATGTTAAAAACCACGAATGCCGGTACTGGTCACATACAAATGGTCACGGATAGAAGGAAGACAGGTTGCAATCTCGCTCCTGTAAATTTTCAAGCAATCATTGTCTACACTTTTCTAATTGGACCAAAAAAAAATGGGTCCAACCTATTAATTTCCAATCTAACGCCAGACGACCCATCAAAAATAGAACATGATATCATGAAGCCAAGTTGATACCCCGTGCTCGCCTGCAAAAAGGAAAAAGAAGGCGGTGTTGCATGGAAAAATTGATGGTGTATGGGGTCTAGATGTCCAGGAAAAAAGGCGTATGATAAATTTGAAGCAGAGCATGGAATTTAGGTGGGGGAAATCACTCCTGTAAACACGATAAAAAACAATTGTTGATTCTGTTGAGGTTTTTTCCTTGGTGTTCAAATGCCTTGAACTAATTCCCTCCTAATCCTGTCTCCTCTACACACACATGCCCACATTTACATCTCATCCAAAACACCCACCATGTCATCTTTGAGATTTTCCCCGTACTGTGTTGCTTCCGCAACTAAAGAGGTGCAAAAATTTGCATCTATGTAATAAATCCCTCATTTCTCACTACCAAAATTGTCAACTACACAGTTTAGGTAGATGAGATTTAATCCATCTCAAAAGATACCTTAAAATATTGTAAAATAGAATATAAAGAAACCAACAGTCCCTCGGAGCTCATTCTAAATATGGAATCTATTTTCTAGCTATGTTTACAACCTACAATAGAAATCCCTCTCCACCATTTTCATTTCACCACTATAGTTACACTCCATTCCTTGCCAGTTGGGTCTGTATTTGATGTTATTGATGTTGTAACCTATACATTTGAAATTTCTACCATTACTTGAAAAGATGGCAGTTGTATGCAACATTGTATCATTGCCATTAAAGATCAAACATACTATACTGTAACCAATACCTTGTGGGGGTACTTATGTGCTGAGATGACACATATGCTACAACCATTAGGTGCTGCAGGTGACATACATATATTGATATTATCTATTAAGAATGCCAAGACTACCAAATTTAGATAAAGAATCTTAACCGCACGAGCTGCTATGCAACTTTCCTAGCACCTCCTATACGGGAAGCAGAGGCCCTTGGTATTTGGGTAAGTACCATAGTTATAATAGACGCCTCACTTATGCTGAGTGTAAAAATACCGGTTAACAGAATAATTTCTAACACCCAAGCCCCCACTTTACAAAACCCATTCCAACAATTTGCACTTTTTGCCACCATCTTACATATCAATATGAAGAATTTATGATATCTGGCTTGTTCTCGGATGGTTAATGGTAAACAGTGCCGGGAAAAAAATCTATAGGTACGAATGACTTTTGGCATTTCTTAAAATGTAACTTGCATTCTACCTCATGAAAATATAAATATGCATTGAACATGCTGTTAAACTACCCAACTGGCCTCACAACTACAAACATTTTATGGGCATGCACCTTTCTATTCATAATCTACTTGGTAGGCCAAAAATGCACATCTCCCTTTTACAATATCCTACAAATGATTAAATTATACACATTCTCTACACATTATTTATACACCGGCCTCAAATCACAAATCATCGTACATACATTATCTCAAAACCGTTTTACTCCACCCACAAGCTCTCTATCACAGGTCATCATGTTGGATGCTTATTATTCTGCTACACATACATTACGTGTCATAATTAATTACCCATAAAAAACAAAGCTTGTAAATAATGCTGCATAGCATACCAACCTAGGCACGGCAAAAGTAGGATATCCATTAAATACATGTTCCACTCATACACCCCATCTTAACTGCTAATTCTTCTCCATTGGAAATCTATCATTAATGCATGCTTAAAACCTTTACTGCTAATATATGATTCTATTATTGCCCATTCCAGGTTCAATCCAAGGAATTGTCACGTCTCCTTGGAAAATCCAATCTTCTGCATTACGTGCATAAAACAATTGTTTATAGGCCATGTAAACATTAGGTATAACAACAATCTCCCAATTTCTACCATCCCACCTGAAACAATATTTGTTGGTCCTTTCTTCCTTGGATTAATAGGAAGGAGTAGAAAATTCTTGGTCAACAGTTAGATGTGCTTCCCTCTACTGTAGAAATAACAAAATCCCATTTAAAATTCAAACCTCCTACTTTGTACCTTCCTACATGGAAGATCGGTATTTCGATAGAGACCGCCAACATGTTGATACATAACGCCTAATTTAAATTAAAAATATGCTAACGTAAATATCACATATTCATTTTTTTAGCAAACATGTATGTTTGTGTGTTATTGTTTTCCTTTCCCTCCACTAGATTGTCCACACCTAGATAGTAACATTATTTCTGTGATCTGGGCCCATGCACCATATTTTCTGCCACTCATCACCACCTTTATTTTCCTTGTTCCACACATGCACGTGGTGTGAAATTGGCCATTAACAACTTCTACCTCTACGTTTAATCAAATATTCATTTTATATTGAACACTTTTTAACTTCCATGTTAATTTGTTTTCCTAGGTTTTTTCCAGCGTAGGCAGTTTTCTTGTGGACTGACATACCTTCTATCTCATGTCTCCTAGTTATTTCTTACTAACCAATACTGAGGCAAGACTGACTGCGTAGGTTGTTCAACCTATAGGTACGTTCATCACCACGCCGCTAACATCATACCTATATGTAAATATGTGTGTGTAGGTATATCCATATATAAACCGACCCATATGCAAGAAATTCTCTACGTAATAATATGCCTTGACGCTTTGTTTACCATACACCTTATCCTATGAAAAAGAAACAAAAACCATATTGATTACACCCAAATTTTTCGCACCCGTCCCAGTTGCCCACCACCGGTGCCGCTGCCATTGTATTTATGTAAAATTTCCCACATAATGTGTTTTTATCCTTTTCCCTACTTTAACCCTACCTACATTCCATATTGATGAGTGGAAATGTGCCGCCCTTAGGCCTAACACATGGGTATTTGATCCTAGGTCCCATCCTACAGAGCTACCTATTCTAACACAGGGTAAGAAAGTTCTTATTACAGTATCCGCACCACTTTTATAGGCCAACCATACTCGTGTGGGCCAATACATGTATAGGAGACATATTATAAGTTCTTCCCATGACATTTAATCCACAATGTTCTACTTGTCCTATCAACCGCAACACCTAGATATCCCAATACTACAGATACTAGGATAAGAAGGTAAATCAGATGAATGGTTTATAAGTAGGGTTCATATGAGTGGTCTACTCCGATGCAAAATATGACATGACCCATACTAGAAAGATGTCATTACAGAGGATCCCACTCTTAAAAGCTTACCCACAATTTCTACAAATATGTCCTCGACCCTACCTGCTATGTCTTACCAACCCCTTTTCATGCTCTAACCTTCTTATACCAATGTTGCAACTGAACTAATAAAAATAGCCATCCCCACATTCAACTCATCGAAATTTACTACATTTGTTCCATCCACCCACCCAGAGGTTGAATAGATTAAGATATACTTGCAAATCAAACCTGACCCCACCCCGTCCTTAGTTAAATAGCCCTGAATAGGTGTTGATCCCATTTATGAATATTTGATAGAATCCCTATTTTATATGGTATTTCCAACTCTATTCTCATCTGGCATGCCTATGTTTCACCAATGCCACAACACTGACATCTAAATCCATGAATATACCCTTCACTTAATGTGGTCTATGACAATCACTTTGGAAACCACCCATGGTTCCGCTATTTCCTGGTCAACCTTATGATACGACATAGATGTCAGGATGTGTCATATATATTTTCTAAGTATAAAATTGAAAATAACTCATCTAGAACTATTAAGGACCTACACTCTTTGTTGGAACACCTACGAGATGATCAAATGGGAAATCAAATCATGTGTTTCACTGTCAAACTAAGAGGCACGCGATCTTATGGGGCACAATGCAGAAAATGAACTTGAAGATATGATCACTAAGCTAGGATTCCTAACACTATACTCCAACCTAAATGGTGCTAAAACTAAATACCCTACTCTACGTAAAATCATACCTGACCAACCTTCTACATCACCTGGCACTACACATACATGGATAATCCACAACATCATAAAAAACCCACATTTGATAGCCATGTATATGGCTGCTACATTCTCCATACTCTCCAACACAATCCTAATATACACACATCCCTTAAACATTACATTGTTGTGCATATATCCCTTGCATTCTACATACATCTCCCTACGGATTCGAAATACTAAATTACATAATTCACAGTTATGATATGCCTCACCATGTGTTTGTAATATAAAAATTATTTTCAATCCATATGTAAGTATGCTAAAGATGGAAGAAAACTTCTACAACATAGCTACATGTATTGACTATGACTGTAGTTACATACATCACTTTCTATCTGAACTCCTATAAGCCCATTATAAAGGAGGCACACCTATGGATGAAGATACACTTTTTGCAATGCTACTCACCTGGCACTGCACAGACATGGAGAATCCAAAACATCATTACAAACCTACATTTGATAACCATGTATATGGCCGTTATATTATCCATACTCTGCAACACAATCCTAATGTACATAAATCCCTTAAACATTACAATGTTGCACATATCTCCCATGCACTCTACATACATCTCCATGTGGAGCCAAAATACTTCATTACATAATGCACAATTATGATATGCCTTACAACATGTTTCTAATATAAACATTCTTCCCAAGCACTCAACTTCTACAACATAGCTACGTGTATTGAAAATGACAGTAGTTGCATACAACACCTGTTATCTAAATGCGTAGAAGACCATTACCAAGGAGGCACACCTGTTGATGAAGATACCATTTTTTCAATGCTGATCACCCATACAAATTAGAGTAGACCTAACAAATGCTGCAACAGGTAGCAATTACAGTCAAGGTTGCCCAAAAAAATCCTCAGGGAGAAATTCTATATACAGTACTAAAAACTCACCTCGTAAACAACCATCTTCAACAAATGTACAACTTAGCAGGCCTTCAAATTTTTATAGCAACAATTTTGTAACATGTAAATATATATACCATTTGCTGAAATGAAAGCATTTATATAACACATAATATCACCCCATATTAAAAACCATGGCAACACTACACTCATATATGAGCATGATACACAGATACACTGTTCACACATAGTGTACAAAAAAACAAAATGTAACATTTACACATGTCCTTCCAAATAATGTTCCCACTTCCAATTAATTATTTCGCCATTTCATTGTACATCAACTATGCAAAAAAAACCACTACATTGTGTTGTTCTCATAAACTACACCCTGCCTACAATCACTATGTTATAGATTTACTTTCGTGCACCCACTCGATTGATACCAAATTGTACCACTAATTTAAACCAAAATTATTTAATTTTCCACAACTATATTACTATTCTACCGTATCATTTGTGAAAAAGGGTATCTAGCTCATTTACATGATCTGCTTACTATTCATATAAGTTATTCAAAATTCCAACCGCTTTCTTTACAAAACCTCACCACCACTCTTTAATGCAGATCAAATTTTGGAGACATGAAGATTTTGTCTTGAGTTTTAGAACTTGATGACTTCAATTTTCTATTGCTCAAAATGAATTTGAGTGTGTTTTTATTTCACTTTCCTTTTTAAAACAGGTTTTACTGTAATTTAAGAGATAAAATAGTCTGTTAAAAATAATGACTACAATCTAATCATATAATAATGGAAAATTTCAGCTGCAATCCTTCTAAACTAGACAATATATTTATTGTCATAAGAAATAGGCATTTCCTTGCAGCAAGGCTAGATTTTGGAAAAAAAAGATTACTTTATCTTTACTTATGCCCTGATTTTAATGAGAATTCTACATAGATCGTTTGGATTGGTGTAGATCTATTCTAAACATAATTGATAGTTGTGATAGAGAAGGGTGTTGTCTGTATGTTAAAACTAAAAACAAAATAATAAATGATAGTCAAGTGGACGTTAAATTTAATATAGAGAATATAATATATGATCACACCATTAGTTTTCATATTTATTACTACTATAGAATGTTAAATTTAAGATAAAAATATAATTTATATGGTCACATGTGAAATATCACCCTTGATACCATTTATACTATAATCTGTAAGAGTGGTGAGTGGCAGTATAGTTTATCATCCTTATATATATATATATATATATATATATATATATATATATATATATATATAGAATACTCGAATTTGAACAATTTATTTCATAGATTGTAAATGGAATATGCATGATGAATAGGCTACTGAATACAACTATTAGATCGATTTAAGTATCGTATATCGAGTTGATAATACAAATTAAAAGAGGACTGTTCCAATTGCTAAGTTAGAAACATAATTGTACAATACCATGACACTTGTTTTCCTCCATCATCATTCAATACCATGACACTTGTTTTTATGCATGCATGTTACCTGGGACTATCTGCACACCTTATTTACCATGTCCATTTAAATTACTGACATTGCTTCAACCCCAAATACACGGTTCTTTGAGTTGTTATTAGCAGTTTTGATAGCCAATAGTTTTTATAATGTATAGAATACCTCACCCTTATGTTATAATAGTTTATGCATTTCTTAACATGCATTCTATATTAGTTAGTTTCGTGTCATGAAATACTATAACACTTTCACGTATTTCTAGACATAAAATGTTATAAAAATTGTGCTCTCAATTAAGAAATTCATGTGTATTATTTATTATTGGAATATTTATTCTATAAGGAGTTGATATATATATATTCATTACTTAATTCTAAATATTTTACTGTAACTTATGAATCTTACATTTTCTATTCGAAACAATGGGTGCTAATATTACATTTCCTATTCACAACAATGCATGATATTTCCTTTTTTTTGTTGTTGTAAATGACAGAAATAGTGGATAGTTCACCACTTATTGAAGCCATATTTATTGTGAACCACAAAATAAAGAATTGAACTTAGGAATAGGAGTAGAGCCCACAACGTGGAATAACTCTAACAAATTAGTTACAAACCGCAAGCGTAACTATAACACAAAAAATACCCTAGTTGTACACATGTTATTACCCATACTAGCTAAAAATATTCAAAGTTGAGAACTCCAACTTACAAATTTCCTTATTCGGTAACACTTATTTATTATTGTGTAGGTAGGGTTTAAATAGGAAGAAGGATAAAAAGTACATCGAGTAGCTTCAGTGGCCTACGGTGGTGGTGACATCGTCGGTGGGCAAGTGGGGCAGGCTTGGAGAACTTGGGTTTGGCCATGGATCTCCTCTTTTTTATTTTTTTGGTATTAGATAGACGTTGGGCCCCCCACCCCATATATCTTATAGGTCTAGATAGGGTGCCCGAGGCATGAACAAGAAGAAGGGGATGTCAAAAACCCTGAATGCAGGTAATGGACACATACAAATGGTCATGGACAGAAGGAAGACAGGTTGCAATCTTGAACGTCTAAATTTTGAAGCAACCATTGTCTATGCTTTTCTAATTGGGGCACACAATAATGGTTCCAACCTATCAATTTCCAAGCTAACGCCAGACGACACATAAAAAATAGAACACGATATCACGAAGCCGAGTTGACACCCCGTGCACGCTTGTAAAAAGGAAAACAAAGGCGGTGTTGCATGACAGAAACGATGGTGCATGGGTTCTAGATGTCCAGGCAAAAAGGTGTCTAATAAATTTGAAGCAGAGCATGGACTGTAGGAGGGGGAAATCACTCCTCTAAACACGGTCACAAAAAAATCCTGATTCTATTGAGGTTTTTCCCTGGTGTTCAAATGCCTTGAACTAAATATGAAAAATATATATATAAGACCTCATTGAATGTATATGACTATGAACTCATGAGTAATTTCTCTTGCTCGAGTTTTATGATGTAGGAACAAACAAGTTCATAGCCAATCTTACATAACCAAAAACATAATGATTAGATATTAGAGATTAAAAGCCTTACAAATCCTTTCGAGCAATGTTTGTTTTCTCAAATAAAGGAATTACTTTTGTGAAACCGTGAGAAAATATCTTAAAAAAAATTACAAAACAAAATATTGAAGACTTTGTGCTATGAAAAATGTAATGACTTATGCAAAGGCTCGAAAGATTTTCATTTCTAGGAGAGAAATTACCACATAATACCTTGCGTAGTTGTATGTGATAGCTTTATGCGTCAATATGACATATTTCTTGGAATTCTCTTTTTAATATCATATAACAATTCCCTCATTATTCAACAATAGAAAATAAAATTCGTGGTACATGCATATATCAGTATTTTTGGAACACCTCCGAGTCTTGACAGGTTACAGAAAAAAACAAAAACTAAACATGCATTGAATATGTTTCTTAAATTCTTCAAACCCACCAATGTACCAAACAACTAAGATGGCGCAGTCGTGCACGATTAAAATAGCCACCACTGCAAGTCCGGACTAAAAATATTATATACCCATTATTTTCTGCACACAACTGTAATTAATGGATTGAATCTTTCCATGCCGTCTATAAATATATCTATTCGAACAATTTTCATGGGACTATTCTATCATATTCCCTGAGCGATATTTTAAAAGTTTCTTGCAGGTATAACACCATGATTTCGGAATAAAAAAACATGGTGTTTTACTTATATGAAACATTATCAAAATCAAATACTAAATTAAGGGGGGAATGGATGATATGAAAATTTTCTTGAAATTGGAAAAAAACATTTTTCCATAGTGGATTGTTACCACAAGATAATATCTTGTGTAGATGATCTAAGAGTTGAGTCAGTGATCTTAGGGCTCAGGGGACCTATTTCAATTCGCACCATCTTCGTTACGTAGCTTAATGGAGATCTGAGGATGGGTCTAGTGGACCATCGCTAGATGACCATCCCATTTTGAAAGAGTTTTCAGATGTCTTTCCAGGGGAGCTACCAGGTTACCACCCCCAAGTGAGATTGATTTTCATATAGACCTAGTTCCGGGAGCAGATTCTATCTCACGAGTACCTTATCGGATGACCACACTAGAGCTCTATGAGCTCAAGTTACAACTTGAGGGCCTTTTGGAGAAGGCCTAATCTATCATAGTGTATCCCCTTGGGGAGCACTAGTGATTTTTGTGAAGAAGAAGGAAGGATCCTTGCGGTTGTGTATTGATTACTGTCAGTTGAACAAGGTAACGATAAAGAATCGTTATCCCCTTCCGCACATAGATGATTTGTTTGATCACAAGAAGGGAGCCAAAATTTTCTCTAAGATTGATCTTAAGTCAGGCTATCATCAGCTGAGGATTACGAAGGCAGATATCTAAAAGATTACTTTTCGTACGCAATATGGGCACTATGAGTTCACAGTGGTGCCTTTTGGTTTGACGAATGCCCCCACAGTATTTATGAGTTTGATGAATGGGGTATTTAGGACCCTTTTAGATCACTTCGTGCTCATCTTCCTTGATGACATTTTGATTTACTCACGTACGAGTGAGGAGCACGAGGGGCACCTTCGTCAGGTTCTCCAGTGTCTTCCTGAGCAACAACTTTACGAGAACTTGGAGAAGTGTGCCTTCTTTCAGAGAGAGGTGCAGTATTTGGGTCACATCATTTCTAGGGAAGGTATCGCAGTCGATCCTTCTAAGATTTGAGCCATTATGGATTTGCTAGCACCTACTACTGTGACAGAGGTACGCAACTTCATGGGATTAACAAGTTATTACAGGAGATTTGTTTAGGATTTCTCTTGGATTGCATAACCCATCACTTCTATTCAGTGAAAAGGGAAGAAGTTTATTTGGTCGGATAGATGCGAGAAGGCCTTTAGGACACTGAAGGAGTGCCTCATGACAACATCCATTCTTGCTGTGCCGGATCCACAGGGTGAGTTTTTCGTATGCACAGATGCTTCTTTGGTAGGACTTGGAGGGGTGTTGATGCAAGAGGGCAGAGTAGTGGATTTTGAGTCTCGAAAACTCAAGGATTATGAGCTCAATTATCCAACTCATGATCTTGAGTTTGTAGCAGTTGTGCACACCTTGGTTCGATGGAGACACTTTCTTCTCGGTCAGAGATTCACACTCAGAACTGATCACTTGAGTCTTCACCACCTCTTAACGCATCCCAAATGTTGGGCTACTGATGCCGAGATATCATCACGACGCCATCATGGTCACGGTGGATAAATTGAAAAAAGTGGCTCACTTTTCTCTGGTGAAGACCACTTATATAGCTAGTGCAGTGGCATGGGTTTATTTAGATGAGATTGTCAGGTTACACGGGATTCCGTGAAATATTATTTATGACCATGATCCTTTGTATACTTCCCATTTTTGGAGTATCATGTAGCATGCCCTCGGGACAAAAATCAATTTCAGCACAACATATCACCCTGAGACAGATGGACAGATGAAGCAAGTGAATCAGATTTCATAGGATATGCTTAGGATGTATGTTATGTATCATTAGGCGAGATGGGAGGAGTACTTGTACTTGGTGGAGTTTTCCTAAAATAATAATTTTCAGAGTTCTATAGGCATGGCGCCTTTTCAGGCCTTGTATGGCAGAGATTCCAAGACACCTCTTAGCTAGGACATGTTAGAGGACAGGGTATCTCTTGGACTAGCTTTGTTACAAGACATGGAGCAACAGGTGGTTTTGATCAGATAGAGACTGCAGGAGGCACAGGACAGGCAGAAGAAGTATGCAGATCAGCATAGGACCGACCATAATTTTTAATGTGGGCATGAAGGTTTTCCTTAGTGTCAGACTACATAAGAGCCCTATCCTTTATGGAAATGGCTCTAAGTTAGCTCCTAGATTTGTTGGTCCTTTTGAGATTTCAGAGTGTATCGGCCATTTGGCCTACCATTTAGCATTGCCTCCTAGCTTGTCTGGCTCGTACATGATGTGTTTCATGTTTCAGTCCTTAGGAGATATAGTGTAGATCATTCTCATGTGCTGGATTGGAACTCATTGCAGGTGCAGGATGAGGGGCAGGTGATGGTGGATCCCGTTCCCATTATAGATCACAGGACCTTGGGCATTCGAGGCAGAGAGATTGATCAGGTGTGATTGCAGTGGGACATATATGATGAGACTGCAGCTACTTGGGAGGATGCTACTTTATACGAGTTTAGTTTCCCCATATGTTCCAGTGACTTCTAGGAGGAAATTGAGTCTAAGGGGAGGGGGATGAAGTGCCCACTTCCCTTTAACACCTTTGGATACTGATCACGACACTGTTGACTATATTATGGACATTATTATAGTTTTGATTTAGTATGATGTTGGAGCTTCGATCATGGACTATTGTTGATTTTGGTTCATATATGATGCATGGTGTTTATTAGAGACATTATATATATTGTTGTTGATATACTATTTGACATGGTTATATTATAGATGTTGTTCAGACTTCTGATAATCATATATTTTGAGTAGACCTATAAAACAAAAATTGGATTAAAATTGATGATGATATAGTTGTTGGTGAATTGTAAGTGATACTGTTGATTTTCTTGATGATTGTTGTGATTCACATATATATTGATGATCTTGAAATTATATTTATATTCATTTGGATGTTCTGATATGGCCATGAGGCTGAAGGAGGTATTTGTATTTTGCAGGTTTAAAATATCACAACAAACATCGGGGGATCAGAGATGAACCACAATGGAATTCTAGATGAATTCAACAAAGTCACCATGGCAATTGTATTTGTTTGTGTTAGGGATTCCCATGGGGGAGGAATCACCTTTAAATGTGACCATGTGATTTTATGTTTCTTTTATTTATTTTCCTTGGTTTAATGTTGAACGTAGTTATTTTGTGGTGCTTTGACCCCTTTCCTTATTTATTAAATGGTGTGTTAATTTTGTGAATAATCATGTTGTTAAGTTGATTAATTAAAATATATCATAAGAAAGTAATTAATAGAGTTGTTGGCCTTGAATTAAAATGTTGTAAGAAATGTGTAAGAGATATGTAAGTTGATTTTGGAGTAAGAAACACTTCATCTTCTTTGAAATTCAAATTTTTCCTTGGAGGCTGATTTTGGAGACTTGTGGGACAAGTTAAACTTGTCCCATGCCCCTTAAATTTACATACCAACCTTACCTATGGTTGGATAGTTAAAATTAGCCATTCATTATGCATTTTGTAAGTCAACTTGAATGTCTTATTGCACTCTTCTTACATGTTTTAAATTTCAGTCCTTATGGGGTGTGGGCTTGATTTGAGTGTGTAAGTAAAACTATCATATTGTTCACCCACCTATTGATTATGCATTGGAGAATGAAGTTGACTTTTGTATTGGGGTTGAGGATGTGTGATGTGGCATCCTACATGAATCCATCTCATCCTCTTCTCTTTCCTCTTCTACCTATTGGAATTCCTTAGCTTGTTTTTGGGTTGCTTCACTTTTATCACTTCATTTCTGGGAGACTTCTTTTATTTTTGAGAGCTCTTACTTTTCGAGAAGATTGGAGATTGTTGCATGCTTGTGGATTGTTGATCTTGGACTGTTTTGCATTGGAAAGCTTGCTGTTTTGGACTTGGAACAAACTCCATCATGGAGAGGTAAGAGCTTGGCTCTTGGAAATGCTCTTCTTTCCCTTTTATGAATATGTAAATGTTTTATGTTGTTATTGTTTGTTTGGTTGGTTGGGTAGATGGCTTAGGGATGGTGTAGGAGAAGACTATGGGGTACTCTTGAGGGAGGCATAAGTGTCTTTGGGAGGTATAAGTGTGGAGGTAGTTGGGATTTGGGTTCCACCTTGTGGAAAGAAATAGCTTGCATTTATTTACTCGTTAAGGGGTGCCATTAGAGGTTGGAGAGGCATAAGGAAATGTGAGGAATAAGGGGTACTTGGGGGAGGCATAAGGGTATGTCAGGGATTTGAAATGATATCTATTTTGGCAGTTTGTTTTCAAGTGGTGATACCCATTTCTCTTTTGGGAGGCATAAGTAGAATCCCCCATAGTTTCTTGCTCCTTTGGCTTGCTTGATGAAGCCTTAGTGTTGTTTTTCATGCTTTATTGTAGTTGTAAACTACATTTGTTTTGGACTGTGTTTTAAATGTGAAGATATTGCTTGTGTGTTATGGAAGCCTTTGTTGCCATGAGTTGAATTACATCTTCTATTGCATTATGGTTGGGGCTCGGGGGCCAATGAAGAATGAAGGATTCTCCTTTTCATTGGATGTCTTGGTTGGGTGGAGAGCATTGCCTTTCCATTGTTCTTGTTGTGATTAGAATTAGAAGAATGATAAATCTACATGTTGCTGGTTTGGAGCAAAGGAGAGAAAGAAAACAGTTTGACAGTCCTTGTTGAAGTGAAATCTTATTGTAACCCTTCCCACTTGAAGTGGATGAACTCGTATATGTTTTGTAATGGAAATATGTTGTATTGAATATGAAAGTTGTAATTTTGAAAGGTAAAGGAGAGATATACTCTGTTTTCTGTTTTCAAAGAAAGAGATGTGTTTTGTATATTGTATTGTGAAAATCAATAGAAAAGAGAAGTTGTGAAAGGAGGAAATCTTGTCTTTTGAATAAAAGTTTCATTCTTTTCCACAATTGGAAATACTACTATTTAAAATCTGAGTTTGAAATGTATTTGAAATCTCTGTTTGAAAGGAAGAAATGCATGTGGCAAAAATACAGAAATCAGTCTTTTGAAATGTGTAATATTAGAAATCAGAATTGCATTTTGGTTTTGAATCATTTGATTTGAATCAACTAAATGTATTAGATTAGAATTGGAATGAATTCTAATACTTGGAAGATTAAAATGGCAAATAGATTCTTAAAAATTTGATCTCTGTCTTGTATTTTCAAACTAACAAATACTTTATCCAAAATGCACAGTTTGAACCTGTAACAATGAAATAACAAGTGAAACGATTAAATTGAAGTAGTATACCCTAAATGGATTCAATTTGACAAAAACACTTAAGGAATTTCTTAGAAAACTTAGCAAATTCGGGTTCAAGCCGTTTTGCTGTCGTTTTTACTGTCAAGTTGTATTTTTTGGTAATTAGGTGTCAATCAAACAAATTACCTTCTAGATCCATCCTAAATCCATCTAAGATCAATTCTCCATGTCCAATTGACATGTTGAGAGTGGAAGAAGATCAATTGATTAAAATTTCATAAGTTAAAATTTACCAGCTTGCCTTTTTAAATCTTGCAGATTGTTTTCTCATAATTTACCCTAAAATATTTATCAAAATTAAATTATTAATGTTTTTGTACAAAGAGGACATTGAGAGATTTCCGAAAAGTCCTCGTTTTCCAAAAATGGAGTTCCGTAGCAAAAGTTATTGCCTTCTAAAGTTTGTAGAAAGGGGAAAAACTTCATGCACACGTGCCTTGCGTGCCCAGAGCTTCTTGCGCGCCTTTCTTGCATGCCCAAAGCTTCTCGTGCACCCGTCTTATGTGCCCATGATAAAATGAGCCTCTTGTGTGCCCATCTTGCGCACCCACAAGAAAATGAGTCTCTCCTACGCCCATCTTGCGTGCTTGGGAGAGAATGAGTCTCTTTTGTGCCCTTCTTGTGTGCCCAAGAGAAAAAAAGTTTCTCTAGCGCCTCTTTTTTGCGCCCGGAAGAAAATTTTCCTTCCACGCCTCTTCTACACCTGTGGAAATATCTTCTGCGCACTGCGCAAGAAGATATTCTAGCCGCGCTAAGGATGAATTTCTCTCTCTTAGTGTTTTGTAGGTTGATTCGATAACTGTTGTTATGGACTCTGGAATTTTGTTGGGAACACTTAAAAAAATAAAATTATTCCGTAAATTTTCCTAACTAAACCTAGGTTGTTCTTTGTCTTGAGTGGGGAGAATTTTGGTGGCGTTACACTTGGTATCAGAGTGAGGTTCAAAAGCTTGGACCCTTGGGCACACTAGAAGACTTGAGACATGCATTTTAAACCTATTACAATATTAAACCTAGCACACTTTCAAATCTAGAGAACAACTTTGTTTAAAATTGCATAATTAGTGAACATGGAAAACTAAAAAAAAACCTAGAATAATGAACGAACTCTTGCATTGGTTTGTGTAGAAGGTGCTCACAAGACGAGGGTTCATTTCACATAGATCTAGATATACATCCTCCAGATCATGCTGTAGTAGCTATCCTACCATAGATTTTACAGAAACTTCAGAATGTTAATGCCACTCTACATGGAGGGACAGTAGGAGCACGTCTAGTCAGACATGATAGGGTGACATCCATTGAGGCTCATGCATCTCCTTGGCATATCGAGGAGCATAGAGGAGAGAAATCCCACGTGGAGTCATCATAGCAGAGTCACCATAGAGGGGACAAAGAGACCGAGTTTTAGGAAACATAGATAGGTCTCGGAGCCCTAGGCTTAGAGATGAGCATGCAGGGAGGCCTAGGGGTCGTCAGACTACAACATCATGCCACATCATGGAGATCCTGAAGCTATGAACATCACATTATTCTAGGTGACGTAGGTAGATTTCAGGCAGAGGCCTGGTTGGTGAGCTTGAGCGGATGCTTCAAGCTCTACCCTTGTTCTAGCAACACGAAAGCTCGTGTTGCGATCCATCTACTGAGAGATGGAATAGGTGTCTGGTGGAGGACAGAGGAGTAAAATCTCCATGTTGATTCTAAGAAAGTTACTTGGGAGCTCTTTGAGGAGAGTTTCAGGAGTAGATATTTGTCACGGAGGTTCATACAACAGACGATAGATGAGTTTCATGACCTCCGGTAGAGGCATCTCTTACAGTAGTTGAGTATGAGAGTAGATTTCTGGATCTACTCCAGTATGTTGATTACATCCGGGATGAGCAGGTATGGATCCACAGGTTCATCTGGGGCTTGAATCTAGACATTGGAGCTACAGTATGGATCCATTATCCACAAACATTAGCTGAGGCCATTGAGAAGGCCTATATAGCAGAGGAGACTAGGGGAAAGACCCAACAGGCTAGAGACTGAGTCCAGAGCCGTATATAGTAGATGCAGGATAATAGATTAAGGGGGTCAATACCTCATCCTCGTGGTGGACAGGGTTCAACATAGTCATCTTTTAGACCATAGCAGTAGCAGCAGCAGTCTCGCCCACCTTATAAATCTCCATAGAGATTTGATGCACACGGAGGTCGGAGTATGGGGCCTCCTCCTAGGGGTCCCATTAGGACATAGGGTACCCAGAGGGCTTAGTCAGTAGGATCTTGCCAGAAGAGACCTCAATAGTCCATATCCGGATCATCAGGATCCACACCACATACCTCCAGAGTATCTGGATGGAATTGCTACACATGGGAGAGGATCAGTGCGGTTGTTTTGGTTGCGGTGTTGATGGAAATTATTTGGAGAGATTTCCCTCAGAACCCTCTTAACAAGGGTAAGACACAGATCTCAGAGCCTACCATTGGTGACATGGGACACACTCATCAGATCTATGTAGTAGTCGAGAACTGCCAGGTTGAGCATCAGAGTACAGTTATTGAGACCATAGGTAGCATTGGTGGTATTCCTACCTCTATTTTATTTGATTATGGTTCTTCAAATTCTTTTATTGCACCATATTTAGTAGAGCGATGCAGGCTTGGTGGCAGTTAGGTAGGGTCTTAGTTGGGACATTGAGATGGACTTCAGGAGCCAAAATCTCTATGGACTCCTTAGTTAAGGAGTGTGTAGTGGATTTGGGACCTTTCACCACTACCTCAGATCTTCGTATCCTTCCATTGGGCTCTTATGGAGT
The DNA here is from genome assembly GCA_019776745.2 of Taxus chinensis. Taxonomy (NCBI): domain Eukaryota; kingdom Viridiplantae; phylum Streptophyta; class Pinopsida; order Cupressales; family Taxaceae; genus Taxus; species Taxus chinensis. The sequence goes on from CM034150.1 coordinate 748,199,050, forward strand.
CATCTTGGGCATGGATTGGTTATCTGCACATAGAGCCAGAGTGGATTGTTACCACAAGATCATATCTTGTGTAGATGATCTAGGAGTTGAGTTCAGTGATCTTAGGGGTCAGGAGACCTATTTCCATTCACACCATCTCCGTTATGCAGCTTAAGTGGTGTGTGCGATGGGGTTGTTAGATGTATGCTATCACAGTCAGTGACAGATCATGAGGATGGGTCTAGTGGACCATCGCTAGATGACCATCCCATTTTTAGAGAGTTTTCAGATGTCTTTCCAAGGGAGCTATTGGGGTTACCACCCCCACGTGAGATTGATTTTCATATAGATATGGTTCCGGGAGCAGAGCCTATCTCACGAGCACCTTATCGGATGACCACCCCAGAGCTCTGTGAGCTCAAGTTGTAGCTGGAGGGCCTTTTAGAGAAAGGCCTAATCCGTCCTAGTGTATCCCCTTGGGGTGCACCGGTGATTTTTGTGAAGAAGAAGGATGCATATCTTGTGGTTGTGTATTGATTACCGCCAGCTGAACAAGGTAACAATCAAGAATCGTTATCCCCTTCCGCGCATAGATGATTTGTTTGATCATATGAAGGGAGCCACAATTTTCTCTAAGATTGATCTTAAGTCAGGCTATAATCAGTTGAGGATTACAGAGGTGGATATTCATAAGACCACTTTTCATACGAGATATGGGCACTATGAGTTCATAGTGGTGCCTTTTGGTTTGACTAATGCCCTCACAATGTTTATGAGTTTGATGAATGGGGTATTCAAGACCTTTCTTAGATCACTTCATGCTCATCTTCCTTGATGATATTTTGATTTACTCACGTACACTGTGAGAGAAGCATGAGGGGCACCTTCGCCAGGTTCTTTAGTGTCTTCGTGAGCAAAAAATTTACGGGAACTTGGAGAAGTGTGCATTCTTTCAGAGAGAGGTACAGTATTTGGGTCACATCATTTCTGGGGAAGGTATCATAGTCAATCCTTCTAAGATTAGAGCCATTATGGATTGGCTAGCACCCACTAATGTGATAGAGGTGCACAACTTCATGGGATTAGGAGGTTATTACTAGGAGATTTGTTTAGGAATTCTCTCGGATTGCGCACCCCATCACTTCTCTTCAGCGTAAAAGGAAGAAGTTTTGTTTGGTCAAATAGATATGAGAAGGCCTTCAGGACACTGAAGGAGTGCCTCATGATAACACCCATTCTTGCAGTGTTCCGGATCCACAGGGTGAGTTTTTCTAATGCACAGATGCTTCTTTGGTGGGACTTGGAGGTGGTGTTGATGTAGGAGGGTAGAGTAGTGGCTTTTGAGTCTCGCAAACTCAAATATTATGAGCTTAATTATCTGACTCATGATCTTGAGCTTGCGGCAGTTGTGCATGCCTTGGTTCGATGGAGACACTTTCTTCTTGGTCGGAAGATTCACACTCAGGACTAGATCACTTGAGTCTTCGCCACCTCTTCACACAACCCAATCTAAACACTCATCAGCGGCGTTGGATGGAGTTGCTTTGTGAGTATGACATGGAGATAGAGCATGTGAATGGGAAGGAGAATGTGGTTGCAGATGATCTCAAGTAGACAGGAGACATGTGGCTATGGCCACTTCAGTGGGCACAAATTTATGGAGCAGGATTCTTTCAAAAAATTCCTCTTGATAAGCTTCTACATTGCAGTGAGAGTAGAGATCGAGTCTCAGAGACCCCTTGAAGGGGAAGTTTGATGGTTTCTCATTAGAGGCAGATGGCCTTCTTCAGGAACATAGGTCAGATTTATGTTCCCAGAGATGGAGGCTTGAGCCAGGACATTCGTTGATAGAGGCACATCATGCACCCTATTCAGCCCATCCTGAGGTGAAGAAGATACACACTACTTTGAGACAGTTGTATCATTGGAGAGGACTTCGTAGAGACATGGCTCATTTTGTGTCACGCTATTTAGAGTGCCAGAAAGTGAAGGCCGAGCATCAGCATCCAGCTGGCCTTCTCTTTCCTCATGCTATACCTAGAGTGGAAGTGGGACACCATTTCCATGGACTTCATTGTTGGGCTACCGATGTCAAGATATCACCATGATGCCATCATGGTCACGGTGGATAAATTAACAAAAGTGGCTCACTTTTCTTGGGTGAAGACCAACTTATACAGCTAGTGCAGTGGCATGGGTTTATTTGGATGAGATTGTCAGGTTACATGGGATTCTATAGAAGATTATTTGTGACCGCGATCCTTTGTATACTTCCCATTTTTGGACTACCATACAGCATGCCCTCGGGTTGAGGATCAATTTCAGCACAACATATCACCCTGAGACAGATGGACAGACTGAGAGGGTGAATAAGATTTTAGAAGGATATGCTCAGGATGTATGTTATGGATCATCAAGTCGAGATGGGAGGAGTACATTATACTTGGTGGAGTTTTCCTACAATAATAGTTTTTCAGAGTTCTATAGGCATGGCTCCTTTTCAGGCTTTGTATGGTAGAGAGTGCAGGACACCTCTTAGGTGGGACATGTTAGAGGACAAGGTATCTCTTGGACCAGCTTTGTTACAGGACATGGAGCAGTAGGTGGTTTTGATCAGACAGAGACTGCAGGAGGCACATGATAGGCAGAAGAAGTACGCAGATCAGCATAGGACTGACCATAGTTTTGATGTGGGCATGAAGGTGTTCCTTCGTGTCAGGCCACATAAGAGCCCTATCCGTTATGGAAAAGGTTCTAAGTTAGCTCCTAGATTCGTTGGTCCTTTTGAGATCTTGGAGCGTATTGGCCCTTTGGCCTACTATCTAGCGTTGCCACCTAGCTTGTCTCGCGTACATGATGTGTTTCATGTTTCATTCCTTAGGAGATATATTATAGATCTTCTCATGTGATGGATTGGACTCATTGTAGGTGCAGGATCAGGGGCAGGTGATGGTGGAGCCCATTCACATTATAGATCATAGGACCCTGGGCCTTCGAGGTAGAGAGATTGATCAGGTGCGAGTGCAGTGGGACAGATATGATGAGACTGCAGCTACTTGGGAGGATGCTACATTTTTACAAGTTTAATTTCCCCATTTTTTCTAGTGACTTCCTAGGAGGAAGTCGAGTCTAAGGGGAGGGGGATGTAGTGCCCACTTCCCTTTGACACCTTTTGATACTGATCATGACACTGTTGACTATATTATGGACATTATTATAGTTTTAATTTAGTATGATGTTAGATGTTCGATGTTCGATCATGGATTATTGTTGATTTTGATTCATGTATGATGCGTGATGATTATTAGAGACATTATAGATATTGATGTTGATATATTGTTTGACATGGTTATGTTATAGATGCTGTTCGGACTTGTGATATTCGGATATTTTGAGTAGACCTAGAAAATGAGAATTGAATTAAAATTGATGATGATATAGTTGTTGATGAAAATTGTAAGTGATACTATTGATTGTCTTGATGATTGTTGTGATTCACATATATATTGATGATCTTGAAATTATATATATTCATTTATTCATTTGGATGTTCTTTTATTGCCACAAGGCCGAAGGAGGTATTTGTATTTTATAGGTTTAAAATATCACAACAAACATCGGGGGATCAGAGACCAACCACAATGGAATTCTAGATGAATTCAACAAGGTCACCATGGCAACTGTATTTGTTTGTCTGTGTTTTATTGTTGTTAGGGATTCCCATGGGGGGGAATCACCCTTCAATGTGACCATGGGATTTTATGTATTTCTTTTATTTATTTCCCTTTGTTTAATGTTTGCTTGATGTTTATTTTGTGGTGGATTGACCCCTTTTATTATTCACTAAATGGTGTGTAAATATTGTGAGCAATAATGTTGTGAAGTTGATTAATTAAAATATGTCATAAGATAAGTAATTAATAAATTTGTTGGCCTCAAATGAAAATGTTGTAAGTAGTGTGTAAGCAATGTGTAAGAGACATGTAAGTTGATTTTGGAGTAAAAAACACTTCACTCTTCTTGGAAATTTGAATTTGTCCTTGGGAGGCTGATTTTGGGAGACCCTGTGGGACAAGTTAAACTTGTCCCATGCCCTCTTAAATTTACATTCCAACCTTTATCTATGGTTGGAGAGTTAAAATTAGACCTTCTTTATGCATTTTTGATAATTCAAGTTGTAATGTTTTAATTGCACTTTCTTACATTGTTTTTAATTTCAGTCCTTATGGGGTGTGGGATTGATTTGAGTGTGTAAGTAAAACTGTCATATTATTCACCCACCTATTGATTATGCATTGGAGAATGAAGTTGACTTTTGTGTTGGGGTTGAGGATGTGTGATGTGGAATCCTACATGGATCCACCTCATCCTCTTCTCTTCCCTCTTCTATATAATTTGAATTCTTTGGCTTATTTTTGGGTTGCTTCACTTTTATCACTTCATTTTGGGAGACTTCCTTTGCTATTTTTTGAGAGCTCTTGCTTTTGGAGAAGATTGAAGATTGTTGCATGCTTGTGGATTGTTGATCTTGGACTGTTTTACATTGGAAAGCTTGTTGTTTTGGAATTGGAACAAACTCCATCATGGAGAGGTAAGAGCTTGGCTCTTGGAAATGTTCTTCTTTCCCTTTTATGAATATGTAAATGTTTGCAATGTTTGTTATTGTTTGTTTGGCTGGTTGGGTAGATGTCTTAGGGATGGTGTAGGAGAAGACTATGGGGTACTCTTGAGGGAGGCATAAGTGTTTTTGGAGGTATAAGTGTGGAGGGAGTTGGGATTTGGGTTCCACCTTGTAAAAATAAATAGCTTGCATTTCTTTACTCGTTATGGAGTGCCATAAGAGGTTGGGGAGGCATAAGGAAATGTGAGGAATAAGGGGTACTTGGCAGAGGCATAAGGATATGTCAGGGATTTGAAATGATATGTATTTTGGTGGTTTGTAATCAGGTGGTGATACCCATTTCTCCTTTGAGAGGCATAAGAAGCATCCCACATAGTTTCTTGTCTCCTTTGGGATTTCTTAATGGAGCCTTAGTTATTGGTTGTGATGTTTTTATATGTAGTTGCAAACTACGTTCTTGCTTTGGATTATGTTTTTTTTTGTGAATCAAAATGCTACTTGTGTGTGTTGTGGAAGCCTTTGTTGCCATGAGTTGAATCACATATTTTATTGCACTATGGTTGGGGCTCGGAGGCCAATGAAGATGGATGGCTTCTCCTTTTCATTGTATTTCTTGGTTGGGTGAAGAGTGTTTCCTTTCCCCTGCTCTTGTTGTGATTCAGAATTGGAATAAGGAGAAATCTACATGTTGTTGTTTTGGAGCAAAGGAGAGAAAGAAAACAATTGGATAATCCCTTGTTGAGATGAAATTTTCTTGTAACCCTTTCCCACTTGAAGTGGATGAACATCGTAAATGTTTTGCAACAGAAAGATGTTGTATTGATTATGAAAGTTGTAAATTTGAAATGTAAATGAGAGATATAGTATTTGTTTCTATTTGTGAAAGAAAGAGATGTGTTTTGTAAATTATATTAGGGAAAATGAACAGAAAATTTGTAGAAGTTATCTTTTGAAAGGAGGAAATGAAGTCTTGTGAATAACCTTTGTCAATTTGCATTGTTTTGCAATTAGAACTACTACTGATTACATCTTAGTTTGAAATGTATTTGAAATCTCTGTTTGAAAGGAAGAAATGCGTGTTAGGAAAATACAGAAGCTCTGTCTTTCGAAATGTATATAAATTGGAAATCAGAATTGCATTTTGATTTTGGAATAGTTTTAATTTGAATCAAATAAATGTATTAGATTTGAATTGGAAGGAATTTCTAATACTTGGATGATGAAAAATGATAAATAGACCCTTCCAAACTTGATCTCTGTTTTGTATTTTCAAACTGTCAAATACTTTACCCCAAAATGCACAGTTCAAACCTGCAACAATGAAATAATAAATGAAATGATTAAATTGATGTAGTGTGTCCTAAATCAATTCTTTTAGACTAAAACACTTAAAGGAATTTCGTTAGAAAACCTAGCAGAATCAGATTTCAAACCATTTTTGCTAGTCATTTTTGCTATCAAAGTTGTATTTTTTTCAAATTGGGTGTCAATCGAACAAATTTACCTTCTAAAACCTATCCTAAATCCATATAAGAACAATTCTCCATGTCTAATTTACATGTTGAGAGAGGAATAAGATCAATTGATTAAAATTTTATATTAAAATTTACCAGCTCGCCTTTTTAAATCCTAGAGATCATTTTCTCATAATTTACCCTTAAAAATTTATCCAGATTAAATGCTTAAGGTTGCTGTGTAAAGAGGAAGTTGAGATCTTTCCGAAAATTCCTCGTTTACCAAAAACAAAGTTCTATAGAAAAATTTATGGCCTTCTGAAGTTCACAGAAAGGGAAAAAACTTCATGCGCGCGCACCTTGCACGCACAGAGCTTCTTGCACACTTGTCTTACATGTCAATGATAAAATGTGCCTCTTACGTGCCCGTCTTGCACACCCAGAGCTTCTTGCTCACCCGTCTTGCGTGCCCATGATAAAATGAGCCTCTTACGCGCTTGTCTTGTGTGCCCATGAGAAAATGATTCTCTCTCGCACCCGTCTTGTGCACCTGGGAGAGAATGAGTCTCTTCCGATCCCTTCTTGCATGTTTGATAGAAAAAGAGTTTCTCCCGCGCCTCTTTTCCACGCTAAAAAAAAAAGTTTCTTTCCGTGCCTCTCTTCGGTGCCATAGAAATTTCTTCCGTGTGCCCCGCAAGAAGATAATCTAGCCGTGATAAGGATGACTTTCTCTCTCTTAGTGTTTTGTATGTTGGTTCGATAACTGTTGTTATGAACTCTAGATATTTGTCAGGAACACTTAAAAATAAAATAAAATAAATTATTTTGTAACTTTTCCTGACTAAACCTAGGTTGTTCTTAGTCTCGAGTGTGGAGAATTTTGGTGGCGTTACAGTGTCAAACCTTAATATACATTTAATTAATTACTAAACTACAAGGATAGACCAGGTCTAGGTTAAAATAATAAAATATTCCTAATTCATTTCTAAGGTCAAATTAACTACATTCTACTAGGAATTTGCCATAAATGATTTTACTTGGTTAAGTGGGTTTCTCCTTCTTAAATTAACATTAAAACCCAATTAATAAACCTTATACTTAGTTACTTTCGTTCCATTAACTTAATAGTTTTAATGTCCATTTAAATAATTACTAAAACATACTAGGAACTAAATAAATGACTTAACATACAAGAGTATTAAATGGTCCCATTCACCCATTTACACACACCTTTAAAATTATTTAAAACACCCATAATATTCATTCCTACCTAACAATTGTAGGGTTTATCCTCAACCCTTGAATCAAATCAATCATGACCACTAGATCTTAGGGTTCCATAATAACCCTAACTATCCTTATGGAATTTTATTAAAACCTTTTTCTTTTCCCTAGCCTCCTCATTTGGTCACTTTTCTTTTTGTGAAATTTCCAGGTTAGAGAAATGGAAGCCATGGGAGCAAGGAAAGGAAGAACCATGGAAAAATTTACAAATGAAGCTTATCTTAATTTAAATTATGGATTTATTGGTGTGATGCTTTCCTTTGGAAGATTGTAGAAGTTTCCAATCCAAATCTGGAGTTGTTATAAAGTTATTTTTAAAATTTTGAGTTCTCTATTTGGGCCAAACCCTACCTCCATTAGAATTTATGAAATTGAGCACTTTTAAATATCCATTTAAAGATTTACTTGCTTTGAACAATGATTTTGTTCCCCTATAGTATGCTAGTAGTCTTATTTTTACATTTAATAGGCTCAAATTTTAATTTTGACAAGTTAAAATTGCATAGACGCGGATTTCTATTTTTCCACCATCAATGATGAAACCGCCACCCAAAGCAGGCCAACGGTCTAGGGATTGCCGCCATACCTGGGTGACAATTCACGAATTTCTACCTTGTTTGAGTGGTGGTTCAGAGACCACTGCTCTACACAGGGTGATGGTCTTGTTCTTCAAAAACATAACCTTCATTTCCGTAATTTTTCAAAAAAACAAAATTTATTAGAGTGTTTTAAAGATTACCCTTAGGCTAAATTTATATTCCTAAAGTCTCCAGTTGAAAGGATATTCCATTTATTCGTTTCATGCTCAAAATTATTAAATTTAAAGATTTTCTATTACTATAGTAACAAGAATAAAAACTACAAGATCATTTTCATTTTCTTTCAACAAAATTTCTTTTAAGTTCAAAATTAGAAATGAAGCTAAATCTACTTCTAATGTTATTGTTTTCCTCACAAAAAATGCAATAATTCAACATAATAATTTACTTAAAATTTATTGCATCTTCCCATTTCTACTACAACCATTTGTTCAAGTAACTACAAACAAATTTATTTCACATTTAGATTTTCCAAGAATACCTTATTAATGTTTTACAACTTCTATACTCTCCTTTTCATTTTTACAAAAATACAAACACTTACAATAGCAATGGACTTTCCTTTTTTCTTTTGAGCATGACTCATTCTCTTACAATGAAAGGAGTTTCCTTTTCAACAATGTATTGCAACCTAATGAACAAACCATACAATACAACTTTGCTTTCACATACAATACTACAAGTCTTCCACCTAAGTGGGGATAATAAAAAAGGTTTAGTTATGCCTTGATTTTAATGAGAATTCTACAGTAATCATTTGGACTATGGTGTAGATCTATTCTAACAATAATTGATAGTTGTGATAGAGAGGGGGGTTGTCTGTATGTTAGAACTAATAATAAATGATAGTCAAATGGATATTAAAGTTAATTTAGAGAATATAATATATACAATCACACTATTAATTTCCACTTTTATTATTATTGTAGAATTTCTATTGACATAACAAATGTTAAACTTAAGATAAAAATACAATTTATATGGTCACATGTGAAATACCACCCTGGATACCATTTATAATATAATATGTAGGGCCACATTAACACTTGTTAGTGCTCTAGGCAATTGTTGAAACTAACGTGTAATGCCCACTCCTCTTCGACACTGATTATACTATGATTTTAATTTCAATTGATTAGAGACATGGACCTCACTATTAAATTGTAGTTAGCATGTTGTTAAGATACAAGAGACGTCATGATTACTATTGTATTTTGATTTTTACTTTGGACTGTATGAATGTATTGTGGACCTTGATGGACATTTAAGGATATGATTGTAATGCCCCGTTGGGCATCGACTTCCATTTCTGCCACCTTGCCCCTTTGCTTTTCGTTGAACGTTTATTTGAGCTCCCTTTTTATCATCGGGTGACTTTGACCATATCGCGGAGTTATCTTGGTATAGTTTCTTTCCTTCTTTCGCTTTGTCTCGCCATCTCATTCTATCGCAAGTGCGCTTTTGTTTTCGGGGGGTCATTTCTAACTGTCGTCTAGTGAGCTTATCTTGTTTTTGATCGGTGTAATGCGTAATGACTTTTGTTGTTAAAATTTCTAATAGATATTAAAACCTTTTCAAGGGCGTTTAGAACGATAACGAGGCTGAATTTTATTGCATTGTTTTGACATTTTCAACCAGATAAAATTATAAATTTATGGAGCCAGTTGCAAAAAGCAGATCTCTAACTAAGAAAGAAGCACATGATAAATGTATATGTCAGGTCTGTGTAGCAATAACATCACATTTAAAAAAATAAATGAAAATCACATATAGGCGGGAGCTGTAAGCACAAATTAATATACATTTTCTGTAAGTGGATAAGAATGCATTAAAGGTGTAATATATTGGAGCATATTCACGTGTCTTGTCACAAGTAAATGGTGTTTGGTCTCCTCCCAACCACCCAACCTGCTAACTATTATGTCTGTCCTTGCGTGAGGAGTCGGTGGAGTCGTTTTTCTTCACCATGATCTTTTTTGTTGATTTCCTTATTGAATGCGTTGAGGTGGAGTGTTGGGCACATTTTTCTTGGACTGTGTGTGGAGAGTGAGGTAGGCGTGTTTTCCTCCACATTATTTGAGTGTTGCAAGGTGTGTTCTGGTCAGAGATCCATACCTAAAAATACAATTTATATGGTCACATGTGAAATACCACCCTAGATACCATTTATAATATAATATGTAGGGCCACATTAACACTTGTTAGTACAGGAGATCTATGCAATGTTGGAGAAAATGTCTTGGGAGATGAAGGTAGCAGGATATTTTTCAGATCCAGAACATGTACTGAGTTTGTATCTTCGAAATCGATTATGTGATAGTGAGGGTGTTACCAGCAGACCTGATGAAATTTATTTACAAAGATTCTCTATTGAGATCTGACTTGTTGTACTGATGTATACTCATGGAAGAGAACCTCATAGAGGCCGATCTGTTTCAGTATCAGAATATTCATGAAACACAATTTGCTTTGCAATTATACGAGCTTATTCAACGAGTCACCAAGTTAGCAGGCACAACAGTTGTCTGTTGGAATTATCACACCTTATAAGCTACAGCTGCAATGATTACACTGAGAGTTTGATGTTATCCTCAAATCTGATGAAGGAAAAGGTTTATATATCATTCAGTAGACTGCCTTTCAGAGCCAGGAGCGTGATGTATTCATACTATGTCTTGTGTCTGAGCTTCAAATTATGGGGTTGGATTTGTAGACTGTTATTCACTGCATGAATGTGGCACTAGCACGAGCTCGTAGAGCACTTTGGGTTAAGGGCAAAATAGCTGCATTGAAGCAATCTAGTGACTGGTCACCCTTAATTGAGGATGCTAAGTCTAGGGACTGTTTTATGGATATGGAGTCTGTACCAAGAGTTTTCTTTTGGTTAAATCCATCTTCTTTTTCTTCGTATCAGACTAGGGCTGATCCTAATATCAGAGTACCAAGGTTAGGAGGTCCAAATCAGAAACAATCAGATGCATATGGAGATGGTGGAGGTGTTTGGATGAATGACGAAGGATCAAGTTCAATTGCCAAAAATGGGGCCTACAGAAGTTCTAGGGATATTTTGGAGTGGTGTTGGGAGGATGTTGACAAGTATTTTAGGCCACCCACCTGGCCGTGAACTCCTACCTGTGCCAACGTGAAGATGGTCGATGTTTGGGTGCCCAAAGAGCTTGAAGAAAATGGAATTAGGCTTGGATTGATGTTGCTGGCCCGTGCGGAGTCTGTACGACCTGTTGAAGCTGGAGAAAAAGGCAAGATATTTCTACACTTTGCTCTTGTCGCTAAATTTAAAATTATCATGAAATTGAACCACCTTTTCCTTGAATTAGTTGTCTTTTAGATGCCTTATTGGGAGATCTCTCCTGTCTTCTTGTTTTGTTCTTGTTTTAACTTTTATCATTCTCATTATGTTAGTGGAAGTAAGTGTGTGTTCTCTCCTATAGGTGTTAAGTTTCTCATGCTCGAGTGATAGACCTTCGTCTTTTTGTATATATATATATATATATATATATATATCTTCTTCTCTACGATTGAGTTTCAAGATTATTATGTTGATCCAACTAGTATGTTCATTGTCGTTAAAGTAAGTTAGCGATAAATATGAAGCTCTTCCCTATCACTTGAGTTTGTTTTCTTTGTCTTTTGTCGAATGTTGTTAAATATCTCTCTCAAACCACTTGGCTAAACTTCTCTACATTAGGAAAGAATGGTTGTAGAATTGGAGTGATCAACGCTTTGGCCATCCGGGTTGGAGATCTCGTATTAAAACTTTTAGAATAAGAAAGTTTGTGTGCAATGTGTTTCAGACCTCGCGTGTTTAGACTCTTGTCTTATCTTCCGTCTTGTTCCTATGATTTTTAAATCCATCTTCAGAAAGTACATTGACCGTCCCCCCAAAAAAAAAAACTTGAATCGTAACTAGTTTTCCGGGTTACCTAAATTTGAGGTTTTAATTGTGCAAATCCAGTACCCTGCTATTACTAGAATTGTTTTGGTCTAATTCCCTCTCAGAAGATTGTTGGTGAAATAATCTAGTTTCCTAATTTGTGCTTTCATCCCTTTCATAATGATTGTGTTGTTATTTAAGATTGGAAATTTTCTATGCACATATGTACCTTAATGTTTTGTGATGAAAATTGTCTTGAACATTGTTAACCTTGGGGAAAACTTTCTTGCAATGGATAGTATTATGGACTTATAGTGGAAGGAGTTGTTTTGATAATGAAACTTAGTAGTTTATGTTGGACCTATGTTTGAACAGTTGATTATGTTACCAAGGGTTTCCTTAAAGTATTGATGTTTTGGAAAAGAGGTAATTTCTTTTAAATTAACCGAACTTTAGAGTTACTGTGGAGGTTTGTAAATCCTTAGATAAAATTTAGATGACATTTTGTATACTTCTGTCTTACAGAAGTCCCTTCTTATCCCATGTGTTGTTACTAGCCTATAAGGGCATTGAACCTTCTTGAATGATTTCGTAATCTCTGGAAGCTAATGGTCAAGTCTTGTATTCTTTGCCTTCACTTCAAAACTTATGCTGTGTGATGTCCATGCAATTAATTTCAGTTGTATACTCTATGTGATTTTAGGATTAAAAAAAAAAATTCTAATATACTTGGCTTTTCATGTTAACCTTTAAACCCCTTATTTCCTCCTTGTTGGGTGGACCAACTCTTGCCTTTTTAGAAATCTAATCTTTTAGTCTATGCGTTTGGTAACTTCTGATAGATTTAGATGGTTGGTCTGTATATCGATTTTCAATCTTGTAATTAATAATCTATTTACTTGATGGGAATCGTGTTTCTGCTAGATTGTTTATTTCTTCTTATAGGGCCAAGGGCCATTCTTGTATGATTGTTATACTTTCATTGATTTTGTTCATAACTAAAGTACAAGTTCTTTCATCTTTGATTGGCATGGTAGAGACTTTATTATAACTTGAGGTGTTGTAAGTGTTTAGAGCAGTTACCCAATTCATGTAATAGAGTGTTTCCTTTCATGGTATTGTTAGATATTAGTTATTGTGGCTTGTGTAGCCTTATCTTGCTCAGTTCTCGCGAACTGACTCTTGTGGAAAATTTGTTGCAGATGGCCTATGCGAGTAGATGAGGGATAGACTGTAGATTTTTGCATCAACCTCATTTGAGAAGTTCTTTTACACAAATCCTTTTTGAGTTGTTCAACTATTGTTAACGTCCAGTGGAAATTTTAAAAGAGGATTAATTTCTTAGTAGAAAGTATTGTGGACTTTGTCATCTGAACTTTGGAAACCTTGTATTGTTTGACCATCCTTGAAATTATAAGAAAATTTGTTTACCGCTTGTTGAGTGACCTTAATGGATTATCGGTATTCTAAGAATTGATGTAACCTTATTTCGTCTTCATAAATAAATATTGTTAAACTTTCCCCTACGATTAAATGCTGAGTTAAATCTTTCTAAGACTTAGTAATTGTGAGTTATAAGTAAAATAGAATGGGTTGTTTAATACTTATAAAATTTAAACTAAAATTTATATTACAAATAAATTGGTGTAGAGGTGAACAGCTTGAGAGCATGTAATTCCATAAGTGATCACAGATGAAACTATCCCTTGTTAAGTAACACTATATAACTTGATATCCCTATCTAAACTAGTGAACACTACTCCTTTTGGTGAACGCTTAAAACAAGCTTAAAGGAAAAAAATGGTTAGCTTCTTATAAGATTTAACAAGTAAGAGAAGCAAATTTAGAAACTACTCAATTTATCTCTCAGCCTATTTGAAAGTAAGTAGTTCCCTTTTGATAAGCTCTTTCAGTGAAGCCTAAGTAAAAGCGTTAATAATTACGTATAAAACCCAAAGCTCCAATTAAACCTTGGTAATAACTAATGACGTCTTAAAGAGGAATTTAACTCGACCTTATCTCCTTAACTCTTTCCCAGGATACTTTGTAAGTTCATCTTGATTTTGTTGAACACGAATTCTTGTTGTAGCAAGGTAATGAGCAATGTTTTTGTAATGTAAGTATGGACAGATAGCCTTGTGGAATTAAATTATTTCCTTATTAAATAATGGAACTAAACAACTAATTGTCATAAAGTGAAGACTTTTAGTGAACTTCTCTATAGTGTATAAGAAATTAACTCAGTTGGTAAGATGAATTCGTGCGAATCATATATTGAATCTTTCTGAAAACATAATTCATGAGTTAAAGGGTGTTATATCAAATAAGTAACCTTCAATCATTCTTACTGTGGCCTTCCCTATTTGTTAGAGTGTTCTGTCGTTGGACTTCTATGTTGTCTTGTCAAAAAAAAAAGAAAGGTGTATTGTCCTTGATAGGTGTGAACGTTTCCGTGCTGCCCTTATGGCCAGCCTTGTATCAAGTTGTTCATAGTGTTAGTTGTATCCTTGGTGATGACATGTTGCGTCATGTTATGTGTGTGGACATTAGCTTATGACAATGTTGTTTAGACCTAATTGAGATACATTAATCTTGTGAAATGCTAACCATACGATGGTATCAGGGAACGTTAATATGTTGTTGATTGTATCTAGTAGTAAGGGTTACAATAGATATAAAGAATTTCAGGATTATTTTAGAATGTGAATTGAATTATTGATGATTGTAAATTACTTACTAGAGTAGAATTGAAATGTAAAGTGATTTCAGATAATTGATAGAAATTCGTAAATTTGATGATAATGATTTAGCTACATTATACGACTATGTTAATTGATAAATATATGTGTGTGCTATATTTTCTGATGTATGTTGAGGATTGTATGATGGATGATTTATGTGCATTGATTTCCATGACATATTAATATGGCCTTGAGTCTAGAAAGGTATTATTGTTGTGGTTGTAGGAAAATTATATCATAATACATTGAAAGGGGATAGGGGACCAACCCTAGAATAATGTTGGTTGTTTTGCAACATGGCCAATTTGACAACTTGTGTTTAATGTATATGCTATGTAATTAGGAGGTTTCTAATGGGGTGGACCTCACATGTGTGGCCATGTGGTGTAATGTTTTTCCTTTCTTTTAATTTTGTGTGTTTAATTTTATGGAGTATATATTTAATTATTGCAAAAATTTACTCACTTTATTAATACTTGTTAAGGTGTCTTTATTAGCTAATCTTGTAGTGCCCACATTTTAATAGCCTCATTTATTGTTGTTCCTTATACTCATAGACATGATTGGACAAGGATTTGATATATGTTGGATAGTATGTTATGATTTTTGACCTTCTTGGACATGGATGCATATTTGGGCGCGTAGTGCCAATTTGATTCTAGTAGCATGTTGTTAGTTTTCATTCGATGTTGTGGACATTAGCTTATGATGATGTTGTTTAGACCTAATTGAGATACATTAAATGTTTAGTGTAGTTACATGTTTGGATTCTATAGATATATGCCACTTTATCATTATGTCTAACTTATGGTGAATTGTGTATAATTGTGTATGTTGTCACATTTTCGATTCCAGAAAGATGATATGCTAGTTTAGAATTCATTGATTTATTATTGAGTAGTTGATTCACATTTTATCAGACAGGTGTGGTTAATGTGTGCAATGAGTGTGCAGGTGATAGGTCAAAGGAGAACATGGGATTCAGGGCAACTACAAAACTTTGCACAAGCAGCCCACAGGGCTAAGTCCTAGCCGTGTTTATTGTATGAGGCCTTAGTATTAGAGTTTATTGTTTTGGGCACCATGAGTGACCCTCATTTGTAATGTAATATATCTTGTAATATTAATCTTGCTTAGGGTGTTTAGTTTGTGTTGTAAACTTGTTTTGGGGACTTAATGGCCCCACTTGCATTAATTTTTGAGTTTGTATAATGATGTATTTAATAAAAAAGGATTAGGGTCACATGTGAACCCTTGGGTGGGCCCCACACCCTCTACCCTTGTGACCAAGTGTGCCAAACCCGAAATTGGGCTATTTTTAGGCATTTTAAGTAACCCTTTTTAGTTTGGGAGTTAACTTAGCATGAAAATGGGCCCTTGGACCCTACCTAATAGGTAGGTGGGGCTTATTTCCAAGGCTTAGAGGGAGTTTCCCTCCCATTTTGCCTTCCTTTGGTCACTTCCATGTAAGGTGGATGGGTAAGTGTGCTTTGTCAAAAGTTGCACAAGTTTGTTTTGTTGTTTATTTTGAGTAAGTTGGGAGAAGAGGGTTAAAAGTTATTTTATCCTTTCTCCCTTTTATTTTGAGACTCTTTGACCTTGAGGGAAGAGAGGGGTGACACATGTCACCCCCTCATTTGTGAGGATTTTTTTTGGCTCCTCTTCAAATTCTCCCTCATGGGGAAAGAAGAAAACTTTTTTTGGGAGCTTTTGCTTGGAGGCTTGTGGATTTTGAACCTAGAGCTTGCTTGGGTGAAGAAGTGGAAAAGTTAGAAGTTGGAGAGTTTTTGGAGGTAGGCTCCTTGAGCTCATTTGTGTGTTTTATATCATGTTAGATATTAGTCTTGGTTATTTAAAATGTGTGTTGTTGCATGTTGATTTTAATTGTTGTTTTACTTTATTTTTCTCCATCGATCATGACATGATGGAGTTTTGGAGTTTGTGGGGGAAGAGAGAGGGATTTTTCCCTATTAATCCTCATGGCTTGATGGGAAAGCTTTGTAGGATTTTAGCTACTCCCCTCAAATGGTTTGAGGTGGGGAAGGTGGCCCATATGGCTTGAACCTCCTTCCCCATTCTTTGTGAAGAAACCCCTTTGGGGTTTGAAAATCCTTCCAAGAAGGATTTGGTGAAAGGATGGAGAAATAAGGAGGGTTTGAATGAATTTGGAGGAATAAGAAGGGTGTGAAGATCTTTATTTTGTACAACCCATGTTGGTTACCACTTTTGGATTTTGGAGAACTCCCTTCTCCTCTTTCCCATCTTATAGGTAGAACATGGCTTCTCCTTTTTTTTGTTAGATTTGCAAGTTTGGTGTTTTGTTTTAATATTTGTCTTGTCTTTATGTGAATGTAATGTTGGTTGTTCTCCCTTACTCTTTTGCAAAGTTGTGGATAGTAGTCCTCTTTCCCATGGGATTGGGGGAGGCTAGCATGTCTTCCAACCTTGGAAAGGCATGTGATGATGCCTAAGGTTTGGTGGTTATACCAGCTTTTTCTCCTTGTGTTGGATTCTTGGAAGCTTTTGAAGTTGGAGATCATGTGGTGGAAATTTGGAGTCTCTTATCAACTTGGCCTCTCCTTGTCATCTTCATTCTCTTTGTGGAAATTACCCTCATTGTATTTTTTTAGATATGGCTATGTGGAAGCTTTATTTTTCTTGTAAATCCTCCTTTTTGTATTTGAAAATTACTTGTGAACTTGAGTAAGGTTTATTTGAGCAATCTCTTCTATACTTGTAAAGAAGCTTGGGATGGGATTTATTTTGAGTAGTTGTGTATTTTAGAAATATATGGCACATTGAGTTTGAGCTTCTTAGAGATGAAATATTATAACAAATGTTCCTTTAATAAGAACTTGTTGTAACCCCTTTTGAAAGGATAGTTTATAGTTTGGAAATATGTATGTTTTTAAAAAAAAATAACGCAGATGTGTTTTCTTGTAAGACATTATACTTGGGTAAAAAGTATGAAATATGTTATTTTGATAGAGCATTAGAAAGGAAATCTAGTCTTAGCGTATTCCTTATGATTATCATTGATTGGAAACTTTTCCGTTCTTGCAATATGTCTTTTTTTTTTGTAATTGTTGGTAATATTAATAAATGGAATGAGAGTTAGTTTCTTCCTTATTTCCTTCCCATGAGAAGTATAAGAATTTATCTAAATGTGGAGTTAACTTTCTCCCTTGCAAATTTTTAAGTAAATTTCAAAACTCTTCCCTACTTTAACTATGTTATTTAAGTTTTCCTTTACAAATGGTAAAACAAAAAAAAACAATTGTTTTTTTTATCTCCATATGTTACAAAAGTAATTAGATATAAATTGTATAGTTGCATTTCCTTTTAAATATAGATGTAAAAGGTTAAATGGATAATTACTATTTTAAAGGATATTATTTTAGTTTTTCACTTGAAATTGAAAATTCTGAGAATTACTATACCTATTGTTTTATTTTATGTATACCTATTGTTTTATTATATATATATTTGTAATTATATATATAATGTTATATTAAATAGACATATAATAATAAATATTATTATATATAAAATATGTAGTTAGAACATAGAAATAAATATAAAATAGGTTTTTGTTAAATAAACAAAAAAAAAGGATTTTGGGGGAGGGCCGAACCCTCCCCACACCTGCGCATTCTCCTAGGCCATCTTCCACGTTGCACTCTCCGCTATCTCCTCGCCCCCTTCGTGGCCATTGATGTCCCCGGCTCCCTACACACCCTCCTCATGCCACCTGTTCCCACACAGTTGTTCCACCTCTTCTCTGCCCCTGCCACTGTGCAGAGCTTCCTCCACGTCGTCGCCGCTCCCTCCCCCTCGACCCCCATCTCTTTCCATGCCAACACTTCCTCCTCCTTGCGTATTGACATCCACCACACACCTCTCCTTCCTCGTGGTATCCACCTCCCCCCACTTCCCCTAAAACAAAAAAAAAAAGAATGTAACCCAACCCCCTCTTCGCTTCACGCCGCCATTACATGGGAAAAACGTAGGCAGTCTACATGATACAATACCAAAACATCTCTGGTTTCACCTTGCACAAACAACAGAAATCTGAAGTTCCTGAATAAGAAAATAATGCAAATTTTTTTTAGAATAATGATACTAAACTAATGCTACGCACTTAACCTATTGCTCATATTAGGATATGAGTAGCTGACTTCTGGCTTACCATATCATTTCATTATATCATTTATACTTTCTCATGCTTAGTAGGTTGGCCTTGGTGATGGCCATAACATATGAATAGTATATATAGGGGATTATAGGTAGTAATTCATCATCATTGGAGCATTTGAGTATTATTGTATGGTTTGGAGGTTGCCCCCCTCGATGTGGCGAAGCTATTATAATTGCATATTGAGATCATTATTCTAGAATATTGTGTTATTTGGTGTTATATTTCTGCTCATGATCTGAATTATATAAGTAATTTCTTTACAAGTGGTATCATAGCTGCGATCTGGGCAAGAATTAGGGTAAAAAACCCTAATTTTTTCTTTCCATCATATATTGCGAACAAAAGTGAATTGCTGGGAGATATTTTTACCAGAGTTGCAAAACATTTCAAGTAAGGTTCTTTGAAACTTTCAGACTTTTTTGATTTATTTTGCAAAAGTTATTACAAATTTAGGGTTTTTCATAATATCACTCCCTAGGGTGCAAATTGTGGATTTTTTAAAAATTCGTTAAAGTTTCAGAAATTAAAACAAAATTTATTTGGGGTTTGTTCTTTAAGTTTTTTTTGTTATTTAGAAATCCCATCACTCGAGGTAAAACACTAAAAAAGGATGAGATAGTAGTTGAGGAGTTAGAGACAGAAGATATAACTACAGATTCCTCAGGGTTAGGGTTTACTTCGACAGACCATAAAGTAAGCCAACTTGAGTTTAACCTGAGAGACCTCGAATCTAGGGTGCCTGGCAAAGAAGATGTGGATAGGATTGGACATAGATTGTATGATTTCATGCAAAAATTCAATATGTATATGATGGGTAATTGTACTTATGTAAATCAAGGTGGATCCTCAGGTCAACATAATAGACACATGAGCTAGACTGGATCTTTGAGTGTGCACAATCCAAATACGAGCACTCTGCAGGTCCATAGTATGTTTCCAAAAGTGGATATGTGCAAGTTTGATGGAAAGGATCCACTCAATTAGATCAACCAAATGTATAATTTCTTTGAACTACATCAAATTCCATCAGGAAAAAAGGTGACCATGGCATCTTTGTATCTCGAACCTGACCGATTCATATGGTATTGATGGTTATGTGCTCAAAGGTAGAAGAGTGGTCTTAATGTTACGTAAACAATCTTCACTGAAGAGTTGCAATTACACTATAGTTCTAGTGTGTCAGATAATTACTTCAGCCAATTAGCAAAGTTGAGGCAGACAGGATCTGTTAAGGATTACATTCATCACTTCCAAAACCTTTCTCTGCAGGTGGAAAATATTACTGAAGAGAATCTGAATGACCTATTTCTTACGGGTCTTAAGGATCACATTGAGCATGAGGTTTCTGATTCGATGATTATTGCAAGAAGGGTAGAGGAGAATTTTTTTTCAAGTAGGAGACAAAAATTCACTTTTACTAGAGATCGCAACACCTTGGCCCCAACCCTCCCTCGGCCAGTTAGATTGACACCTCAACAAATTGAAGAAAAAAGAGAAAAAGGGTTATGTTTTAACTATGACAATAAGTTTGGACTCAGACATAAATGTGCTGAAAATAAGTTTTTCTACATTGATGGGACTAGTGAAGGTTAAGAGAATAATGAAGATACAGAGTTAGAGGTCTTGGTTTAGCCAGAGCAGGAGTGAGGAGATCCTCAACCAATGATCTCATGCCATGAAATTTCAGGTATTAGCACCCCCCCAAACCTTAAAGGTGGTTGGATTCCTAAAAAAATAGAGGGTCAGAATGTTGATTGATTCAGGAAGTACTCACAACAAGTTATCAATCATAAGTTAGCAGTGCACCTAAACTGTTTCATTTATCCAGCTCCTGAATGTCAAGTAATGATTGCTGATGGAGATATTGTTACTTGTTCTGGAAAATGCCATAACATTAAGCTTTCCATGGGAGATTACATACTAAATAGTCCCCATATATGCTATTTCTATGGGAGGAGTAGACATTGTGTCAAGGGTTCAATGGCTTACCACTTTGGGAATCATTGAGATGAACTTCCAAGACTTGTTCATGCGATTTCAATCTAAAGGAAGGAATTTTGAGCTAAGAGGTTTAAGAGCAAAGTCTCCACAAATAGTAAGTTCTCATTAGATGTAAAAAATGCTAAAAAAGGGTACAGAGGGATTTGTGGCACAACTCTTTTCATTGGAGGCTCATCATTCTAAGGACATTATACCATCAGATATGCAAGCAGTGTTGCATGCACACTATACCAAAGGGGCTTACCTCCAAACAGAGATCATGATCATGCTATTAAGTTATTACCAGGAAGTCAACTACCTAGCATTAAACCTTTATAGGTACCCATATGGGCAAAAGAGTGAAATCAAGAAGATTGTACAAGATATGTTGGAAGTAGGAATCATCCGCCATAGTCAGAGTTCTTATTCTTCCTCAGTAGTGATGGTATGGAAGAAAGATGACATATGGCACATGTGTCCTAATTATAGGGAACTTAATAAGTACACAATCAAAGATAAGTTTCCTATTCATGTTATTAATGATTTGCTTTTTGAGTTGCATGGTGCTATTTATTTTACAAAGCTTGATCTTCGTTCAGGATACCACCAAATCAGAATCAAGGATGAGGATGTTCATAAAACTACCTTTTAGACACATGAAGGCCATTATGAATTCCTGGTAATGCATTATGGACTCATAACTGCACCTTCTACATTTCAAAGTTTGATTAATTCTATTTTTAAGTCATTCATGCGGAAGTTTGTTTTAGTGTTTTTTGATTATATATTAATTTATAGCAAAACATGGGAGGAACATTTGCATCATGTAAATAATGTTTTGGAAACCCTTGAGCAACATCAACTTTATGTAGAGCCTTCTAAGTGTTCTTTTGGACTCAAGGAGGTTGAATATTTGGGTCACATTGTCTCTCATGAAAGGGTTAAAGTGGATCCTAATAAAATCAAAGCCATGATGGAGTGGAAGGTTCTAAAGACCCTAAAGAATTTACGAGGATTTTTGGGGCTTACTAGTTATTACCGAAGATTTTTAAGGCATTATGGAAGCATAGCTACACCTCTCACAACTTTAATAAAGAAGGATTCCTTCCATTGGAGTGAGGATGCAACCAAAGCATTTGAGAAACTAAAGGAGGTGATGTGCACCACTCTAGTCTTGGCTACTTCAGATTTTTCCAAAACATTCATTGTTGAATGTGATGCATCAGGGGTGTGTTATCTCTCAAAAGTGCACCTAGCAGAGAGATGGCAGCAGGTTTTTTAAGTCTGCAAAGGATCTCTCTCTCTCTCTCGTAGATACAATGGGGACACCTCAGGTCTGTGGGTATACCTATTTTGAGGTGAACCTTTGAGGTTAAAAGTCCAGTTCCTTATTGGTGTACACTAAACTGATTTTTGGGAGTTTTAAGGGTGAAAGATGATTGGGAATGAATTACATACTAAGGTGATAAACCAAATTTGAGATGAGAACTTGATTGAGTGACATACACAACTGATTTGTGAAGAATTCATTAGGTGCACGAACCAATTAATACTTTCTACAGGAAATAAGGGTAAAACACTTAATTTGTGCTGAGGGAGAATCACAAAAACACTAGTAAGCTAATATGCACAATAAGATTTAGCAGGAAAAATTTTGCAGCAGGGTAAAGTGATTAATTAGGGAATATTAATTCACAAGATTAATATTGACATACACAAGACTGTAAAATAACTTGGAAAGGAAAAAATACTCCACACTCAGAGGGAAAAACTGGTAGAAATTGCTTTAGTACTCATATCAAAAGTTCTCTGGGAAAGTTCTCTGAAAAAATCCCCCCTTTTGTGCTTTGCAAGAGCACACAATATATAGTAAAAGTTCACCCCCTTCCTAAAAATAGACTAAAGGTTGTACTCACCCATGTGTCATAATTTTATCCCTGAAATAAAGGAATAAAATAATACAAACTAGAGCATGTAATAAAATAGGCATTATCAACCTTAGATACAATACAGTCAAACTGAAGTTGACTGTTCTATTTTTAAGAAAGAAAGGTGAATAATTTGCTAAAATTACAAATTTCTTGATAGGCAAGTCTTCTTTCTTTGCACATGCAAATTCATCATCTTCTCTATTTTGTCCTGTTGTGGAGGCATGCAAAATATCATCTCCTATGTGTAGGTAAAAGGATGCAACCTTTAGCAATATTTGCACAATAAAATTGAAGTGGGGGCCACCTCCAATGGTATACATGCTCTGATTTCCTCCACTTTTCTGGATGGTCACATGAGTGACACTTCACAAATTTTGGTTTAAAAACACCCCATGTGGGGACCACTTGGTTTTTTTGAAATTTTGGGTGCTGCCACCTTTGTAGGACTTAGGCAATTTGCATGTGTTTTGATAAAAGGGGACCACCCTTTGTCTAGCCCACCATGTATATTATTCGCCACCCTTGGTCATTGGCACATAATACAAAAATTACCTTTTTGGGACTTTTGGCATATAATGATGTTTGATTTTGCATTGGCATTATAGTTTCAGACTTTTGAAAAGTCCCCTGTAATGATTAATTGAGGGTTTACATGGGCTGGGCCCCCTCTCCATGATGACTTCACCCTCCTGCGAAACTTAGCCTGTGGTAACTTAACCTTGGGCGGTTTGGCTTGGATTTTTTGAAGTGTTCTGGGCCTTTGATCTTTGTACTCGGAATGCATGCCATGCTCGTCAATTCTCCATCTGCAGTTAGGGTTTCGAACCCTGATCATTAATTATGGTCGGTGTCATTAATTGGGGCTTATCACTTTGAAACCTGTGTGGACTGATCACCGTTCAATCTTCCACTTGGCATTTGATGAATGAGTGATCCTCAACTATGGGTTAGGGTTTTGAAACCCTAGTTCGATGGAAGGTTTATACACTTGGGCTTTGCACTTGGTCATTTCATTCAGTTTTTTCATTTTACGGGTGAAGCCCTGGAATAATTTTTCCCTCGCTCTGTAATTTTTGATGGAAACTTGGAGATTATGGAGGTATTCGAGCCTGAATTCTTGTTCTTAAGCCTTCAATGCCATTAATGACTTGAATGGCGATGCATTTTTGATAAAAATGAAGGTATTTCTTATTATTCAGTTTCCTGTGCTCGAACTTTCCTTTCGGTATATGATCTAAAGATCATTTTCATCTATTCATTCTGCTTTGTATTCTCTTCATGGAATATGATGAATCTTTGCTTCTGGTCTTTGTGTCTGGATTTTGTGATTTTGATAGTTGTCAATGAGCTCAACACGAGCCTGTAGAGGGAAGTTGCCATCATTTTTCTCATTAACTCGTCTTCACCTCGGTAAGTTCTGCTACCTATTTTCTTATCACTCCTTTCGAGCTTGGGTTTTACTTTACAACTCTGAAACATGGAAATATCAAGTAAAATATTTGAAAATATTTTGTGGGTTCAGTCTTTTTCCTTCTGAAACTGGGCCTTTGAGCTCTGACTCATCATTTAAAATTTGTAAAAGCTCCTTTCTATACATGAGTTTGATATTTTGTTTGTAAATTTGGCTCGGTACTTGGGAGTGTCGACTGTTTTGGTTCTTTGTTTCTATATTCAAACTCTGTTTCTTCCTTTTCCCTGTAGATGCAACCCATTTAATGTAAACTTGGCTATAGAAGCCCTTTAGGTACTTGTCAAATTTGTATTGGAATTCTCTTCATTTTGTAGATGCATGCTCATATTGTTGAGTCCTGTCTTGAAGATGTAGTGAGAGAACTTCACTTCTTAACATTACTTTTGACGATACTTCTTTGTAAACCTGTCATGGCATTTGGGCATGTTAACTACTTTTGTCTTGATATATACATGTCAATATTCCTTCCTCTCCTTAGATGTATCTTTGGATTGTTGTAAATGTTTCTAGAAATGTTTAAGGATATTGTTGAGCTATACTCGGTAGATGAATACTTAGCACTATTAGTTCACTTCTCTTGTGATTCATTTCCCTTTCTTTGTTGATAGAACTCCATTTTCATGTAGACTTGGAATGGATCTTGTACCCTTTGTAAATATATACTTGATATTTTATTGCTTCTTCATTCTGTAGAGGCAAAAAATTCTTTGTTTTTAAGTAATTTCTTCCCTGTAGATGCATGCTTGAATTTTCGAACTCATTTATGGAAAGCATGCTTTGACTGATTACTTGATGAGCTTTGTAGTTTATTTCTTCATTTTAGAATAATGACTCTTTGGAGGTTTTCTGATTTTTCCTTGTTGCAAACATGATTGCATCCCATGATGTATAATGAAATAAATGCTTCTTTTCTGGAAAATGAAGAAAATACTTAGTCTCTTTTTCTGAAATGACTTTTTCCTTTTCAGAAGTTATAGTAGTAATTATGTTCAAAATTTGCATATAAAATATCATTTCTATTTTTTTTAGAAAAGTCGATTTTGCAAGGGGAAACTTTCACAAAAATCTTTCCAGAATACTTCTCTTTCTAGATTTTTTTGATTTATTCATTATGAAAAGATATAAACATCTCTCTTACTTGTCTGATCACTAGAATGAGCTATCCATGCTAGCCTTACTTGATTCATTAGATCTTCTGAAAATTGTGAAGTAGTTGCCATTTGATTCAAACTTGAATTTGGAAACTTAAAGAAACTTTTAATAGTTGCAGCATGATGAAAATCTGTAATACCTATATGTTTCATTTGATCATGATATCAACTTAGAAGTGATGAAACATGTACTTTTCTTGAATGTTTTTATTTCCTTTGTATCTT
The DNA here is from genome assembly GCA_019776745.2 of Taxus chinensis. Classification (NCBI taxonomy): domain Eukaryota; kingdom Viridiplantae; phylum Streptophyta; class Pinopsida; order Cupressales; family Taxaceae; genus Taxus; species Taxus chinensis. Next base: position 748,224,576 of record CM034150.1, read on the forward strand.
AGATACTTTACAAAGCATGTAGTAGCTTAAAAAACATGTATTTCATTTCTGTTTTAAATTAAAAGTCAAATTTACAAGGGGAGACTTTGGCAAAAAATTTCCAAAATTTTTTTTTTTCTCTATCCCTTTTCAGATTTCCAATCTTGATTTGCAAAATATGTCTTTCTTGACCCATTATGATGCTTGATGCTTCCTACAAATAATCTGAAACTGATGCTTATATCCTCTTTTAGTCACTGCTTTCCTTCTTAACTAGATAAAATGATTTTTCATTCAATGTTGCAACTTGTTCCGTGCAAAACTTTAGAAATAAGTTAGAAATAAATAGGCTTTTTGGCCTCTCTTGTATCCATGTGGTTTACTTCTTCTTCTTTCCTTCTTATACAAGTTGTTTTCCAACTTCCTTCATGTGTTATTTTTCACATCCTGTTTCTTTTCCAAGCTACTTCTAGATTCTACCCTTTTCTAACACAATCTTTAGCTTCTTTGATTTTCTCTTTCCATTCATTTCACTTAATGTACTCTACTTTTTCCTTTTTCTACCAACCCATCTATATCTCTTTTTTATCCATGTGTCATACATTTCTGTATTTCTTTCCTTCAAGTACCATTAGATACATTGAACTTAGAATATGTATTTGCTTTAGAACATGAATATTGGAATAACATTGTACCCTGAGCTAAAATTTTGATAAATACTGCTCTTGTCTTACAGGTGAAAGAAGATGGAGATGGAAGCAGAAGATGGAAGAGTTGAGATGGAGATGGAGATGATGAGAAGCAGGGATAAAAGACAGAAAGGCAATGATGGCTTCATTTTTACTCCTCTACTTTTGTTCTTTAGCACATGCAGTATTATCATTTCCATGTATATGATGAGTCGCTTAGTCATATCCCACAGCTTGTGTGGGAAAAATTATGCTCTCTTATGAATAAAGCATTAAATTGAAATAATGAGTTGATTATCTCTTTCTGCATTCAGTTTTCTTTTGATTGTACAATGATGTAAGCAACTCAATATTTCAATAAAATGAATTAATATAAGGGATAATCTTAAAGTGAATACCTCTAACTTCCATTGGATAACCATTGAATGAGATGTGCCTCCTTGTATGCTTTTTGACTATCTTAGCCTATGCCTTTCAACTTAAATCCTTCCTGCTACTTATATTTAGACATTATTGTCACCATTTGTTTGTCAGTATTTTATTGATGTAAGTAGCAGAAAAGGATTCAGTTGTAATTGTTTATGACAGTGTAGATGGATGCAATCTCATTAATCACAAACAACTTCTAATGAACATAGGGAAATAAATCTGATAGGCACCAAGATAATAACCATGAATCTGATTACTTGAAAACTATCGCTATGTCTACTATTCCAAAACTATACACCTCACATAATCTGCAATCCGGCATCTTCATCAAGATAACAGGGCTTTCCTTCGGGGCTTGTGTTCTTTTGCTGAGGATACTCGTGAAACTATAGACCAGTGTGATCTATTATGTTTTGTAACAGCACACATAGCTATCAAATTTCACTTAATCTCTTTCAAAAATCAGCAGTAACAAAATAATCTAATGTAAACTCCCTTTGCTTAGGTATACTTCACCATGGCTATCCATCGTAGCAAAGTTTCGAGTTGCCCATTTTTACACAAGTGCAAAAAATGTCAACATTTCTAGGCGATCCTGCGGGGAAAGCTGCCTACTAGCTTGTAGAATAGTGCCTTACTCTTGTCCATTGAGTATGGAGTCCAAATATTTTGACCAAAATCTACCCTTTTTCTGAAAGGTCCAACCCTTTCAAAACAACTAAAGCTGGGAAAAGATCTGGCAAACCAGACCACATGCACGAATGCACTTATTGAAAATAAAGAACGATGCAATGTGTAGAAACTACACTTATTGAATGGGAAATCCTACTCTAACCAAATCACTGTAAGATTTTCAATAATAATGTTTGAGAAACATTCCATTCACGGGAATGGGAAGTTCCTTTCCATCCAGCTTCAAAACCTAAAAAGCATTGTGTTCCTTAAAAGATGAAATCATATAAGGACCACTCCAGAGTGTATCAAACTTTGAGTGTCTTCCTGGTTTAGTACGATCAACATCCCATTTCAACACAATATCTCCTTCATTGAAGATTTTGAATTTGGATTTCTTGTCAAAATTGTTATTCATCTGTTTTTGATTTTTCTCCATGTTGTAAATGAGCTTGATCTCTTAGCTCTTGTAATTCCATCAATTCTGCATAACGAACTAGCAATGGTTCACTTTCAAGTAACTCCATTTGATGAAGCAAATCTAATGCAGGTAATTCAGCTGAAATTGGCATCCTCACTTCTTTCCAATACACAAGCTTGTACGGTGAGTTGCCAACTAATATTTTACGGGGTCACCCTATCAGCCCAAATTGCTGAATTCAACATTAGATGCCAAGCTCATTGATTATCCTTGAGTGTTCTTCTGATGATTCTTAACAAATTTTTATTAGTGGTTTCAGCTAAGCCATTACCTTATGGGTAGTAATTATATGAAGAGCTCAAGTAGGTTCCATGGCTAATAGCCCAATCTGTTACTTTAGCACTGAAGAAATGCTAGAGAATTATTTGATATGATAGTTGTTGGAAGACCAAATTTTTAGACTATACCTTCATAAAAAGATAATATTGAAGCTTCGTTAGCATCCTTCAAGGCTATTGCTTCAGTCCATCATGTAAAGTAATCTGTAGCAGCCAAGAATCCATTTATGTCCTTATGAAGAAGGTGGGTTAATCATTCTAATAAAGTCAAGACCCCACTGCATAAAGGGTTAATCACCTGAAATAGGCTGTAAAGGTAGTGAACCTAAACATTCTTTTCCGATAAAGAAATCACATTTCTTGCACTTTCTGATCCATTTAGAAATAGTCCTTAAATATGCTAGGCCAATAGGTAACCTGCTTTCATGATCTTCAATGTTATAGTACGTACTGAGAAGTGACCTCCTGCAAGTCCTTCATGGAATTTTAATAACATATTTTGAATCTTTTCATAATCGACACATCGCAGCAAGATTCCATTTTTGTTTCTTTTAAACAATACACCATCAACGAAAAGATAAGGAATATTTTGTAACATAAAATACCTTCGTTTATTCTTATCCATACCTTCCAGATAGGTGCCATGTTGTAAATAGTCAACCAAATCAGTCATCCATCTTGATTCCTAAATTTCTTGAGAAGGTTCAGGTTGCTGATTTTCTTACTGCAACATAATATTTGATTGTTGATACGTGGTTCCAGGATGGTGTTATAAAAATTCAGGTTCTGTATCCTGTTGTTTCTCCATATCAGTAATTAATATTCTCACATAAACCTTTACCTCAAACTGTCTAGGTAACTCGGATATCAACATCATATTCCATAACCTTCGTTATCCAACCTGCTCTTTTCTTATTCAACTCTTTGTTTAACAAGAAATCTTTCACACTTGGATGAGAAACAAGAACATGAATTCTATTGTTTCGAAAGCATGTACTTAAAATTGTTTAGTCTTCTAACTACTGAAAGTACTTGTTTTACAAGGAATGTGTACCTTGTTTCGTAATCATGCAAGCTCTGTCCAAAGAAAGCGTTTGGTTGTTCGATATTCTCATCATTGAACTTGAGTTACAATAGTTAAGATTGTTTTAGCTCCTGCAAGTGCATACATTGTAAAATCTTTGTCAAAATTTGGATTTGCAAGAGCAGGAGCTTGAGAAATAGCTATGTTTTAATAGCCTCAAAACCTTCTCTCCCTTCACTGCTCCAAGAGAATGTTTTCTCTTTCTTTAGCATGGCTGTCAATGGCTTAACCAATGCTACAAAATCTAGAACAAATCTTCTGAAAAAGTTGATTTTTCCCAGAAAGCTCTATAATGCCTTCTTGTGATGAGGTAATGATAGTTATGATATGGTTTCAATTATGAAAGGATCAATTACTAAACCTTGTTTAGAAACAATATGGCCAAGTAGTTTACCTTCATGTACTGAAAAGATATACTTTTGGGGATTTAAGGATTATTCCAAACTACCTGTAGATCTGAAAAGTCTTGTCTCAAATGCATTAGATGTTCATCAGAACCTTTTGAGAATACAGTGACATCATCTAAATAAACAAGTATACATTTATTTAGTAGGCTACAAAAATCCATGTCCATTGCACGTTGAAACGTTGCACCGGCATTTGAAAGACCAAAATGCATTATTTTATAAGCATAAGTACCCCACTTGGTGGTAAAATCTATGTTATATCTATCTTCCCCTCGGACTAAAATATGATTATATCCACTGTAACCATCTAAAAGGGATAGTCTATCTGATCCTGAATCTGTTCTCAAAATCTGGTCCATGTTCGGGAGTGGATAATGATATTTTAATGATGTTTTTTTAAGATCTCTAAAATCCACACATAATCTGATTTCTCCATTCTTTTTCCTAACTGGAACAAGATTTACTACCCAACTTGAATGCTTAACCGAGAAAATAATTCTTGATTCAATTAATTTTGATAATTCTTTCCTCATAAGAGGTTCTATTCTGGGGATTTATAAGCCTTTGTTTCTACCTAATTAGTTTAGAATTTGGTTGTAATTTAATCGTATGTTGTGCTAGAATGGGGTCAAACCCTTTAAAGTCTTGGTATCTCCAAGTGAAAACATCTTTAAATTCTAGTGCAAAGCTTAATAAAACATTGTTTTTTAGATAATGAACATACCTTTTGAAGAAATAATTTCTTTCCTTCATCAACTAAAACCTCTTCATAATTATCAGCATGAGTAGACATCTTAGTTTTGTTCTTTCTTAACTGGTCATCAATGCTGAAGATGTCTTCCAATGTGAAAAGTCCTTGAGGAAACTTTTTTGTCTTTATCTGAACAATCTGGTAACCATATAGATGCTGTAATTTATCCTGATTTATTGCAGAAAATTCAGCTTCTTACTGCAAAAACCTGCAGATTTGACTATCACTTTCAAAAACTTACCAATTAGATTCAATATCAGGTATAAAAGGCCTGACAATTAACTTAACATGAGGCTGAAATTTGTCTGTTTTCTATTTGTTCTAGCACTTTGAAACTAGCACCAACTCCTACAAGTTTATCAGCATGTTTATTTTTAGCTCTAGGAATAGACCGAATATTAATGACATCAAAATATTCCATTAAGTTTGAAACTCTATGCCTGTAAGACTTCATTAATGGATTCTTACATACATTGAAGTTTTTTACTTGATTTATTACTAACTTATAATCGCTAAAGACTTGTAATGTGTTGATTCCTCTTTTTCTGGCCTAAAGTAAGTCATAAATTAATGCTTCGTACTCAGCTACATTACAAGTGCATGAAAATTGAAGACTCAGAGCTGTAAAATACCTTTCGTTTATTGGGGAAGTGGGCATCAGACCTGCTCCTTACCCCTTATTATTCTTAGCTCCATCAAAATGAAGCTTCTAAATCCCTTCTGTTGAATTTTTTGTTTTGGATAACAAGAGAATTACTGCATTTTCTTCATACATGCAATATACACTGAAAATATTTTATTCAACATCTTTAAAATGATCATGAGCATGTTCTTCAACTGTTTTCTCATCCATAAACATGTTAGACACACTCTCTAGCACTATAATCTGAGCTAGGTCATCAAAATCAAATTGATCTAGAGCGGAAAAATTTGCTACTGCATTTGGTGAATGAGGCTCAATATGAAATCTAGCCAATGGCTCTGAATTGATGGTAACTTTAGTGCCATAACGTGTAGTGAAAAATAAGAAAGACCAATCAAAAGAGAGGTAACCTCCTATTTTTGCCGTAAAGTCTCTAGATAGGCATAAAGCAAAATATGGAGGTAAATCCACAACAGTAACATCTTAAAAATTGGAAACATTACCTCTAAATTTCAGGTTATACCAACTGTATTGGTTGCAGTCCCATCAAGCTTTAGAACACTTTTTTCTATTGGCTCATACTATAGGCCTAATTTTTCAGCAATTGACTTTGGCATAACTGTGCTACTAGCACCGCTTTCCACCATGTAGTTATGAACTAAATTTTACCAATTAATCAGGTATAGATAAAAAGGTGGTGGATTCTTTATGTCATGAGCATTCAAAACCTTTTGAACCATCCATCTAACATCCTTTACATGATCTTGATCAAGTGTTCCAAGGACCATATCTATATTTTGAACTTCCTTTACTATTTTTTTTGAAGAAATCTGTAGTTTAGCTAGTTCATGAGAGAGTAAATCCTGTTGTCCTCGAATGCTTAAAGCATCCCACATTGAGATTTAAACATTGTACTTCTTCATCACATCAAAAATATTAAAAGAAGCAACCATCTTAGAAATAGATTCAACCATTTTAGCATAAGCCTTAGCAAAAACTTATTCTGCTTCAGCAGCCTTGGATATCTAAGGGATAAACAATCTTCTTAGATCAGGTTAAAGCTATTTTTGTTGCTCTTTACTAGCTGCAACACTTGATGTTTTCTGAGGGATGACAAGACTGTTAGCTGGTTTTGAGGTTGCAAATGTTGATATATCAGTGTTAGTGGGCAGCACAAGTTTGTTTTGTTGTTTTTTATTATCGGTAGCTTTTTCTTAAGCTCTAATGGACAAAACAATGAAATCCTCCTCGTTAAAGCTAACCAAATTCTATTCATAGCATTTTTTGAACACGACTTTCTTGCTTCCCACCCTCCATTTGAGGTATGAACAATGCTTCAAATTGAGGTTGCGTAACAAGATTTAGGTTCAGGAATGCATTTGGGTAATTTGTAGCTTGATGAGGTTGATTACAAGGTTGGCACCACTCTTTTTTAGTCATATTAACTGGAACCAAAGTGTTAGATGCACTAGGAACATTAGAATCAAACTACCTTTACTGATAAGGCTTCCTGTAATTCTGATTCTGTTTGTAAACCTACCTATTCTGGTGGTTTTGCTGATAAGGAGCTTGATATGGCCTATTAGGCATGTAAGCCTATTTTCAATTGATGTCAACTTATTGCCCATGGTTTGCAAGGCTTTAAACATATCTGGGGATGGGGCTGCAACAGTAGGATTTACGATTGTAATAGGTTATGGGATAGGAGCTAAATTTGCCAAAAATGGCATTGTAGGCCTTGGTGCTAATTTTCCAGCCTGAATAATGTTATTTTCAGCTTTTATAGTAGTGTGATAAGCACTTGGAAGAGTAAAAGCTTCCATGGATTGGATCATAGTTGCAATATCATTATTCAATGCTCTGAGGTAGTAAAGGAAAGCATTATCAGCTTGAGGCTTAACACTTGCTAGGATTCTTTCCCAAGTTCTAGCAACACGAATGTTGAAACTAGACAAATATTCATGAGGGGCTCTCTTGATAGTAGATAGTTGTTCTATCAGGGGAAAATGATCTGAATTGTCTTGGAACTATTCCAACAATTTCTCTCCTAATTCATCCTAAGTTCTTATGCTTCCAATCTCTAGGTTCCTATACGATTACAAGGCTTGTCCTTTAAAAGATGCAGCTAAAAGTCTTAAAGCTACGTCCTCATGAGTAATATTGTGGACTGCACATATGGCTGCAACATCTTTAATATGTTCAATAGGTGTAACTTGATTTTCACCGGTAAATGATGGCAAACTTTTCAAAGCAGCATTGGGAATATCATGGTACATTGGAATTACTAATGGGCTGCCATTAGTGAAGGCCACAAAATTTCTGGGTGGTTGAATAGCCATTTGAAAAATTGGGATATTGATTGAAAAATTTATACTTGGTGAAGTAATATCAGGAGGGTTTTCAAAACCAGGTTTGTTATAAGGCAAAGTATTACCAACCCTTCTTCTTCTAGAAAAATTCAAAGGTAAAAAAACAAAATCAGGAGAAATTCCTCTTACTGATGATCTTGTAGTCACTTTAGGCATGGAACATGCTACTGGTCTAAAATCAGCTTTACAGAGTCGCCAAAATATCATAGAATCTTTAGAATTAATTTGCTACGGCTCTGCTCCCGAAAGTAAATTTTATTTGCTGTATATATGCTTTTGATTTGCTCTAGAATCTTGGATTTGCATACAGATCTGATTCACTGTCCCATCGAGCGTGCCAAAAACTATTATCTCTCGAAAGTGCACTCGGTAGAGAGATGGCAACAGGGTTTCTAGGTCTGCAATAGGTTCTCTCTCTCTCGTATATACAATGGGGACACCTCAGGTCTGTGGGTATACCTATTTTGAGGTGAACCTCCGAGGTTAAAAGGACGGTTCCTTATTGGTGTACACTAAACTAATTTTTGGGAGTTTTAAGGGTGAAATATGACTGGGAATGAATTAAATACTAAGGTGATACACCAAATTTGAGATGAGAACTTGACTGAGTGACTTACACAAGCTGATTTGTGAAGAATTATTTAGGTGCACGAACCAATTAATACTTTCTGCAGGAAATAAGGGCAAAACACTTAATTTGTGTTGAGGGAGAATCACAATAGCACTAGTAAGCTAATATGCACAATAAGATTTAGCAAGAAATGGTAAATTTTTCAGTAGGGTAAAGTGATTAATCAAGGAATATTAATTCACAAGATTAATATTGACATACACAAGACTGCAAAATAACTTGGAAAGGAAAAAATACTCCACACTCAGAGGGAAAAATTGGTAGAAATTGCTTCAGTACTTGTATCAAAAGTTCTCTGGGGAAGTTCTTTGAAAAAATCCCCCCTTTTGTGCTTTGCAAGAGCACACAATATATAGTAAAAGTTCACCCCCTTCCTAAAAATAGACTAAAGGTTGTACTCGCCCATGTGTCCCAATTTTATTCCTTAAATAGAGCAATAAAATAATACAAACTATAGCATGTAATAAAATAGGCATTATCAACCTTAGATACAATAAAGTCAAACTGAAGTTGACTATTCTAGTTTTAAGAAAGAAAGGTGAATAATTTGCTAAAATTACAAATAGCTTGCTAGGCAAGTCTTCTTTCTTTGCACATGCAAATTCTTCATCTTCTTTGTTCTATTCCTATTGTGGAGGCATGAAAAATATCATCTCTTGTGTGTAGGTAAAAGGATGCAACCTTTAGCAATATTTACACAATAAAATTGAAGTGGGGGCCACCTTGGTTTGTTTGAAATTTTGGATGCTGCCACCTTTGTGGACTTAGTTAAATTGAATGTGTTTTGATAAAAGGGGACCACCCTTTGTCTAGCCCACCATGTATATTTTTCTCCACCCTTGGGAATTGACACATAATACAAACATTACCTTTTCGGGACTTTTGGCATATAATGATGTTTGATTTTGCATTGGAATTATAGTTTTGGACTTTTGAAAAGGTCCCCTATAATGATTAATTGAGGGTCTACGTGGGCTACCCCCCTTACATGATGACTCACCCTTATGCAAACCTTAGCCTGTGGTAACTTAACCTTAGGCAGTTTGGCTTGGATTTTATGAAGTATTTGGGGCCTTTGATCTTTGTACTAGCATGCACGATGCTATCGATTCTCCATCTGTAGTTAGGGTTTTGAACCCTGTCATTAATTATAGTCGGTGGCATTTAATTGGGGCTTATCACTTCGAAACCTGTGTGGACCGATCATCATTCGATCCTCCACTTGGCGTTTGATGAATGAGTGATCCTCAACTGTGGGTTAGGGTTTGAAACCCTAGTTCGATGGAAGGTTTATACACTTGGGCTTCGCACTTGGTCATTTCATTCATTTTTTTCATTTTGAGGGTGAAGCCCTGACAAAATTTTCCCTCACTCTGTAATTTTTAACAGAAATTTGGAGATTGTGGAGGTATTCGAGCCTATATACTTGTTCTTAAGCCTTCGATGCCACTAATTCTTGACTTGGGCTGCATTTTTGATAAATAACGAAGGTATTTCTTGTTATTCGGTTTCCTGTGCTTGACTTTCCTTTCAATATATGATCTAAAGATCATTTTCATCTATTCATTCTGCTTTGTATTCTGTTTGTGGAATATGATGAATCTCTGCTTCTGGTCTTTGTGTCTTGATATTGTGATTTTGACAGTTGTCAATGAGCTCAACATGAGCCTGTAGAGGGATGTTGCCATCATTTTGCTGGTTAACTCGTCTTCACCTTGGTAAGTTCTGCTACTTGTTTTCTTATCACTCCTTTCGAGCTTGGGTTTTACTTTGCAACTCTGAAACATGGAAATATCAAGTAAAATATTCAAAAATATTTTGTGGGTTCAGTCTTTTTCCTTCTAAACTTGGCCTTTGAGCTCTGACTCATCATTAAAAATTTGTAAAATGTCCTTTCTGTACATGAGTTTGATATTTTGTTTGTAAATTCAGCTTGGTACTTGGGAGTGTCGATTGTTTTGGTTCTTTGTTTCTATATTCGAACTCTGTTTCTTCCTTTTCCCTGTAGATGCAACCCATTTAACGTAAACTTGGATGTAGAAGCCGTTTAGGTACTTGTCAAATTTGTATTGGAATTCTCTTCATTTTGTAGATGCATGCTCGTATTGTTGAGTCCTGTCTGAAGATGTAGTGAGAGAACTTCACTTATTAACATTTATTTTGACTATACTTCTTTGTGGAAATGTCATGACATTTGGGAATGTTGTTTGCTTTTGTCTTGATATATAGACGTCAATATTCCTTCCTCTCCTTAGTTGTATCTTTGGCTTGTTGTAACTGTTTCTAGAAATGTTTAAGGATATTACTGAGCCATAACAGTAGATGAATACTTAGCACTAGTAGTTCACTTCTCTTGTGATTCATTTCCCTTTCTATGTTGATAGAACTCCATTTTCATATAGACTTGGAATGGATCTTGTGCACTTTGTAAATATATACTTGATATTTTATTGCTTCTTCATTCTGGAGAGGCAAAAAATGCTTTTTTTCTCAATAATTTCTTTCATGTAGATGCATGCTTGACTTGTCAAACTCATTTCTAGAAAGCATGCTTTGATTGAATACTTGCTGAGCTTTGTAGTTTATTTCTTCAGTTTAGAATAATGAGTCTTTGGAGGTTGTATGATGTTTCCTTGTTGCAAACATGATTGCATCCCATTTTGTATAATGAAATAAATGCTTCTTTTTTGGAAAATGAAGAAAATACTTAGTCTCTTTTTTGAAATGACTTTTCCCTTTTTAGAAGTCATAGTAGCAATTATGTTCAAATTTTGCATTTAAAATATCTTTTCTGTTTTTCTGGAAAATTCAATTTTGCAAGGGGAAACTCTGGAAATTTTTTTTTCAGAATCCTTCTCTTTCCAGATTTTTGTGATTTGTCCAGTTTGAAAAGATATAAAGATCTATCTTGCTTGTCTAATCACTTAAATGAGCTATCCATGCTAGCTTTACTTGATTCATTACATCTTTTGAAAATTGTGAAGTAGTTGCCCTTTTATTCACACTTGAATTTGGAAATTAAAAGGAACTTTTAATAGTTGTAGCATGATGAAAATATTGAATACCTGTATGTTTCATTTGATCATAATATAAACTTAGAAGTGATGAAACATGTACTTTTCTTGACTGTTTTTATTCCCTTTGAAGCTCAGATAGTTTAGAAAGAATTTAGTAGATTAAAAGACATGTATTTCAATTTTGTTTTAAATCAAAAGTCAATTTTAAAAGGGGAGACTCTGGTAAATTTTTTCCCTAAATCCTGTTTTCTCTCTCCCTTTTCAGATTTCCAATCCTGATTTGGAAAATATGTCTTTCTTGACCCATTCTGATGCTTGATGCTTCCTGTAAATCATCTGAAAACGATATTTTATCCTCATTTAGTAACTGCTTCCTTCTTAACATATTAGACTAATTTTCATTCTATGTTACAACCTGTTCCTACAAAACTCTGAAATAAATTAGAAATAAATAGGCTTTTTGGCCTCTTTTGAATCTATGTTGTTTATTTCTTCTTCTTTCCTTCTTCTGCAAGATGTTTTCCAACTTCCTTCATGTGTTATTTTTCACATTTGCTTCTTTTCCAACTACTTCAGATTCTTCCCTTTCTAACCCAATCCTTAGCTTCTTTGATTTTCTCTTACCACTCATTTCACTTTATGTATTCTACTTTTTCCTTTTACTGCCAGCCTATCTATATTTCTTTCTCATCCCGTGTCATGAATTTCTGTATTTCTTTCCTTCAAGTACCATTAGATACATTTAACTTAGAATATGTATTTGCTTTAGAACATGAGTATTGGAATAACATTGTACCTTAAGCTCAAATTTTGATAGATACTACTCTTGTCTTGCAGGTGAAAGAAGATGGAGATGGAAACGAGAAAATGGAAGAGTTGAGATAGAGATGGAGATGATGAGGAGCGGGGATATAAGACAAAAAGGCAATGATGGGTTCCTTTTTACTCCTCTACTTTTATTCTTTAGCACATGCAATATTCTCATTTCCATGTATATGATGAGTCACTTAGTCATATCCTAAGGCTTGTGTGGGAAATCTTATGATCTCTTATGAATAAAGCATTAAATATGAAATAATGAGTTGATTATTTCTTTTTGCATTCAGTTTTCCTTTGATTGTACATTGATGTAGGCAACTCAATATCTCAATAAAATGAATTAACATAAGGGATAATCTTAAAATGAATACTTGTAACTTTCACTGGATAACCATTGAATGAAATGTGCCTCTTTCTATGTTGTTTAACTGTCTTAGCCTATACCTTTCAACTTGACTCCTTCCTGCTACTTACATTTAGACATTATTGTCACCATTTGTATGTCAGTATTTTCTTGACGTAAGTAGTAGGAAAGGAGTCAGTTGTAATCATTTATGACGGTGTAGATGGATGCAATCTCATTAATCACAAATTACTTTAATGAACACAAAGCAATAAATCTGATAGGCACCAAGATAATAACCATGAATATGATTACTTGAAAACTGCCACATTGTTTGTTGTTCTATAACTATACACCTCACATACTCTAAAATTCAGTGTCTTCATCAAGATAACACAGCTGTCCTTCGGGGCTTGTGTTCTTTGGCTGAGGATATTCATGAAATTACAGACTGTGTTATCTGTTACATTTTGTAATAACACACATAGCTGTAGATTTCACTTAATCTCTTTCACAAATTCAGTAGTAACAAAATAATATGATGTAAATTCCCTTAGCTTAGGTATACTTCACCAAGGCTATCCATCGTAACAAAGTTTTGAGTTCCCATTTTTGCACAAGTGCAAAAATTTTCAACAGGGTGGGTAGATAGTTCTCATGCAAGAAGGCTTTCCTATTTCCTTTTTTGACCCGTCAATTCAAAGGTAAGAATCTTTCCAAGCCGACTTATGAGAAGGAAATGCTAGCCATACTTCATGCAGTAAAGCAATGGAGACCATATCTCATAGGAAGACACTTTAATGTGAAGACAAATCATGATAGTCTGAAATACTTCTTGGAGCAACATTTATCATCTGAAGAACAACAAAAATGGGTCTTGAAGATGTTGGGATATGATTTTGAGATTATCTATAAGAAATGGAAGGAGAATGTAGTTGCAGATGCTCTATCGCAGAAAGATGACTCAACTGAGCCTTGTTATGTGTCATATCCATATTATAGGAAGATTGGATAGATGAGGAAAGGTCCAAATGGAGAAATGACCCAACCACACAAAACCTCATTCATCTATCTCTAGAATGATCCAAGCATGTCTGAAAAATTTGTATTGAAAGGGGATGCTTTATGGTATAAAGAATAGATTATACCTATGTAAGAACTCCACTCTTAAAAATAGGATTCTATCTGAGCTTCACTCTTATCCATTAGGGGGGCGCTTTGGATTCTTGAAAATTTATCATCGAGTCAAACAAGATTTCTTCTGGGAAGGGCTTGAAGGGGATGTCTAATTTTTTTTGGAAGAATGCATGGTTTGTCAGCAAAATAAGGGTGAAATAGTTTGATCCCCAGGTCTTTTACAACCTCTATCTAATCCTAGCCAGCGATGGGAAGAGGTTTCCTTTATCACAGGATTTCCTAAATCTGCAGGAAAAAATGTATCATGGTTGTGGTGGATAGGATTTTTGTGCCTTGGCACACCCATTTGCTATAAATCAGCCATCATGGACACAGTTCAGAGCTTCATTGAAACACTAAAATTTTCCTTCGTAATTTCATTTCATTAATGTATGTATTAGGAATAGGATGTTGTTGTAGTAGTGGATAGAAGAGCGTTGCCAGTACACGCCGCCAATAATATAGTACTTATTTTTGGTAAAAAGTAATATTTGTCGTAAGTGGTCCGGTAATGTTAAAATGTCAAAGTTTGGGTAAGTAGAGAAGTAGGGTCTATCATGATTAGGAATTAGAAATATTATATTGGTAATAAGGACAAGGAGTGAGGTCATAAATATTTTATGTATTTTATTTGTAAAAAGTCTAAAAATGTGGAACCCATGTGAAATGATAAGGTTTATCTTATCTTAAAAGATAAGCTTATATGTACAGATAAGAGTTAAGGTATGGAATATGATTCGTCAGAGTGGATTTCTTATCCTATCTTAGAGATAAGATGGATAAGCCTGGAAGTTCTATAAATAAAGAGGCCACCGCCCTCATTTAGCATAGAAGGAAGTAGTGAGAAATATTGTATGAAGTGTGTAAAGGAAGCCATCAGTTTAAAGGTGTGTTGAAGACGCCATTAAGATAATTGTAAAGTTTCTCCCATAGTATCAAGTGAAGTCAATAACACTTGAAGTACCTCATGGGTGAGATTTAACAATTTCATGTAACTTGATATTTTAGATTTGTCATCATTCGTTCTTATTAATCGATGTATTCTTGTGTTATGTTTGTTGTTTTGTTTCCAGATTACATACTAAATGCAGTTAGTAAATAATCATAGCACGAGGAGTTTCCGGTAGAATTATCATAGTGCCGAATTGGTGATGACAGGACACTGAAGATTATAGTAAGTGATTGAGACCCTATATTTACTAGTAATTTTTGGATTGATGGGTACTCAGTTAACTCGTAGCTCTTCTTATCATCCCCAGTTGTGGGAAAAAATAAGTTGTAAATAAGTGTTTGGAGGGATATCTTCATACATGATAAACAAGAAAGATTACTTCGACACTTCAACACTTCCATTCTCAGATCAGATGGCGAAGTAGTTGGCCAGGAACAAGATACAAACAAGTCCGTAGATGGAAGACCACATTCACCACTCCTTGGGGAATGTTTTCTTATAGAGTTTCCATGAAATGCTCCAACAATGTTCCAGCGTTTGATGAATAGGGTGTTTGAACCCTACATTGGGAACTTCATCAGAGTATTTTTGGATGATTTTTGCATCTGGGAGCAAGATGGACCATACAGATGGAGACAACATTTAAAATGAACCAAAAGCTTCACTCTACAAAGTGTGTCTTTGGATGTTCTAAAGGCTCATGTTGTATATGGTATTGGAACTGATCCTGATAAATCAAAAATCAAAGATTTACCATTTCCTCCTTAATAGAAGTAAGTTGAGATCATTTTGTAGTGCCATGTGGGTTACATAGAAGGTTTCAAGAATTTCTCAAAGATTGCACAGCCAAAACCCAATGAACCAGGAAATAAGGTGCATGAAGCTTTTTACGAAGCCCTGGTGTCTTCACCTATTTTAAAGAATAGATTGGAGATTGTGTACACTGATGCCTTCAGTAATTTGAGCCAAAATGGCTTCAACAATGGGAATGAACATCCAGTTTACTTTAGGAGCAGACAAATGAGCAGTGCTGAGGTAAATTATATTGTAACTGAAAAAGAGGCTTTCTATCATTTTTACTATAAAGAATCTTAGAAATTAACAGAAATTTATAGTTGTAACAGATCATCAGGCTCTCAATAAGCCTAACCCATCAGGGAGGATAGCAAGATGGATAATTTTGTTACATAGATAGGACAAGCATGTCAATGCAGATGCACTCTCTCGAGCCTATGATGGTTTAGGAATCTTGTGATGATGATGATCTGATGCACATTGTTATCCCTTGACACAAAGTGAATGCATAGATATTTGGAATTATTAAAGGGAATTCAAGTCCTAATGGTGATGCAAAGACTAAGAGAAAGATTACTCCACCCAGTTGTGCATGGAGTATTATTTTGAATAGGACTTGATACAGTACAAGAGGGTAGTTGGACATGATAAGAAGGAGATGCTAGAAGAATTCCATCCAATGGTACCTTGGATGGCACTTCTCTGGACAACTTACAGTAAGAAGGAATGCCAGGATCAATTCTTTTTAAAGATTGTTATAATTATTGTAAGAACGTGATATTTGTCACACATGGGTAACTGTAAGACTTATCAGCTCCATTATGCCCTATTCTTCCACCCCTGGGGAATTGACAAGGTCCACTTCCAACTATTGCAGTAATTGTAGTTGGATTATTTAACCAAGTGGGTTGAAGCTATGCCATACAACTTCCATGGATGAAGTGGCAAGGTTCATATATGAACGCATTGTCACAGATTTGGTTGTCCATTAGAAATTGTAACAGATCAAGGAAGACTTCATACAGGTGGTAGAAGCCCTAGTCAATAAGTTTTCTATTTATAGATTTCAAATTTTGTGTTGTGTCAAATTCTAGCAAAAGATGCAGCCTTGCAGGTACATAAATGGGATCCAAGAGGGTTTATGTAGAGCATATAGGGCAACATCAAAGTCAGCAACAGGATACTCAATTTCAGTTGGCTTATGACATTGAACCAGTTCTTCCTATTGAGTTTGATATTCCCACTCAGAGTTATGGGAAATGATGGAAGTGATTTAGTAAAAGATAGGGTCATTTGCTAGAGGAAATGAGGGAAATAGCTAAGGATACCTATAAGAAGGAAATGAAGTCCTTTGATCAAGATCCGTTGGTCTCCACACACTACAAAAAAAGAAGACAAGAAAATTTCTTCCAAAATGGATGGGGCCCTACAAAATAGCAGCTGTGCATGAAAATTATATCGACTGGAGGAACTTGCACTCCCAATGAAATGTGAAACGACAATATCCAAGCACCAGAATGTCTACTCCGAGGACGGAGTAGAAGCTAGGAAGGGGGAAGATGTTGACACAATTTTCGTCCGTAATTTCTATTTCATAGGATGTTGTTAAGTATAATTAGAGTATTCCTAGAAGATAACAGTGCTGCAGTATAACACCGCCTAATGTATAGTACTAATAGTCAAAAACAATAGGAATGTTGTGGTAAAAAGTAAATACGTAAGTGGTCCGGTAATGTTAAAATGTCAAAGTTTGGGTAAGTAGAGAAGTAGGGTCTACATGATTAGGAATTGTTTAAGGACAAGGAGTGAGGTCATAAATATTTTATGTATTTTATTTGTAAAAAGTCTGGAACCCATGTGAAATGATAAGGTTTATCTTATCTTAAAAGATAAGCTTATATGTACAGATAAGAGTTAAGGTATGGAATATGATTCGTCAGAGTGGATTTCTTATCCTATCATAAGCCTAAAGAGGCCACCCCCCTTATTTAGCATAGAAGGAAGTAGTGAGAAATATTGTATGAAGTGTGTAAAGGAACCAATTTAAAGGTGTGTTGAAGAAGCCATTAAGAGGTGTATTGTAAAGGAGTATTGGTGGAAGCAAGTAGTCAATAACCAGTACCTCATGGGTGAGATTGTAACAATTTCATGTTAATATTATATACTTTGATATTTCAGATTCATCATTCCTTCTTATCATAGTCGATGGTATTCTTGTGTTATGTTTGTTGTTTTGTTTCTAGATTACATCCACCAAACTAAATGCTTAGTAAATAATCATACGGGGAGTTCCCGGTGAAGAATTATCATAGCGCCGGATTGGTGATGACAGGACACTGAAGATTATAGTAAGTGATCGAGACCCCTATATACTAGTAATTTTGGATGATTTATTCTCAATCAGTTAACTCGTAGCTCTTCTTATCATAGTCTGATGTGAAAAAATAAGTTGTAAAAAGTGTTTGGAGGGATATCTTCATTGCTTTACATCAGATCAAGATGGGTCCATTCCACTTGCAGAAGTATAACACTTCCTTCCATTTCATCTAAAATGTCTCTTTTTTTGGAACTCATGGGTACCATCCACCATCCAGCACATCATAATTTCGTGGGTTAGAGAAGTAGAAGAACACGTTCAGTATCAACGAAGGTCCTCTCTAGTCTCAAAGAACTTAATCATGGCTCAAAACCACATGAAGCAACAGGCTGATCAACATCGCACGGAAAAGCATTTAGAAGTCAGATTGGGTTTTTGTGTGGTTCATATAAGAAAATTCTGAAACAACAACAAAAGGATAAAAAACTTTCACCAAAGTATTATGGCCCCTTAGTATTGCAGAAGATTGGTACTATATACAAATTTTTCCAGCAGAATACATCTAGTCTTTTATGTTTCTTTCTTAAATTTATAGAGAGTCAGCCCAAAAAGTGTTACCTGATTGAGAAGGAGAATCTGGAATGAATGCATCCTTCAAAGACACTAAAAGATACATTATTATGAGTACTTGATCAAGTGGAAGAAATGGACAATCAACATGGGTAGATATGATATTCCTGCAGCAGCACCTAGAGTTGGGGACAATGTTTCTTTGAAGGGGAAGGGCATGCTACGCCCTTAACCTATTCTTGTATTAGGAAATGAGTAGCCAACTTGTGGCTTACCATATCAATTTTAATATCAATACTTTCTGCATCCTTAGTAGGTCGGCCTTGGTGAGGCTATAATATATGAATAATATATTTAGGTGTAAAGGTAGTAATTCATCATCATTGGAGCATTTGAGTATTATTGCATGGTTTGGAGGTTTCTCCCTTGAAGTGCTATTCTAATTATATTGAGATCATTATTCTTATTGTGTTATTTGGTGTTATATTTTTACTCATGATCTAAATTTTCAACTTCATCTATTGGACATATCCTCAAAAGAAATCTCTATGAAATCCCATAGTTCTTCAACCTGCACATTCAAATCACAAAAAAAAAATTAGGAGAGGAATAGAAAAGGGTAAGGAAAAAGATAGAGATGCGTTAGGGCAATTTTAGGGTGAAACTCAAATCTGAGGGTCACGATTGGTAGTTCATCACAGGGTTACCTTTAACCCTACTTGTTTTAAGTCATGATCATTTTATGGGAATGTAAAAATAACTTTTATGGGTGTGGAAATAAAAATAAATAAAAGGGAACTAATTAAGTTATAAGGTGTGTAGACTTAGCAAGGTGACCCTAGTAAACTTAATATAAATAAATAAACAAATTGCTTTGAGCTAATGATTTAATTATTAATACACACACACACACACACACACACACACACACACACACACATGCATGTGTATATATATGTATATACACACACATATATATGTATACATACATACATATGTATGTATACATACATATATATGTATCTATACATATATGTGTGTATGTATGTATGTATGTATGTATGTATAATTTAAACCATGGAAATAAAATGAGAATGTGAAATAAAACCAAAGGAGGGAAAGTGGTGTTAAATTAATATGAAAGAGGGGGTGTAAATTTCTCAAGTGACCGTAATAATGTTTAGTAGAGTAATTCAAGATAGTGTTATTAAAAGAATAATTGAATCGGGAATTCAAGCAAGTAGTAAATAAATTGAGAGAGACAAAATTATTCTAAAATAATAATCATTAACAGGAAAGGGTTAAACCAACACAGTAGTATTATTTTAGTTCACTTCAAGAAAAAAAATTCTACCCAAAATTTTTAGTGACTTTTGGTTTGTTTTCGGGTGTCCCTAGGCGAGGCATTACAAATCTAAATTAAATTTTAAACTTAAAAGAAGAGGTGACATGTGGGTAATAAATGGGGTAGTTAGTTTTTGATTTTTTGCATAATGATGAATGAAATTTATTGTATTTGTGTTATGTGCACTCTTTCTCCCTCTCCAAACCCGAAAGTTGACTTGGAAGACACTTTTTTAGACTTCTGGGAAAAGTAAACCTTGTCCCAAGTGTCTCTCATAATAATCTACCAACCATAATTATGAAGTATAGGGATAATTTTGACCATTTTAATGTTGTTATGAGTGTGAAAGGGAAAATAAAGCCATTTCTCTTCTTATCACATTTATTTTGTCCTTGAAAGGTATGGGGTGCATGTGACTATGTCATAGCCTTACATTTTTCATTTAATTTCCTTGGTGTTGGGGTTTGTGTAACACCCACAAATCTGACGTTCTAAAACCACATTAATCCTTAAACAATTATCCACAAAGTTGCGGCAATTTTATTTTGTTTTAAACAAGTTACAAAAGTGTCAAATCCTAATAAAAGGTTTCATTAATTACTACTAGCAATTGTTGCATTACAAAGGCTAGATCAGGTCTAGATTAATAATTTACAATTCTTAATCTATTTCAAATGTCAATTTTATTATCATCCACTAGATAAGTGTTTAATAATTTCTTTCGCTAGGTTAAATAGATTCCCTAATAGGAATTAACATTCAACTCACATTTTAAAAACTCTTATCCATAGTTATCTTATTTATATTAAATAATTTTCCTTAAGGCCTATTTAAATAATTACTAAAAAATACTAGGAACTAAATAATTAACTTAACATACGATGGTATTAAATGGCCCCTTTAACCCATTTACACATACCTTTAAATTATCTAAAAACCCATAATATTTAAAGTATTGTAAATTATTTACTAGAGTAGAATTGAACTGTAAAGTGATTTCAGATAATTGATAGAAATTCATAAATTTGATGATAATGATTTAGCTACATTATACGACAATGTTAATTGGTAAATATATGTGTGTGTTTTATTTTTTGATGTATGTTGAGGATTGTATGATGGATGATTTATGTGCATTGATTTCCATGACATATTGATATGGCCTTGAGTCCAGAAAGCTATTATTGTTTGTGGTTGCAAGAAAATTCTATCATAATACATCGAAAGGGGATGGGGGGACCAACCCTAGAATAATGTTGGTTGTTTTGCAACATGGTCCAATTTGACAACTTGTGTCTAATGTATATGTTGTGTAATTAGGAGGTTTCTAATGGGGGGTGACCTCACATGTGTGGCCATGTGGTGTAATATTTTTTTTTTCTTTTAATTTTGTGTGTTTAATTTTATGGAGTATATATTTAATTATTGGGAAAATTTACTCGCTTTATTAATACTTGTTAAGGTGTCTTTATTAGCTAATCTTGTAGTGCCCACATTTTAATAGCCTTATTTATTGTTGTTCCTTCTACTCATAGACATGTTTGGACAGGGATTTGATATATGTTGGATAGTATGTTATGATTTTTGACCTTCTTGAACATGGATGCATATTTTGGCACGTAGCACCAATTTGACTCTAGTAGCATGTTGTTAGTTCACATTCGATGTTGTGGACATTAGCTTATGACGATGTTGTTTAGACCTAATTGAGATACGTTAAATGTTTAGTGTAGTTACATTTTTGGATTCTACGAATATATGTCACTTTATCATTATGTCTAACTTATGGTGAATTGTGTATAATTGTGCATGTTGTCGCATTTTCGATTCCAGAAAGATGATATGCTAGTTTAGAATTCATTGATTTATTATTGAGTAGTTCATTCACATTTTATCAGACAGGTGCAATTAATGTGTGTAATGAGTGTGCAGGTGATAGGTCACAGGAGAACGTGGGATTCAGGCCAGCTACACAACTTTGCACAAGTAGCCCACGAGGCTAAGTCCTAGCCGTGTTTATTGTATGAGGCCTTAGTATTATATTTTATTGTTTTGGGCACCATGAGTGACCCTGATTTGTAATGCAATATATCTTGTAATATTAATCTTACTTAGAGTGTTTAGTTTGTGTTGTAAACTTGTTTTGGGGACTTAATGGTCCCACTTGCATTAATTTTTGAGTTTGTATAATGATGTATTTAATCAAAAGGGATTAGGTTCACATGCGAATCCTTGGGTGGGCCCCCACACCCTCTACCCTTGTGACCAAGTGTGCCAAACCCGAAATTGGGCTATTTTAGGCATTTTAAGTGACCCATTTTTAGTTTGGGAGTTCACTTAGCATGAAAATGGACACTTAGACCCTACCTAATAGGTAGGGGGGCTTAGTTCCAAGGCTTAGAGGGAGTTTCCCTCCCATTTTGCCTTCCTTTGGTCACATCCATATAAGGTGGATGGGTAAGTGTGCTTTGTCAAAAGTTGCATAGGTTTGCTTTGTTGTTCATTTTGAGTAAGTTGGGAGAAGAGGGTTAAAAGTGATTTTATCCTTTCTTCCTTTTATTTTGAGAATCTTTGACCTTGAGGGAAGAAAGGGATGACACATGTCACCCCCTCATTTGTGAGGATTTTTTTTGGCTCCTCTTCAAATTATCCCTCATGGGGAAAGAAGAGAACTTTTTTTGGGAGCTTTTGCTTGGAGGCTTGTGGATTTTGGACCTAGAGCTTGCTTGGGTGAAGAAGTGGAAAAGTTAGAAGTTGGAAAGCTTTTGGAGGTAGGCTCCTTGAGCTCATTTGTGTGTTTTATATCATGTTAGATATTAGTCTTGGTTATTTAAAATTGAATGTTAATTTTAATTGTTGTTTTACTTTATTTTTCTCCATCCATCATAGCATGATGGAGTTTTGGAGTTTGTGGGGGAAGAGAGAGGGATTTTTCCCTATCAATCCTCATGGCTTGATGGGCAAGCCTTATAGGATTTTAGTTACTCCCCTAAAATGGTTTGAGGTGGGGAAGGTGGTCCATATGGCTTGAACCTCCTTCCCCATTATTTGTGAGGAAACCCCTTTGGGGTTTTAAAATCCTTCCAAGAAGGATTTGGTGAAAGGAAGGAGAAATAAGGAGGGTTTTGAATGACTTTGGAGGAATAAGGAGGGTGTGGAGATCTTGATTTTGTGCAACAGATGTTGGTTAACACTTTTGGATTTTGGAGAACTCTCTTCTTATCTTCCCTCTTATAGGTAGAACATGGTTTCTCCTTTTCTTTTGTTATCTTTGCAAGATTGTTGTTTTGTTTTAATATTTGTCTTGTCTTTATGTGAATGTAATGTTGGTTGTTCTCCCTTACTCTTGTGTAAAGTTGTGGATAGTATTCCTCTTTCCCATGGGCTTGGGGGAGGATAGCATGTCTTCAAACCTTGGAAAGGCATGTGATGATGCCTAAGGTTGGGTGGTTATACAAGATTTTTCTCCTTGTGTTGGATTCTTGGAAACTTTTGAAGTTGGAGATCATGTGGTGGAAATTTGGGGTCTCTTATCAACTTTTCCTCTCCTTGTCATCTTCATTCTCTTTGTGGACATTACCCTCTTTGTATATTTTTAGATATGGCTATGTGGAAGCTTTATTTTTCTTGTAAATCCTCCTTTTTGTATTTGAAAATTACTTGTAAACTTGAGTAAGGTTTATTTGAGCAATCTCTTCTATCCTTGTACATAAGCTTAGGATGGGATTTATTTTGAGTAGTTGTGTATTTTAGAAATATATGGCACATTCAGTTTGAGATTCTTAGAGATGGAATATTATAACAAATGTTACTTTAATAAGAACTTTTTGTAACCCATTTTGAAAGGAAAGTTTATAGTTTGGGAATATGTATGTTTTTCAAAAAAAAATAATGCAGATGTGTTTTCTTGTAAGACATTCTACTTGGGTAAAAAGTATGAAATATGTTATTTTGATAGAGCATTAGAAAGGAAATCTAGTCTTAGCGTATTCCTTAGGATTATCATTGAATGGAAACTTTTCCGTTCTTGCAATATGTCTTTTTTTTTGTAATTGTTGGTAATATTAATAAATGGAATGAGAGTTAGTTTCTTCCTTATTTCCTTCCCATGAGAAGTATAAGAATTTATCTAAATGTGGAGTTAAATTTCTCCCTTGCAAATTTTTAAGTAAATTTCAAAACTCTTCCCTACTTCAACTATGTTATTTAAGTTTTCCTTTACAAATGGTAAAACAATTTTTTTTTTATCTCCATATGTTACAAAAGTAATTAGATATAAATTGTATAGTTGCATTTCCTTTTAAATATATATGTACAAGGTTAAATGAATAATTACTATTTTAAAGAATATTATTTTAGTTATTCTCTTTATATTGAAAATTCTAAGAATTACTATACCTATTGTTTTTTTTTATATATACCTATTGTTTTATTATATATATATATATAATGTTATATTAAATAGGCATATAATAATAAATATTATTATATATAATATACGTAGTTAGTACATAGAAATAAATATAAAATAGTTTTTTTTTTAAATAAACCAAAAAAAAAAGGATTTTGGGAGAGGGACGAACCTTCCCCACACCTGCGCATTCTCCTGGGCCATCTTCCATGCTGCACTCTCCGCTGTCTCCCCACCCCCTACTCGGCCGCCACTATCCCCGGCTCCCTACACACCCTCCTCATGCTACCTGTCCCCACACCATTGTACCACCTCTTCTCTGCCCCTGCCGTTTGTGCAGAGCTTCCTCCATGCCGTCGCTGCTCCCCCCCAGCCCCCCTCTCTTTCCATGTCGACGCTTCATCCTCCCTGTGTAGTCGCGTCCACCACACACCTCTCCTTCCATGTGGTCTACACCTTCCCCACTTCCCCTAAAACAAAAAAAAAGAATGCGACCCCAACCTCCTCTCCCCCTTCACGTCCGCCATTACATGGGAAAAACATAGGCAATCTACTTGATACAATACCAAAACATCTCTGGTTTCACCTTGCACAAACAACAGAAATCCAAAGTTCCTGAATAAGAAAATAATGCAAAAAAAATTCATAATAATGATACTAAACTAATGTTACGCCCCTTAACCTATTGCTTGTAGTACGGATGTGAGTAGTCGACTTGTGGCTTACCATATCATTTTATTATATCATTTATACTTTCTCATGCTTAGTAGGTCGGCCTTGGTGATGGACATAACATATAAATAATATATATAGGGGATTGTAGGTAGTAATTCATCATCATTGGAGCATTTGAGTATTATTGTATGGTTTGCAGGTTGCCCCCCTCGATGTGGTGAAGCTATTATAATTGCATATTGAGATCATTATTCTGGAATATTGTGTTATTTGGTGTTATATTGTCACTCATGATCTGAATTATACAAGTGGTATCCGAGCTGCGATTTGGGCAAGAATTAGGGTAAAAAAACCCTAATTTTTTCTTTCCATCATATATTGCGAACAAAAGTGAATTGCTAGGATATATTTTTACTAGAGTTGAAAAACATTTCAAGTAAGGTTCCTTGAAACTTTCAGAATTTTTTGATTTATTTTGCAAAAGTTATTACAAAATTTAGGGTTTTTCATAAAATCACTCCCTAGGGTACAAATTGTGGATTTTTTTTAAAATTTGTTAAAGTTTCAAAAAATAAAAAAAAAAATTATTTAGGGTTTGTTCTTTAAGTTTTTTTTATATTTGGGTGAATTATTATCGAAATCCAAAACCCTAAAATTTGACCGTGATCCCTACATCCTACTATTTTGGGGCATCACGGTGGGGCCTTCCAAAAAGGGAAAAAAGAATCCCATCACTCGAGATAAAACACCAGAAAAGGATGAGATAGTAGTTGAGGAGTTGGAGACAGAAATCTATATAACTATAGATTCCTCAGGGTTAGGGTTTACTTCGACAGACCATAAAGTAAGCCAACTTGAGTTTAACCTGAGAGACCTTGAATATAGGGTGGTCAACAAAGAAGATGCTGGATAGGATTGGACATAGATTGGATGATTTCATGTAAAAATTTAGTATGCATATGATGGGTATATCATACTTATGTCAATCAAGGTGGATCCTCAGGTCAACATAATAGAAACATGAGCCAGAGTGGATCTTCGAGTGTGCACAATCCAAATACGAGCACTCTCTGCAGGTCCGTACTATGTTTCCAAAAGTGGAGATGCGCAATTTTGATGGAAAGGATCCACTCAATTTGATCAACTAAATGGATAATTTCTTTGAACTACATTAGATTCCATCCAGACAAAAGGTGACCATAGGCATCTTTGTACTCAAACCTGACCAATTCATATGGTATCGATGGTTATGTGCTCAAAGGCAGAAGAGTGGTCTTAATGTTACATGGATAGTTCTAGTGTCTCAGATAATTACTTCAGCTAATTAGTAAAGTTGAGGCATACAAGATCTGTTAAGGATTACATTCATCACTTCCAAAACCTTTCTCTGTGGGTGGAAAATATTATTGAAGAGACTCTGAATGACCTATTTCTTGCGGGTCTTAAGGATCACATTGAGCATGAGGTTCTCTGATTCGATGATTATGGAAAGAAGGGAAGAGGAGAAAATTTTTTCAAGTAGGAGACAACATTTTACTTTTATTAGAGATCACAACACCTTGGCCCCAGCCCTCCCTCGGCCAATTAGATTGACACCTTAACAAATTGAAGAAAAAAGAGAAAAAGGGTTATGTTTTAACTGTGACAATAAATTTGGACTCAGACATAAATTGTGCTGAAAAATAAGTTGTTCTACATTGATGAGCCTAGTGAAGATTAAGAGAATAATGAAGATGCAGAGTCAGAGCTCTTGGTTGAGCTAGAGGAGGAGTCAGGAGATCCTCAGCTAACAATCTCATGCCATGAAATTTTAGGTATTAGCACCCCCCAAACCTTAAATGTGGTTGGATTCCTAAAAAAATAGAGGGTCACAGTGTTGATTGATTCAAGAAGTACTCACAACTTTATCAATCATAAGTTCGTAGTGTGCTTAAACTATTTCATTTATCCAGCTCCTGAATGTCAAGTAATGATTGCTGATGGAGTGGTACTGTTACTTGTTCTCGAAAATACCATAAAATTAAGCTTTCCATGGGAGATTACATACTAAATAGTCCCATGTATGTAATTTTTATGGGAGGAGCAGACATTGTGTTCAGGGTTCAATGGCTTACCACTTTGGTAACCATTGAGATGAACTTCTAAGACTTGTTCATGCGATTTCACTCTAAAGGAAGTAATTGAGCTAAGAGGTTTAAGAGCAAAGTCTCCACAAATAGTAAGTTCTCATCAGATGCAAAAAATGCTAAAAAAGGGTTGTAGAGGGATTTGTGGCACAACTCTTTTCATTGGAGGCTCATCATTCTAAGGACATTATACCATCAGATATGCAAGTAATGTTGTATGCACACTCTGTTGTATTTGAAAATATACCAAAGGGATTACCTCCAAAAATAGATCATGATTATGCTATTGAGTTATTAATAGGAAGTCAACAGCTCTAACATCAGACCTTATAGGTACCCATATGTGCAAAAGAGTGAAATCGAGAAGATTTTTACAAGATATGTTGGAAGCAGGAATCATTCGCCATAGTCAGAGTGATTATTCTTCCCCATTAGTGATGGTACGGAAGAAAGATGATATGTGGTGCATGTTTCCTAATTATAGGGAGCTTAATAAGTACACAATCAAAGATAAGTTTCCTATTCCTGTTATTGATGATTTGCTTGATGAGTTGCATGGTGCTGTTTATTTTACAAAGTTTGATCTTCGTTCAGGATACCACCAAATCAGAATCAAGGATGAGGATGTTCATAAAACTACCTTTCAGACACATGAAGGCCATTATGAATTTTTGGTAATTCCTTTTGGACTCAAAACTACACCTTCTACATTTCAAAGTTTGATGAATTCTGTTTTTAAGTCATTCCTGTGGAAGTTTATTTTAGTGGCTTTTCGATGATTTATTAATTTATAGAAAAACATGGTAGGAACATTTACATCATATCAATAATGTTTTGGAAACCCTTGAGCAACATCAACTTTATGCAAAGCCTTCTAAGTGTTCTTTTGGACTCAAGAAGGTTGAATATTTGGGTCACATTGTCTCTCATGAAGGGGGTTAAAGTGGATCCTAATAAAATCAAAGCCATGATGGAGTGGAAGGTTCGAAACACCCTAAAGAATCTACGAGGATTTTTGGGGCTTATAGGTTATTACCGAAGATTTTTAAGGCATTATGGAAGCATAAATGCACATCTCACATCTTTATTAAAGAAGGATTCCTTCCATTGGAGTGAGGATGCAACCATAGCATTTGAGAAACTAAAGGAGGCAATGTGCACCACTCCAGCCTTAGCTACTATAGATTTTTCAAAAACATTCATTGTTGAATGTGATGCATCAGGGGTGTGTTATCTCTCGAAAGTTCACCCGGCAGAGAGATGGCAGCAGGTTTTTTAGGTCTGCAAAGTATCTCTCTCTGTCTCTCTCTCTCTTTCTCTTGTAGATATAATGGGGACACCTCAGGTCTGTGGGTATACCTATTTTGAGGTGAACCTCTAGGGTTGAAAGGCTGGTTCCTTATTGGTGTACACTAAACTGATATTTGGGAGTTTTAAGGGTGAAAGATGAATGGGAATGAATTAAATACTAAGGTGATACACTAAATTTAAGATGAGAACTTGATTGAGTGACATACACAGCTAATTTATGAAGAATTCTTTAGGTGCATGAACCAATTAATACTTTCTACAAGAAATAAGGGTAAAAACACTTAATTTCTATTGAGGGAGAATCACAACATCAATAGTAAGCTAAAATGTACAATAAGATTTAACAGGAAATGGTAAATTTTGCAGCAAGGTAAAGTGATTAATCAGTGAATATTAATTCACAAGATTAATATTGACATAAAAAAGAGTACAGAATAACTTGGAAAGGCAAAAATACTCCACACTCAGAGAGAAAAACTGACAGGAATTACTTCAGTACTCGTATCAAAAGTTCTATCGGAAATTTCTGTGAAACCCCCCCCCCCTCTTGTGCTTTGCAAGAGCACACAATAAATAGAAAAATTTCACCCCTTTCTTAAAAAATAGACTAAATGTTGTACTCGCCCATGTGTCGCAATTTTATCCCTTAAATAAAAGGAATAAAATAATACAAACTAGAGCATGTAATAAAATAGACATTATCAACCTTAGATACAATACAGTCAAAATGAAGTTGACTTTTCTATTTTTAAGAAATAAAGGTGAATAATTTGCTCAAATTACAAATTGCTTGCTAAGGCAAGTCCTATTTCTTTACACATGCAAATTTGTCATCTTCTCTGTTCTGTCTTATTGTGGAGGCATGCAAAATATCATCTCCTGTGTGTAGGTAAAAGGATGCAACCTTTAGCAATATTTGCACAATAAAATTGAATTTGGGGCCACCTCCAATGTATACATGCTCTTATTTCATCAACTTTTCTGGATGGTCACATGAGTGACACTTCGAAAATTTTGGTTTAAAAACACACCATGTGGGGACCACCTTGGTTTGTTTGAAATTTTGGATTCTACCACATTTGTGGACTTAGACAATTTGCATGTGTTTTGATAAAAGGGGGCACCACCCTTTATCTAGGCCCACCATGTATATTATTCGCCACCCTTGGTCATTGGCACATAATACAAATATTACCTTTTCGGGACTTTTGGCATATAATGATATTTTATTTTTGCGGGCATGCATACTTTAGACTTGTAACGTCTTGGAAAATAATTATTGCTCTACCCACGTGGGCTGGCCCCCTTCTATGATGACTCGGCCCCTTGTAGTCTTAAGCGGTGGTAACCCTAACTGGGCTCAGTTAACTTGGTTTTTTTGCGAGCTTTGCTAGCCCTTGATCTTAGTACTTGGTTTCTCTGGCACCATTGGTTCTTTCTCCATGGTTAGGGTTCAAACCCTGACATTAATTACGGTTGGTGACATTAACCTGGGGCTTATCACTTTGAAACCCGTGTTTATTGATCGCCGTTCAATCCTCCACTTGGCATTTGGTGATCGGTTGATCCTTAACTGTGGGTTAGGGTTTTGAAACCCTAGTTCGATGGAAGGTTTACACACTTGGGCTTTGCACTTGGTCATTTCATTCAGTTTTTTCGTTTTGCAGGCGAAGGCCTAGAAAATTTTACTACTCTGTGATTTCTTGACGAAATAACGTGGAGATTGGAAGTATCTAAGCCTGCATTTTGATCTAGAGGTCTTCAATGCCATTGTTATGATTGTTGCATGCATTTTTTTATGAACCTGGAGGTATTTCTTTTGTTTGGTTTCTTGTGGCTCAACTTTCTTTCGTATATGATTAATAGATCATTTAGATCTATTCATTCTTCTTTGTATCCTCTTCGTGGAATATGATGAATCTCTACTTCTGGTCTTTGTGTCTAGATTTTGTGATTTTGATAGTTGTCGATGAGCTCAACACGAGCTTGTAGAGGGAAGTTTCCACCATTTTTCTCGTTAACTCATCTTCACCTCTGTAAGTTCTGCTACCTGTTTTCTTATAACTCCTTTCGAGCTCAGGTTTTGCTTTACAACTCTAAAACATGGAAATATCAAGTAAAATATTTGAAAATATTTTGTGGGTTCAGTCTTTTTCCTTCTAAAATGGGCCTTTGAGCTCTGACTCATCATTTAAAATTTGTTAAAGCTCGTTTCTGTACATGAGTTTGATATTTTGTTTGTAAATTCAGCTTGGTACTTGGGAGTGTCGACTTTTTTGGTTCTTTGTTTCTATATTCGAACTCTGTTTCTTCCTTTTCCCTATAGATGCAACCCATTTACCATAAAATTGGTTGTAGAATCCCTTTAGTACTTGTCAAATTTGTATTGGAATTCACTTCATTTTTTAGATGCATCCTCATATTGTTGAGTCCTGTCTGAAGATGTAGTGAGAGAACTTCAATTCTTAACATTGCTTTTGATGATACTTCTTTGCAGACCTGTCATGGCATTTGGGAATGTTGACTGCTTTTGTCTTGATAAATACACATCAATATTCCTTCCTCTCCTTAGATGTATCTTTGGCTTGTTGTAACCGTTTCTAGAAATGTTTAAGGATATTGCTGAGCTATACCGGTAGATGAATACTTAGCACTAGTAGTTCACTTCTCTTGTGATTCATTTCCCTTTCTGTGTTGATAGAACTCCATTTTCATGTAGACTTGGAATGGATCTTGTGCCCTTTGTAAATATATACTTGATATTTTATTGCTTCTTCATTCTGTAGAGGCAAAAAATGCTTTGTTTCTGAGTAATTTCTTCCCTGTAGATGCATGCTTGACTTGTCGAACTCATTTCTGGAAAGCATGCTTTGATTGAATACTTGTTGAGCTTTGTAGTTTATTTATTCAATTTAGAATAATGACTCTCTGGAGGTTGTATGATGTTTCCTTGTTGCAAACATGATTGCATCCCATTCTGTATAATGAAATAAATGCTTCTTTTCTAGAAAATGAAGAAAATACTTAGTCTCTTTTTCTGAAATGACTTTTTCCTTTTCAGAAGTCATAGTAGCAATTATGTTCAAATTTTGCATTTAAAATATCATTTCTATTTTTCTGGAAAAGTCCATTTTGCAAGGGGAAACTCTGGAAATTTTTTTCAGAATCCTTCTCTTTCAAAATTTTTGTGATTTGTCCATTTTGAAAAGATATAAACATCTCTCTTACTTGTCTGATCACTTGAATGAGCTATCCATGCTAGCTTTACTTGATTCATTACATCTTTTGAAAATTGTGAAGTAGTTGCCCTTTGATTCACACTTGAATTTGGAAATTAAAAGGAACTTTTAATAGCTGTAGCATGATGAAAATATGGAATACCTGTATGTTTCATTTGATCATGATATCAACTTAGAAGTGATGAAACATGTACTTTTCTTGACTGTTTTTATTCCCTTTGAAGCTCAGATAGTTTAGAAAGCATGTAGTAGCTTAAAAGACATGTATTTCAATTCTATTTTAAATCAAAAGTCAATTTTACAAGGGGAGACACTGGCAAAATTTTTCCAAAAATCCTATTTTCTCTCTCCCTTTTCAGATTTCCAATCCTGATTTGCAAAATATGTCTTTCTTGACCCATTATGATGCTTGATGCTTCCTACAAATCATCTGAAAATGATATTTTATCCTCATTCAGTAACTGCTTCCTTCTTAACCAGTTAGAATGATTTTCATTCTATGTTGCAACCTGTTCGTGCAAAACTTTAGAAATAAGTTAGAAATAAATAGGATTTTTGGCCTCTCTTGTATCCATGTGGTTTATTTCTTCTTCTTTCCTTCTTCTGCAAGTTGTTTTCCAACTTCTTTCATGTGCTATTTTCCACATCCTTTTCTTTTACAACTACTTCAGATTCTGCCTTTTCTAACCCAATCCTTAGCTTCTTTGATTTTCTCTTACCATTCATTTCACTTTATGTACTCTACTTTTTCCTTTTGCTGCCAACCTATCTGTATCTCTTTCTCATCCTGTGTCATGCATTTCTGTATTTCTTTCCTTCAAGTACCATTAGATACATTGAACTTAGAATATGTATTTGCTTTAGAACATGAGTATTGGAATAACATTGTACCCTGAGCTCAAAATTTGACAGATACTGCTCTTGTCTTGCAGGTGAAAGAAGATGGAGATGGAAGTGGAAGATGGAAGAGTTGAGATGGAGATGGAGATGATGAGGAGCGGGGATAGAAGATAGAAAGGCAATGATGGGTTCCTTTTTACTCCTCTACTTTTGTTCTTTAGCACATGCATTATTCTCATTTCCATGTATATGATGAGTCACTTAGTCATATCCCACGGCTTGTGTGGGAAAACTTATGATCTCTTATGAATAAAGCATTAAATTGAAATAATGAGTTGATTATCTCTTTCTGCATTCAGTTTTCCTTTGATTGTACAATGATGTAGGCAACTCAATATCTCAATAAAATGAATTAACATAAGGGATAATCTTAAAATGAATACCTGTAACTTCCACTGGATAACCATTGAATGAAATGTGCCTCCTTGTATGTTGTTTAACTATCTTAGCCTATGCCTTTCAACTTGACTCCTTCTTGCTACTTACATTTAGACATTATTGTCACCATTTGTTTGTCAGTATTTTCTAGACGTAAGTAGTAGGAAAGGAGTCAGTTGTAATCATTTATGATAGTGTAGATGGATGTAATCTCATTAATCACAAACAACTTTAATGAACACAGACAATAAATATGATAGGCACCAAGATAATAACCATGAATCTGATTACTTGAAAACTGCCACTATGTCTACTATTCCAAAACTATACACCTCACATACTCTGCAATCTGGTGTCTTCATCAAGATAACACAGCTATCCTTCGGGGCTTGTGTTCTTTTGCTGAGGATATTCATGAAATTGCAGACTATGTGATCTGTTACATTTTGTAACAGCACACATAGCTGCAG
The DNA here is from genome assembly GCA_019776745.2 of Taxus chinensis. Taxonomy (NCBI): domain Eukaryota; kingdom Viridiplantae; phylum Streptophyta; class Pinopsida; order Cupressales; family Taxaceae; genus Taxus; species Taxus chinensis. Next base: position 748,257,833 of record CM034150.1, read on the forward strand.
ATTTCACTTAATCTCTTTCACAAATCAGCAGTATCAAAATAATCTGATGTAAATTCCCTTAGCTTAGGTATAATTCACCAAGGCTATCCATCGTAACAAAGTTTCGAGTTTCCCATTTTTGCACAAGTGTAAAAAATTGTCAACATTTCTGGCAATCCTGCGGGGAAAGCTGCCTACTAGCTTGTAGACTAGTGCCTTACTCTTGTCCATTGGGTATGGAGTCCAAATATTGTGACCAAAATCTGCCCTTTTCTGAAAGGTCCAACCCTTTCAAAACAACTAAAGCTGGGAAAAGATCTGGGAAACCAAACCATGTGCACGAATGCACTTATTGAAAATAAAGAACGATGCAATGTGTAGAAACTACACTTATTGAATGGGAAATCCTACTCTAACCAAATCACTGTAAGATTTTCAATAACAATGTTTGAGAAACATACCATTCACAGGAATGGGAAGTTCCTCTCCATTTAGCTTTGAAAGCTGAAAAGCATTGTGTTCCTTGCAAGCTGAAATCATGTAAGGACCACTCCAGAGTGTATTAAACTTTGAGTGTCTTCCTGGCTTAGCACGATCAACATCCCATTTCAACACAATATCTCCTTCATTGAAGATTCTAAATTTGGCTTTCTTGTCAAAAGTCTTCTTCATCTGTTTCTTATTTTTCTCCATCTTCAAATGAGCTTGATCTCTTAGCTCTTGTAATTCCATCAATTCTACGTAACGGACCTGCGATGGTTAACTTTCAAGTAACTCCATTTGATGCAGCAAATCTAATGCAGTTTAATTCAACTGAAATTGGCATCCTCACTTCTTTCCCATACACAACCTTGTATGTTGAGTTTCCAAATAATCTTTTAGGGGTCACCCTATTAGTCCAAAGTGCTGAATTCAACATTAGATGTCAAGCTCGTTGATTATCCTTGAGTGTTATTCTGATGATTCTTAACATATTTTTATTAGTTCTTTCAGCTAAGCCATTATCTTGTGGGTAATAATTAGTTGAAGAGCTCAAGTAGATTCCATGGATAACAGCCCAATCTATTACTTTAGCAATGAGAAATGCTAGAGAATTATCTGATATGATAGTTGCTGGAACACCAAATTTGTAGACTATACCTTCATAGAAGGATAATATTGTAGCTTCATTAGCATCCTTCAAGGCTATTGCTTCAGTCCATCATGTAAAGTAATCTGTAGCAGTCAAGAATCCCATTGTTTCCTTATGAAGAAGGCAGGTTAATCATTCCAATAAAGTCAAGACCCCAATGCATAAAGGGATGATCAACTGAAATAGGCTGCAAAGGCAATGAAGCTAAACATTCTTTTCTGACAAAGAAAGCACATTTCTTGCACTTTTTGATCCATTCGAAACAGTCCTTAAATATGCTAGGCCAATAGTAACCTACTTTTATGATCTTCAAAGCTGTAGTACGTGCTGAGAAGTGACCTCCTGTAGGTTCTTCATGGAATTATGATAATATCTTCTGAATCTTGTCATAATCGACACATCACAGCAAGATTCCATTTATGTCTCTTTTGAACAATACACAATCAATGAAAAGATAAGGAATAACTTTTAACCTAAAATACCTTCATTTATTCTTATCCATACCTTCCAGATAGGTGCCATGTTGTAAATAGTCAACCAAATAAGTCATCCATCTTGATTCCTGAATTTCTTGAGAAGGTTCAGGTCGCTGATTTTCTGACTGCAACATAATATTTGATTGTTGATAAGTGGTTTCAGCATGGTGTTCTGAAACTTCGGGTTCTACATCCTATTGTTTCTCCATATCAGCAATTATATGCTCACATAAACCTTTACCTCAAACTGTCTTGGCAACTCGGATATCAACATCATATTCCATAACCTTCATTATCCAGCTTGCTCTTTTCTCATTCAACTCTTTGTTTAACAAGAAAGCTTTCACACTTGGATGAGAAACAAGAACATGAATTCTATTGTTTGAAAGTATGTTCTTAAAATTATTTAGTCTTCTGACTACTGAAAGTACGTTGTTTTTCAAGGAAATGTGTACCTTGTTTCGTAATCATGCAAGCTCTGTCCAAAGAAAGCAATTGGCTGTTCGATATTCTCATCATTGACCTGAGTTAGAATAGTTGAGATTGTTTCAGCTCCTGCAAGTGCATACATTGTAAAATCTTTGTCAAATTTTGGATTTACAAGAGTAGGAGCCTAAGAAATAGCTTGTTTTAATAGCCTCAAAACCTTCTCTCCCTTCACTTTTCCAGGAGAATGTTTTCTCTTTCTTTAGCAATGGCTGTTAATGGCTTAACTAATGCTGCAAAATCTAGAACAAATCTTCTGACAAAGTTGATTTTTCCTAGAAAGCTCTATAATGCCTTCTTGTGATGAGGCAATGATAGCTATGATATGGTTTCAATTATGAAAGGATCAATTGCTAAACCCTGTTTAGAAACAATATGGCCAAGTAGCTTACCTTCATGTACTAAAAAGATATACTTTTTGGGATTCAAGGATATTCCAAACTGCCTGTAAATCTGAAAATTCTGTCTCAAATGCATTAGATGTTCATCAGAATCTTTTGAGAATATAGTGACATCATCTAAATAAAAAAATATGCATTTATTTAGTAGGCTATGAAAAGCCATGTCTATTGCACGTTGAAATGTTGCACTGACATTTGAAAGACCAAAAGACATTTTTTTATAAGTGTAAGTACCCCACTTGGTTGTAAAAGCTATTTTCTATCTATCTTCTCCTCGTACTAAAATCTAATTATATCTACTGTAACCATCTAGAATGGATAATCTATCTGATCCTGAAACTGTTCTCAAAATCTGATCCATGTTTGGTAGTGGATAATGATCTTTTAATGATGCTTTGTTCAGATCTCTAAAATCCACACATAATCTGATTTCTCCATTCTTTTTCCTAACTGGAACAAGATTTGTTACCCAACTTGAATGCTTAACTAGGAAAAAAAATCCTGATTCAATCAATTTTGATAATTCTTTCCTCATAAGAGGTTATATTCTAGGGTTTATAGGCCTTTTTTTTTGTCTAACTGGTTTAGAATTTAGTTGTAATTCAATCATATGTTATGCTAGACTAGGGTAAAACCCTTTCAAATCTTGGTATCTCCAAGTGAAAACATCCCTAAATTCTGTGTAAAGCTAAATAAAAGACTGTTTTTCGGATAAGGAACATACCTTTCCAAGAAATAAGTTCTTTCCTTCATCAACTGAAACTTCTTCAGAATTATCAGCATGACCAGACATCTTAGCTTTGTCCTTTCTTAACTAGTCATAAGTGCTGAAGATGTCTTCCAATGTGACAAGTCCTCAAGGTAAACTTTTTTGTCTTTAATTGAACAATCTGGTCACCATATAGATGCTGTAATTTATCCTAATTTACTGTAGAAAATTCAGCTTCTTGCTGCAAAAACCTATAGATTTGATTATCACTTTCAAAAACCTACCAATTAGATTCATTATCAGGTATAGAATTCCTGATAATTAACTTAACATGACGCTGAACTTTGTTTTTTTCTATTTGTTCCCACACTTCAAAACTAGCACCAACTGCTGCAAGTCTGTCAGCATGTTTATTTTCAGCTCTAAGAATAGACTGAATATAAATGGCATCAAAATCTTCCTTTAAGTCTGAAACTCTATGCCTGTAAGACTTCATTAATGGATTCTTACATACATTGAAGTTTTTTACTTGATTGATTACTAACTCAGAATCGCCAAAGACTTGTAATGTGTTGATTCCTCTTTTTCTGGCCCAAAGTAAGCCATGAATTAACACTTCATACTCAGCTACATTACAAGTGCATGAAAATTTAAGACTCAGAGCTATAAAATACCTTTCGTTTGTTGGGGGAAGTGAGCATCAGACCTGCTCCCTGCCCCTTCTTATTCTTAGCTCCATCAAAATGAAGTTTCCAAATCCCTTCTGTTGAATTTTCTGTTTTAGACAGTAAGGGAATTGCTACATTTTCTTCATGCATGTAATATACATCAAAAATATGTTCTTCAACCTCTTTAAAAGGATCATGAGCATGTTCTTCAACTATTTTCTCATCCATAAATAGGTTAGACACACCCTCTAGCACCGTAATCTGAGCTACATCATCAAAATCAGATTGGTCTAGAGCAAAATAATTTGCCAGAGCATTTGGTGAATGAGGCTCAATATGAAATCTAGCCAATGGCTCTGAATTGATGGTAACTTTAGTGCCATAATGTGTAGTGAAAAATAAGAAAGACCAATCAGAAGAGAGGTAACCTCCTATTTTTTCCGTAAAGTCTCTAAATAGGCACAAAGAAAAATATGGAGGTAAATCGACTATAGTAACATCTTGCAAAATGGAAACATTTGGGCAAACATGTAGCGTTACCTCCAAATTTCTGATTATACCAACTGTATTGGTTGCAGTCCCATCAAGTTGTAGAATACTTTTTTCTGTTGGCTCATACTGTAGGCCTAATTTTTTAGCAATTGACTTTGGCATAACTGTGCTACTGGCACCGCTGTCCACCATGCAGTTATGAAATAAATTTTCTCCAATAATTAGGGATAGATAAAAAGGTGGTGGCTTCTTTATGTCACGAGCATTCAAAACCTTTTGAACCATCCATCTAACATCCTTTACGCAATCTTGATCAAGTGTTCCAAGGACCATATCTATATTTTGAACTTCCTTTACTATTTTTTTTATAAGAAATCTGCAGTTTAGCTAGTTCATGAAAGAGTAAATCCTGTTGTCCTCGAATGATTAAAGCATCCCACATTGAGATGTAACATTGTACTTCTTCATCACATAAAAAATATTAAAAGAAGCAACCATCTTAGAAATAGATTCAACCATTTTAGCATAAGCCTTAGCGAAAACTGATTCTACTTCAGCAGCCTTAGATATCTGAGGGATAAATAATCTTCTTGGATTAGGCTAAAGCTATTTTTTTGTTCTTTCCCAACTGCAGCACTTGCTATTTTCTGAGGGACAGCAGGGCTATTGGCTGGTTTCGAGGTTGTAGATGTTGATATATCAGTAATAGTCAGTAGCATATGTCTGTTTTGTTGTTTTTCATTCTCTGTATCTTTCTCTTGAGCTCTAGTGGCGACAACAATTAAATCCTCCTCATTAAAGTTGACCAAATTTTGTTCAGGTGTTTTCTGAACATGACTTTCTTACAGCCCACCCTCCATTTGAGGCATGAATAATGCTTCAGATTGAGGTTGTGTAACAAGATTCAGGTTCAGGAATGCATTTGGACAATTTGTAGCTTGATGAGGCTAATTACAAGGTTGGCACCAATCTTCTATATCCATATTAACTGGAACAAAAGCATTAGATGCACTAGGAACATTAGAATCAAACTACCTTTGCTAATAAGGCTGCCTATTCTGGTGGTTTTGCTGATAAGGAGCTTGATATGGCCTATTAGACAATGTAAGCCTATTTTCAATTGGTGTCAACTTATTTCCCATGGTTTGTAAGGATTTAAACATATCTGGGGATGGGGCTGCAACAGTAGGATCTACGATTGTAATAGGCTGTGGGATAGGAGCTAAATCTCCAAAAAATGGCACTGTAGGCCTTGGTGCTAATTTTCTAGCTTGAATAATGTTGTTTTCAGATTTTATAGCAGTGTGATAGGCCCTTGGAAGAGTAAAATCTCCCATGGATTGGATCATATTTGCAATATCAATATTCAATGCTCTGAGGTAGTAAAGGAAAGCGTGATCATCTTGAGGCTTAACACTTGCTAGGATTCTTTCCCAAGTTCTAGCAACACGAATGTTGAAACTAGACAAATATTCATGAGGGGTTCTTTTGATAGTAGATAGTTGTTCTATCAGCGGTAAATGATCTGAATTGTCTTGGAACTATTCTAGCAATTTCTCTCCTAATTCATCCCAAGTTCTTATGCTTCCAATCTCTAGGTTCCTATATGATTGCAAGGCTTTTCCTTTAAAAGATGCAGCTAAAATTCTTAAAGCTACGTCCTCATGAGTAATATTATGAACTGCACATATGGCTGCAACATCTTTTATATGTTCAATAGGTGTAACTTGATTTTCAATGGTAAATAATGGCAAACTTTTCAAAGCAACATTGAGAATGTCATGGTACATTGGAATTACTAATGGGCTGCCATTAGTGAAGGCCACAAAATTTCTGGGTGGTTGAAAAGCCATTTGAAAAATTGGGATATTGATTGAAAAATTTATATGTGGTGAAGTAATACCAGGAGGGTTTTCAAAACCAGGTCTGTTATAAGGCAAAGTATTACCAACCCTTCTCCTTCTAGCAGAATTCAAAGGTAAAGAAACTAAATCAGGAGAAATTCCTCTTACCGATGATCTTGTAGTCACTTTAGGCATGGAACATTCTACAATACTGGTCTGAAATCAACTTTACGAGGTCGCCAAAAGATCGTAGAATCTTTAGAATTAATTTCCTGCAGCTCTGCTACCGAAAGAAACTTTTATTTTCTGTAAATCTGCTTTTGATCTGCTCTAGAATTTGGGATTTGCATACAGATATGATTCGCTATCCCACCGGGCATGCCAAAAAATATTATCTCTCAAAAGTGCACCTCGCAGAGAGATGGTAGCAGGTTTTTTAGGTTTGCAAAGGATCTCTCTCTCTCTCTCTCTCTCGTAGATACAATGGGGGCACCTTAGGTATGTGGGTATACCTATTTTGAGGTGAACCTCCGGGGTTAAAAGGTTGGTTCCTTATTGGTGTACACTAAACTGATTTTTGGGAGTTTTAAGGGTGAAATATGACTGGGAATGAATTAAATACTAAGGTGATACACCAAATTTGAGATGAGAACTTGACTGAGTGAAATACACAACTGATTTGTGAAGGATTCTTTGGATACACGAACCAATTAATACCTTTCTACAGAATATAAGGGCAAAAAACACTTAATTTGTACTGAGGGAGAATCACAACAACAATAGTAAGTTAAAATGCACAATGAAGGTTTAACAGAAAATGGTAAATTTTGCATAAGGGTAAAGTGATTAATCAAGGAATATTGATTCACAAGATTAAAATTGACATAAAAAAGACTACAGAATAACTTGGAAAGGAAAAAATACTCCACACTTAGAGGGTAAAAACTGACAGGAATTGCTTCAGTACTCGTATCAAAATTTCTCCAGGAAATTTGTCTGAAAGATATCCCCCTTTTTGTGCTTTGTAAGAGCACACAATATATAGCAAAAATTCACCCCCTTCCTAAAAATAGCCTAAATGTTGTACTCGCCCATGTATCGCTAATTTTATCCTTTATTTAATAATAAATAAAGGAATAAAATAATACAAACTAGAGCATGTAATAAAATAGACATTATCATCCTTAGATACAATACAGTCAAACTGAAGTTGACTATTCTATTTTTAAGAAATAAAGGTGAATAATTTGCTAAAATTACAAATTGTTCGCTAGGAAAGTTTTCTTTCTTTGCACATGCAAATTTGTCATCTTCTCTGTTTTGTCTTGTTATGGAGGCATGCAAAATATCATCTCTTGTGTGTAGGCAAAAGGATGCAACCTTTAGCAATATTTACACAAGAAAATTGAAGTGGGGACCACCTCCAATGTATACATGCTCTTATTTCCTCCACTTTTCTGGATGGTCACATGAGTGACACTTCACAAATTTTTGTTTAAAAACACCCCATATGGGGACCACCTTGGTTTGTTTAAAATTTTGGATGCTGCCACATTTGTGGACTTAGGCAATTTGCATGTGTTTTGATAAAAGGGGGCAACCATTTGGCTAGCCCACCATTTATTTTGATCTCGCCAACTTTGGTAATTGGCACATAATACAAACTTTACCTTTTTCGGTGACTTTTGGTATATAATGATGTTTGTTTTTTGCATTGGTCATGTATAGTTTCATACTTTTGTAAAGGTCCTCTGAAAAAAATTTATTGAGGGTTTATCCACGTGGGCTGGCCCCCCTTCTATAATGACTCGACCCTTGTGCAAACCTTAGGCGGTGGTAACCCTAACCTTGGGCTCGGTTTAACTTGGTGTTTTGTGAAGTGTTTGCTGGCCTGTGATCTTGGTACTCGGTTTCTCTGCCACCGTTGCCATGGATTCTACCATCTGTAGTTAGGGTTTCGAACCCTGACATTAATTATGGTCGATGGTATTTAACTTGAGGCTTATCACTTCGAAACCCAGTGTTTATTAATTGTCGTTCGATCCTCCACTTGGCATTTGGTGAATCGAGTTAATCCTTAACCATGGGTTAGGGTTTTGAAACCCTAGTTTGATGGAAGGTTTATACACTTGGGCTTTACACTTGGTCATTTCATTTAGTTTTTTCATTTTGCGAGGCGAAGGCATAGAAAAATTTTTCCCTTGCTTTGCTATGATTTCTTGACAAATAACGTGGAGATTGTGGAAGTATCTCAAGCATGTACACTTATGATGTAGAGGTCTTCGACATGCCACGGTTAATGACTGTCACATGGGGCTAAATTATTTATAAAACCTGAAGGTATTTCTTGTTCTTCAGTTTCATGTGGCTCAAATTTCCTTTCGATATATGATCTAATAGATCATTTATCATCTATTCATTCTTCTTTGTATCCTCTTCATGGAATATGATGAATCTCTTATTCTGGTCTTTGTGTCTGGATTTTATGATTTTGATAGTTGTCAATGAGCTCAACACGAGCCTATAAAGGGAAGTTGCCATCAATTTTGCTCATTAACCTCGTCTTCACTTTAGGTAAGTTCTGCTAACTATTTTATCTTATCACTCCTTTCCAGCTCAGGTTTTACTTTGCAACTCTAAAACATGGAAATATCAAGTAAAATATTCGAAAATATTTTGTGGGTTCAGTATTTTTTCTTCTAAAGTGATCCTTCGAGCTCCAACTAGTCACCTTGAGATTCATGTAAAATCTCCTTTCCGTATGCTGGAGTTTTGATATTTCATTTGTAAATTCAGCTCGCTAGTTGGGAGTGTCGACTGTTTTGGTTCTTTGTTTCCATATTCGAACTCTGTATTAATTCCTTTTCCCTGTAGATGTAACCCATTTAATGTAAACTTGGATGTAGAAGCCCTTTAGGTACTTGTCAAATTTGTATTGGAATTATCTTCATTTCCTGTAGATGCATGCTCGTATTGTTGAGTCCTATCTGAAGATGTAGTGAGAAAACTTCACTGTCTGTAACATTTCTTTTGACGATACTTCTTTGCGGAAATGTCATGGCATTTGGGAATGTTGACTACTTTTGTCTTGATATAGACATGGTCAATATTCCTTCCTCTCCTTAGATGTATCTTGGGCATGTTGTAACTGTTTCTGGAAATGTTTAAGGATATTGCTGAGCCATATTAGTAGATCGCAATACCTAGTCACTAGTAGTTCACTTCTCTTGTGATTCATTTCCTTTCTGTAGATGATAGAACTACATTTTCATGTAGAATTGGAATGGATCTTGTGCCCTTTATAGATAGCTACCTGATATTGCATTGCTTCTTCAAATTTGTAGATTGGTAAAAAATGCTTTTCACTCTCAGTAATTCCTTCCCTGCAGATTCATGCTTGACTTGTTGAACTCATTTTTGGAAACCATGCTTTGATTGAATACTTACTGAGCTTTGTATTTTATTTCTTAAATTTAGAATAATGAATCTTTGGAAGTTGTATGTTGTTTCCTTGTTGCAAACATGATTGCATCCCATTCAGTATAATGAATTAAATGCTTCTTTTCTAGATAATGAAGAAAATTCTTAGTCTTTATTTCTGAAATGACTTTTTCCTTTTTAGAATTCATAGTAGAAATTATGTTCAAATTTTGCATTTAAAATATCATTTTCTGTTTTTCTGGAAAAGTCCATTTTGCAAGGGGAAACTCTGGAATTTTTTTTGTCAGAATCCTTCTCTTTCTAGATTTTTGTGATTTGTCCATTTTGAAAAGATATAAACATCTCTCTTGCTTGTCCGATCACTTAAATGAGCTATCCATGCCAGCTTTAATTGATTCATTACATCTTTTGAAAATTGTGAACTAGTTGCCCTTTATTCACACTTGAATTTGGAAATTAAAAGGAACTTTTAATAGCTGTAGCATGATGAAAATCTAGAATACCTGTATGTTTCATTTGATCATGATATCAACTTAGAAGTGATGAAACTTGTACTTTTCTTGACTATTTTTATTCCCTTTGAAAGTTCAGATAGTTTAGAAAGCATGTAGTAGCTTAAAAGACATGTATTTCAATTCTGTTTTAAATCAAAAGTCAATTTTACAAGGGGAGACTTTGGCAATTTTTTTCCAAAAATCTTGTTTTCTCTCTCCCTTTTCAGATTTCCAATCCTGATTTTCAAAATATGTCTTTCTTGACCCATTCTGATGCTTGATGCTTCCTATAAATCATTTGAAAATGATATTTTATCCTCATTCAGTAACTACTTCCTTCTTAACCAGTTAGACTGATTTTCATTCTATGTTGCAACCTGTTCCTGCAAAATTCAGAAATTAGTTAGAAATAAATAGGATTTTTGGCCTCTCTTATATCCATGTGGTTTATTTCTTCTTCTTTCCTTCTTCTGCAAGTTGTTTTCCAAATTCTTTCATGTGCTATTCTCCACATCTGTTTCTTTTAAAACTTCTTCAGATTCTTCCTTTTCTAAACCAAACCTTAGCTTCTTTGGTTTTCACTTGTCATTCATTTCACTTTATGTACTTCTACTTTTTCCTTTTGCTTCCAGCCTATCTGTATCTCTTTCTCCTCCTGTGTCATGCATTTTTGTATTTCTTTCCTTCAAGTACCATTAGATACATTGAACTTAGAATATGTATTTGCTTTAGAACATGAGTATTGGAATAACATTGTACCATGAGCTCAAATTTTGATAGATATTGCTCTTTTCTTGCAGGTGAAAGAAGATGGAAGAGTTGAGATGGAGATGGAGATGATGAGGAGCGGGGATAGAAGATATAAAGGTAATGATGGGTTCCTTTTTACTCCTCTACTCTTGTTCTTTAGCACATGCATTATTCTCATTTCCATGTATATGATGGTTCACTTAGTCATATCCCATGGCTTGTGTGGGAAAACTTATGATATCTTATGAATAAAACATTAAATTGAAATAATGAGTTGATTATTTCTTTCTACATTCAGTTTTCCTTTGATTGTATAATGATGTAGGCAACTCAATATCTCACTAAAATGAATTAACATTAGGTATAGTCTTAAAATGAATACCTCTAACTTCCACTGGATAACCATTGATGAAATGTGCCTCCTTGTGTGTTGTTTAACTGTCTTAGTCTATGCCTTTCGACTTGAATCCTTCATGCTACTTACATTTAGAAATTATTGTCACCATTTGTTTGTCTGTATTTTCTTGACGTGAGTAGCATTAAAGGAGTCAGTTGTAATCATTTATAACAGTGTAGATGGATGCAATCTCATTAATCACAAACAACTTTAATGAACATAGAGCAATAAATCTGCTAGGCAACAAGATAATAACCATGAATCTGATTACTTGACAACTGCCACTATGTTTTTTGTTCCAAAAGTACACACCTCACATACTCTGCAATCCGGTTTCTTTATAAAGATAACACAAATGTCCTTCAGGGCTTGTGTTCTTTTGCTAAGGATATTCATGAAATTACAGATTGTGTGATCTGTTACATTTTGTAACAGCACACATAGTTGTATATTTCACTTAATATCTTTCAAAAATCAGCAGTAACAAAATAATCTGATGTAAATTCCCTTAGCTTAGGTATACTTCACCAAGGCTATCCATCGTAACAAAGTTTCGAGTTGCCCATTTTTGCACAAGTAGAAAAATTGTCAACAGGGTGGGTACGGGGGCAGTTCTCATGCAAGAAGGCCATCCTATTTCCTTTTTGAGCCATTAATTCAAAGGTAAGAATCTTTCCAAGCTGACTTATGAGAAGGAAATGCTAGCCATACTTCATGCAGTAAAGCAAAGGAGACCATATCTCATAGGAAGACACTTTAAAGTGAAGACAGATCATGATAGTCTGAAATATTTCTTGGAGCAATGTTTATCATCTTAAGAACAACAAAAATGGGTCTCGAAGATGTTGGGATGTGATTTTGAGATTATCTATAAGAAAGGGAAGGAAAATGTAGTTGTGGATGCTCTATCATAGAAAGATGACTCAAATGCTACCTTGTTATGTGTCATATACATATTAAAGGAAGATTGGATAGATGAGGCAAGGTCCAAATGGAGAAATGACCCAACCACACAAAACCTCATTCATCATCTCTAGAATGATCCAAGCATGTCTGAAAAATTTGTATTGAAAGGGGATGCTTTATGGTATAGAGATAGATTATACCTATGTAAGAACTCCACTCTTAAAAATAGGATTCTATCTGAGCTTCACTCTTCTCTAGTAGGGGGCACTCTGGATTCTTGAAAACTTATCATCGAGTCAAAAAATATTTCTTCTGGGAAGGGCTCAAAGGGGATGTCCAAAAAATTGTGGAAGAATGCATGGTTTGTTAGAAAAATAAGGGTGAAACAGTTCAATCCCTAGGTCTTCTACAACCTCTATCTATTACTAACTAGTGGTGGGAAGAGGTTTCCATGGACTTTATCACAGGATTGCCTAAATCTGAAGTAAAAAATGTCATCATGGTTGTGGTGGATAGACTCACCAAATATGCTCATTTTTGTGCCTTGTCACACCCATTTACTGCAAGCACGGTAGCAACAGCCTTCATGGACACAGTTCAGAAGGTTCATGGGACACCAAAGATTATAGTAAGTGATCGAGACCCTATATTTACTAGTAATTTTTGGACTGATTTATTCTCATGTTTGGGTACTCAGTTAACTCGTAGCTCTTCTTATCATCCCTAGTCTGATGGGAAAAAAGAAGTTGTAAATAAGTGTTTATAGGGATATCTTCATTGCTTTACGTCAGATAAACAAGCAAGATGGGTCCAATGGTTGCCACTTGTAGAATTGTGGTATAACACTTCCTTCCATACTTCATCTAAAATGTCTCCTTTTTTAGCACTCTATGGGTGCCATCCACTATCCATCACATCATCATTGAGAGGAAAACCTTGGGTTAGAGAAGTAGAAGAACACATTCAGTATCAACAAGAGGTCATCTCTAGTCTCAAGGAGAACTTGTTCATGGCACAAAATCGCATGAAGCAATAGGATGATCAACATCTTACGAAAAGGAATTTTGAAGTCGGTGATTGGGTTTTTGTGCGGTTACAACCATATAAGAAAATGTCTTTAAAACAAAAACAAAAGGATAACGAACTTTCACAAAAGTATTATGGCCCCTATCAAGTATTGCAGAAGATTGGTACTGTAGCATACAAATTAGAACTTCCACAATCCACTAGAATACATCCAGTCTTTCATGTTTCTTTCCTGAAGAAAGTAATTGGATAGAGAGTATCAGCCCAAACAGTGTTACCTAAGCTTGATGAGGAGGGGAGGGTCATCGTAGAACCTGAATGCATCCTTCAAACACACACTAAAAGATTGAGGAAACGTGTTATTACTGAGTACCGGATCAAGTGGAAGAATATGGACAATGAAGATACAACATGGGAAGATATGAAATTCCTGCATTATCACCTAAAGCTTCTGAACATTGGGGAGAATGTTTCTTTGAAGGGGAAGGGCATGCTCCGCCCTTAACCTATTGCTTGTATTAGGATATGAGTAGCCGACTTGTGGCTTACCATATCATTTTATTATATCGTTTATACTTTCTCATGCTTAGTAGGTCAGCCTTGGTGATGGCCATAACATATGAATAGTATATATAGGGGATTGTAGGTAGTACTTCATCATCATTAGAGCATTTAAGTATTATTGTATGGTTTGGAGGTTGCCCCCTCGAAGTGGCGAAGCTATTCTAATTGCATATTGAGATCATTATTTTGGAATATTATGTTATTTGGTGTTATATTTCTACTCATGATCTAAATTATACAAGTAATTTCATTACAACTAATAAAGAAGAAATAACTGGACATATCCTCAAAAGAAATTTCCATGAAATCAAATTCCCATAGTTCTTCAACCTGCACATTCAAATGACAAAAAAAAATAAAATAGGAGAGGAATAGAAAAGGGTAAGGAAAAGCATAGAGATGATTAGGGCAACTTTAGGGTGAAACTCAGATCTAGGGTCATGATTTGATTCATCCTAGGGTTCAACTTTAACCCTACACTTTTTTTAAGTCATGATCATTTTATGGGAATGTAAAAATAACTTTTATGGGTGTGGAAATACAAATAAATAAAAGGGAACTAATTAAGTTATAAGGTGTGTAGACTTAGCAAGGTGACCCTAGTAAACTTAATAGAAATAAATAAACAAGTTGCTTTGAGCTAATGATTTAATTATTAAGATATATATATATATATACTTAAAACCATGGAAATAAAAGGAGAATGTGAAATAAAACCAAAGGAGGGCAAGTGTTGTAATATTAATATGTAAGAGGGGGTGTAAATTTCTCAAGTGACCCTAATAATGTTTAGTAGAGTAATTCAAGATATTGTTATTAAAAGAATAATTGAATCGGGAATTTAGGCAAGTAGTTAAAGAAATTCGGAAAGACAAATTATTCTAAAATAATTAATCATTAACAGGAAAGGGTTAAACCAACAAAATAGTATTATTTTAGTTCACTTCAAGAAAAAAAAAATTACCCAAAATTTTTAGTGACTTTTGGTGTGTTTTCGGGTGTCCCGAGGTGGGGCACTACAAATCTAAATTAAATTTTTAACTTAAAAGAAGAGGTGACATGTGGGTAATAAATGGGGTAGTTAGTTTTTGATTTGTGCATGATGATGAATGAAATTTATTGCATTTGTTTTATGTGCACTCTCTCTCCCTCTCCAAACCTAAAAGTTGACTTGGAAGACACTTTTTTAGACTTGTGGGAAAAGTAAACCTTGTCCCAATTGTCTCTCATAATAATATACCAACCATAATTATGAAGTATAGGGCTATTTTTGACCATTTTAATGCTTTTATGAGTGTGAAAGGGAAAATAAAGCCATTTCTCTTCTTATCACATTTATTTTGTCCTTGAAAGGTATGGGGTGCATGTGAAGTGTGCATGTGACTATGTCATAGCCTTTCATTTAATTTCCTTGGTGTTGGGGTTTGTGTAACACCCACAAATCCAAAGTTCTAAAACCACATTAATCCTTAAACAATTATCCACAAAGTTGCGGCAATTTTATTTTGTTTTAAACAAGTTACAAAGGTGTCGAATCCTAATAAAAGGTTTCATTAATTACCACTAGCAATTGTTGCATTACAAAGGATAGATCAGGTCTAGATTAATACTTTATAATTCTTAATATATTTCAAATGTCAATTTTATTATCATCCACTACATAAGTGTTCAATAATTTCTTTCGCTAGGTTAAATAGATTCCCTCATAGGAATTAACATTCAACTCACATTTAAAAAACACTTATCCATAGTTATCTTATTTATCTTAAATAATTTTCCATAAGGCCTATTTAAATAATTACTAAAAAATACTAGGAACTAAATAATTAACTTAACATACAATGGTATTAAATGGCCCCATTCACCCATTTACACATACCGTTAAATTATCGAAAAACCCATAATATTTATTCATACCTAACAATTGTAGGGTTGATTCTCAACCCTTGGACCAAATAAATTGTGGCCACTAAATCTTAGGGTTCCATACTAAACCTTATTATCCTTATGAAATCTTTTTAAACCTTTTTCTTTGCCATAGCCTCCTCATTTTGTCTCTTTTCTTTTATTTAATTTTTAGGTTGGAGAAATGAAAGCCATGGGAGCGAGGAAGGGAGAAGCCATGGAGGAATTCACAAAAATCAAGCATACTTTAGTTTGGATTATGGATTTATTATTGCATTGTTTTATATTAGTGGATTTTACGGGTTCTTCCCCAAATTTGGAATGTTTACTAAGTAGTTATTTCCTTTGGGTTATTCATATGGTGCTCAACTTGGTCTCAAAATGTTTAGTCTTTGAAAATGTCCAATCAAAGAGATTCTGTTGGTGCTCATTTCTATCTCACACCATATTGATGCCTGAAAACTTCCTGTCCTCCATGTGTGTTTCCATGAAACAGTTTTTTCTCTCAATGTGGATGTTCTGATCAGCTTTTACCTCCATTTGAAGAGTCCTTGAATTGTTTGCAGAATCCATTGTCCATGTGAAAGATTTGTAACTTGGGCATAGTATTCAGATTTTTTCCCTGTTTTTGCCCTAATTTCTTCAAAATCCGTGGACTCTGTTGTTTGTTTCATAATAGGATTTCCCTGGGCATACCAGAGGAAGAGTCAAGAATGACAAATTTATATTTGTATGCCTTCAAAAAATCCAAATGCATGGTTAGGGAACGAGGGGCTTGAAACCATGATTCATACGCGTTTTGTTTCAAGAAGGAAATTAATCCTTAGCGAAAAATTGGAGGAATGGGCATGAAGAGGTGAAATTTATGTGTTTTTAACAATCTGTGCAGGAAGATTTTTTTCCTATCAAAATTATTCCTCAGCTATTTATCGGTCACGTGGCTTCTAAATTTGGTTGGTCAGGAGAGTGGCGGGGAGACACGTGCTTTAACTTGTCACTACCTTGCCTGGACTGAGATAATTTTTTCATGCAAAAAGGTATAGTCTTGGTGGACTAGGGACATGTAGAGGGAAGGCACTAATTCTGATTGGTTTACCTTTGGGTCCCACCTTACATGGCTTCTCGACTAATTGGATGAGGTGTGGCAGGCTTTTTTTATGAACTCTGTTCTATACTTGGCTACTTTGTGAAATCAAATTTATAAGGCCTGGGACACCTGGTGAGCCTCGCCAGGCTCTAATTAGGGTCTCAAACTCTTAAGCAGCAGGGAAAAAGTCTTACTTTGACCCCGCATGAAGGGACATGTGGCAAAGTTAAAAGTTGAGATGCTGGGCCTTCAAAAATAAGTTGGATATTTTTCCCTTTTGGAAGTAACTATAGTAAAGGTTCTAGGACACATGGAAGCACACGTGCCGTAAATTCATATTGACCTGCCTTATAAAGTTTTATCTTGAAGATTGCATCATAAGAGTACAGATGGATGTTTTCGCTGGGTCTACCCTTTCTTAGACATTTCATCAGATGGTCCTAAGGAACACTGTCTCAGAGCCTAGCGCTCATTTAGGGTGTCCACTTTTGAGGATACATCTCAAGATGCACCATTGAGATGCACTGGTAGTTTGAAAAGTCAAGAGGCACGTGGAGGCAGGCCATCGGGGCACCTTGGATTTGGGGTCCCCTTATTATTTGGGGAAAATATTCAAAATGCATCAATTGAGACACGTAGCAGGCTTCCGATTAGAGCTCCTAGTTAACTGAAATCTCTAGTCAATAGCGCCAGGTGGGGGCTTTCTTGGACCCTGGGCAAATTTGGAAGGCCCGTCCTTTTGTTGAGAAAGGATTTAAAAGTGTAAAAGGAAGCGTGGTTCTCACTAGGACCCACGTTAGACCAACTAGAAACAGAAGAGCATGAGGTGTGGGGATAAACTTGGAAAATTTTTCCCTTTTCCAAAAAAAGATTGTTGTGAAATAGCGTCTATTTATCCATGGTTCCTTTGGGACCACAACTATTGGAGACACGATGTCACACACCATTTTTCAAAGGTGGAGGCGCAGAGAAAATTGATGAAATTTGCATTGTCTTCTAAAAGGTTGTAAAAAGTGAAAAAGAACCCCTGGGCCCATCTTGACTCGGATCTCCCATGTGGACTGGTCCAAATTTAAAAGAAAGATCTAACGGCAGCTGTGCGTCTGTATATTGATATTTCTGTCAGTTAGAATTTCTCCAAAGCTCCTAGGGATAACAAGTATTACTTATGAGTTTTTATGGATTTTTTGAAAGTCTCCTACATGCTAAATGAAGAGGAACATTAATCAAATGATCTTGGTTTGCATGGCGAAAAAATATGAAAGACGTCTTTTACCATTAAGATGTGAATCTGATTATTGGCCTCGATCTGATTTTCCATAGTTGTGCAGGGCCTTGGCACGAAAAATGAACAAAAAGGGGACAGATTGGGGGAGGAAGTAGTTGGTGTGTGAGATGATTGCCAAAAACTTACCAGGCATGAAGAATCCTAGTCATTAGTCAAGGGCCCAAGAAATATGATTAGTTCAGAGATTGGTCACCCTCTGCACATCTCAGATCTGAATTTTTTACAAATCTGACTTTCTGAGGAAAGTCTGGTAACACGCAATAAAGGTTGCTTTGAATATTCTTGGTCATTTGGGGGAAAAATCCATTGAGTAAATGAAGTATGTATAAATTGCAATGAGAATACTCTTGTCACGCAAATGGTTGGAGTGTTAGATTCGTCGAGACTGATTTTTCTAGAGAAATCCATCTTGATGAGAGACCCGTCCTTCTAAGATAACCTAGTTTATCTCCATCTGTGTTAGAATTTCTATCATGTCAAGGTGGTTGCAAGTGTATAGCCATTGACAGATCTTTGAGATTGTCTCTAGAAAATTTCCCCTGTTGATAAATTTAAGTCAAACTTGAAGTTAATCTGCATTCAATTTTTGGGAAACATTTTTGTCTTGCTTCATTTCAGAATGTCTACAAGTAGTTTTCTTATTCCTGTTACAATCTTACATTGAAATCTTTGTGAAATCACACAAGATCTTATCCTTGTGATAGTTTGGTGGCATTTGCAATTTCATTTATCAGGAAGAGCGTTTATCCTTTGATAGTGAAATAAACAAATTTAAAATCACTGTGACTATCCTAGTATGACTATAAGATTGTCTGTTAGCCTTTGAGATGTATCTTAGGTGTGATTGAAATCATAGGTTGATGGTGTTTAATTGAGTCTTATAACTCAAGCCTTCATGATATATTCTCAAAGATTGTGTGAAAATGTGTTGATTTGGGCCTCCATTGAAGCACACCTTTTGTTTGAAGAAACGTCTTAACTATTCTGAAGCTTTTTGTTGTTGAGTTGTCCATTGTTGTGAAGTTTCTCAAAGATTTGGTCTAATCAACTTTATCCTGCTTAATCTCCCACCAAAATCATTCAAAAACCATGAATCCATCCTAAACTACCCCTATTTTCCCTGTATATCCACAAAGGAATAAAATCTATTTACTAAAATATGCAGAACAATCAGGATTTATTAATGTCTTCAGTAACCTAAGCCTTGTGTTGAAAGTATCTCCATATTTTAGAAGTGACAACTCTTAAGAGTTAAATTATGGATTATTGACCATATTTTCCCAAGGTTTTCTTCATAAAATTTTTGCAAAATAAGGATATCTCCATCTCCTTCATCAAACAAAGGTTACACTAAGGGTCCTCTCACCCTGGTTGAAGAGGCACAACCTAAATTCGTGAGGATAGGTCAAATCCTCTTGAAGGTGCTTTCCATCTCTCCACAAATATGAGTGATAAAGGGCCAGTAAAATCTCATCCCCAGCTACAAAATGACACACACTATGATCTATCTATCTCATTGCTCCATGTCCAATCTGTGTTGCTGCTCAACTTGAAAAGGAGAATAAATTTGGATAGCAACAAGTTATACTTGGGTAAAATCATTTTCCATTTAATCTAAGAGATTCCATACATTTAAAGTCCCATTTCAAGATTTACATGTTTGAAACAATGAATTTATGCCCTTATGGCTTGCTGGTGATTTCCTCTTCAAATTTGCAGGCTTAGATTTTTAATAATTTTTTTTTAAAATTTGCCATGTCGCGGATTTATATTTTTCCGCTGTTAGTGATGAAACCTCCACTGTTGCCGAAGCAAGCCGACGATCCTAGGACCGCCTGCCCTACCTGGGTGAGGATTCACAAACCACATCTCTGATTTGACTAGTGGTTCAGAGACCTCCACTCTACACAGGGCACCAGTCCTGTTCTTTGAAAACATAGAACCATCATTTCCGTAATTTTTCCAAAAGCTCAAGTTTTACTGGAGTGTTTTAAAGTTTATCCTTAGCTTGAATTTATATTCCTAAAGTCTCCAGTTGAAAGGGTTTACATTATTTTTTCATTCCATGCTTAAAATTACTAAATTTAAAGATTTTATGATTTCTATAGTAATAAGAAGGCAACTACAAATCATCTTTATCTTTTTCCAATAACATTGTCTTTCAAGTTCAAGATTAGGAATGAAGCTTAACCTATTCCTAAGTATCATTGTTTTCCCCTTTTTACAACAAAATGCAATCTATCCAACAAAATAACTCATTATAATTTAGTGCATATTTCCATTTCAAGTACAACCATTTACTCAAGGAAAACACAACAACTATTATCCATTTAAGATCTTATTAAGAATACATTCATTAATATTTACAACTTCTATGTTCTTCCTTCATTCTTACAAAAATACAATTTCCACAAATAATAATGAACTTCATTCTTCTTTGAGCTTATCCCATTTCTTACAATGTAAAGAGATTTCTTTCTACAATACATTACAATTTAATAAACAAAATATATAATATAACTTTTCTTTCAAATACACTACTACTAGTCTTCTACCTTAAGTGGGAATTAGAAGAAAGGTTTTCTCACAAAGAAGGATTTATTTTTGACTTCAACAAATGCTCCAAGTCCCAATTCTTCAACAAGAGCTCCACCATTTCTTCATCTTTAATCACAACAAGCAAAAATGAGGGAGAGGCAACACTCTCCACCCAACCAATAATCCAATGAGGAGAAGAAGTATATCCTCCTCATTGGCCCTCGATCCCCAACCAAAATGCAATAAAGGATGGATCCAACTCATGGACAACTATCACAAATCTTCTACATCACAATACAAAATTTCACAACCATAACACACTTTCAACACAAGAATACAATCACAAGAATGCAACTTTCAAAATACATAAGGCTTAAAATGCAAATCCAATGGAACAAGGATCTATGGGGAGATCACTTATGCCTCCCAATGGGATTAGGTGCCCACCTTAAAACCCTCCAATATACATCTCAAAACCCCTACACAACTCTTATGCCTCCCTCAAGATCCTCGTATACCTCCCACATTCTCTTATGCCTCCCTACAATCTCTTATGTCTCCCTCAAAAGAACCAAGTAAGAAATGTAAGCATTTTCTTATCCAAGGTGGGGCACCCAACCCAACTCCCTCCCAAAACATGAAATAAAATTTTATGCCTCCCTACATATAAAATCCCCATAGCTTCTCCTACACCATACTTAGGAATTCTACCCAAGAACCCAACAAGCACATGCGAACCATTCACATACATAGAAATATACACATGTATAATAGAAAACAATTATAAACAAGGGTGTAGTTCCTACCTTTCCATGGTAAGAATTTGATAAATCACACTCCAAGATCACACAATCCAAGCTCCAACAAGCTCAATAAAGATCAAGCTCTCCAAAAACTCTCCAACTCCAAAAATACAAGAGCACAAATGAAATGAAGCAGCCCCCAAACAAACAAATAAACCTCCATAAATAGAAAAAGGAGAGAGAAGGGTGAGATGGCTCCATGTAGGATTTCACATCACTTAACCTCAACTCCACATCACAAGTCAAACCTCAACCCAAATGCATAATAAATTGGTGGTTGAGAGGAATGAAAAGTCTCTTATACACACAATCCAAACCCACACCCCCCTAAGGACAAAATTAAAACACATGTAATAACAGTGCAATTAATATCACTTTTTGTCCTTAGAAAACACATAATGGAGTCTATTTTTGACCCCTGGATCCATATGTATGGTTGGTATATGAGATTAATGTGGGACAAGCTTGTCCCATAAACCTCCAAAAATGGCCCTTAATCCCAAATCTGAAACTCCAAGGTAAGGTAGAGTGTACAACACTCAAAGCCACTTATACTCAATAAAAATCACATATTCCAAAACACCAACAACTCTAATAAATGAACCCATTTGTCACATCCCCAAATAATTAATAAACATGATTTAATGCACTTAATAAAAGCACATTAATCAACAAAGATTAAATAAATTACATCACAAATAAATCACATACTCTACAATAAATAGAATAACAAGGGAAACATACACACATGCCCATGGTAAAAATTGGAGGTCATCCCCCCCATGGGGACCCCCTAAAAACAAAACAAACAAAACAACAACATTACACAAGTTGTCATGGTGACCTTCGTTATATCCATCTAGTATTCCGTTGTGGTTGGTATCCAATCCCCATTTTGATTGTTGTGATATAATTACCTGCAAAATCACACAATACCTCCTTTGGCCTCGTGGCCACATCAAAAACATAAAAGATAAAATATACGCTCATAAATCAATAACACATCCTCATGTAAGCTAAATCATCATCTCAACTAAACAATGTTATCATTTGTCTAAAATTTCAACAACATCTCAATTCTATCTTTTATCAATATCAACAAGATCACGAGATTAGTTCAAATGCTAAATCCTACTCAACATGATGAGAATTCTAAATCTTAGTAATATATATGCCAACAAAACATCATCATCATCAATATAAAATGTCTCTCTATGTATCTAAGAATCCACACAAATCATACTATGAATCAAAATCCATCAATAGTAAGAATATCTCTATCATCTAACATCATGCTAACACCAAATGGATACAATAATATCCATGTCTATAGTCAATAGTAATCGAAATCAAAATATAATAAGTGTCAAAGAGGAGTGGGCACTACATCCCCCTCCCCTTAGACTCGACTTCCTCCTGGAAGTCACTCAAATAGGTGTGGAAACTAGACTCATAACAACGTAGCATCCTCCCATGTAGCGGCAGTCTCATCATACTTGTCCCACTAGACTCACACCTGATCAATCTCTCGGCCTCGAAGGCCTAGGGTCCTGTGCACTCTAAAATACGTACACGGGCTCCACCATCATCTATCTCCTGCTCCTGCACCTGTATATGTGGTCCAATCCAATACATGAGATGGATCTGGGATATATCTCCTAAGAAAAGATATGTGAAACACATCATGCATGCGAGAAAAGGTGGGTGGCAAGGCTAGACGATAAGCTAAGGGACCGATCCACTCAAGGATCTCGAATGGACCCATGAATCTAGGAGATAACTTAAAGCCTTTTCTATGTAATGGATAGGACTCTTATGAGGTCTGACATGAAGAAACACCTTCGTGCCCACCTCATAACTACGGTAAAATATCTCCTCTGATATACATACTTATTCCGCCTGTCTTGTGCCTCTTACAACCTCTGTTAGAATCAAAATAACCTATTGCTCCATGTATTGTAACAAAGCTTGGGCCAATAGATACTCTATTTCCTCCAATTCTATCCCAACTCAAAGGTGTCCTACACTCCCTGCCATACAATGGCCTGAAAAGGTGCCATCCCAATAGAACTCTGGAAGCTGTTGCTGTAGGAAAAATCCACCAAATACAAGTACTCCTCCCACCTAGATTGGTGATCCATGACGTACATTCGAAGCATGTCCTCTAAAATATAATTCACCTCGCTTCATCTATCCATATGTCTCTAGATGATAGGTTGTGTTGGAAGTTGACACTCATCCCAAGTGGCCTACTACATGGTAGTCCAGAAGTGTGTATGTGTATAAGGGATTGCACGGTCACAGATGATCTTCCGATGGAATCTTGTGCAGTCTAACAATCTCATCCAAGTACACTCTGCTACTAGCACTAACAGTATAGGTGGTCTTCACTGGAGAAAATGAGCGATCTTTGGTCAATCTATCAATCGTGACCATGATCTCATCATGGTGGTATCTAGATGTAGGTAGCCCTACTATGAAATCCATGGAAATCACATCCCATTTCCACTCAGGAATAACATGTGGGTAAAGAAGGCCTGCTAGGATGTTGATGCTCAGCCTTCACCCTCTGACACTCTAAACATCTATGACACAAATCTGAGCTACATGTATCTCGCAAAGACCTCTCCAATAATACAATTGTCTCAAATTGGCATGCATCTTCTTCACCCCTAGATGGGTTGAGTAAGGTGCATGATGAGCCTCTGTCTAGAGATATCTGAGTCTCAAACCTCCATCCCTAGGTACATATATCCTACCTCTATGTCTGAGAAGTCCATCTGCCTCTAATGAAAATCCATAAAAATTTCCCTTCAAGGGGTCTCTGAGACTCAATCTTACCATTCTAGTTGCAAGGTAGAAACTGTCATGAGGAAGTTACTGTAAAATCTTATCTCCACAAATTTGTACTCACTCGAAGTAGCCATAACTAAATGTCTCATCTACTCAGAGCATTAGAAACAACATTCTCCTTTCCCCTTCACATGCATCTATCTCCATGTCGTACTCACATAATAACTCCATCCAATGTGGCTAACGAGCATTGAGATTGGGTTGCATGAAGAGGTGATGTAAGCTCAAATGGTCTATCCTAAGAATAAACCTCCTGACCCAAGAAGGAAATGTCTCCATCAAACCAAAGCATGCACAACTGTTGCTAAGCTCCAAGGTCATGAGTTAGATAATTAAGCTCATGATATTTGAGTTTGCGAGACTCAAAGGCAACCACATGACCCTCCTGCATCAATACACCTCCTAGTCCTGCCAAGGAAGCATCCGTACACATGAAGAACTCTCCATGAGGATCTGGCACTACAAGAATCAGTGCTAATGTAAGGCATCCCTTTAGTGTACTAAAGGTCTGCTCACATCCATCGGTCCACTCAAAAATTCTTCCCTTTCGCTGCTAAAGGGAAGTGATGGGGTGCACAATGTGAGAAAAGTCCTGAATAAATCTCCTGTAGTAACCTACCAACCCCATGAAACTGTGCACCTCAGTCACATTAGTTGGTGTGGGCCAATCCATAATAGCTCTAATCTTGGAAGGATCGACGGTAATACCTTCCCCAGAAATGATGTGACCCAAGTACTGCACCTTTGACTGAAAGAATGCACACTTCTCTAGGTTCCTGTAAAGTTACTGCTCACGAAGACACTGTAGAACCTGACGAAGGTGCTCCTCATGCTCCTCACGCGTGCGTGAGTAAATCAAAATTTCATCAAGAAATATGAGCACAAAGTGATCCAAAAATGTTCCAGAATACCCCATTCATCAAACTCATAAATACTGTAGGGGAATTCGTCAGACCAAAAGGCACTACCATGAACTCATAGTGGCCATATCTCGTATGAAAGGTTGTCTTATGAATATCTACCTCCATGATCCTCAACTGATGGTATCTAGACTTAAGATCTATCTTAGAAAATATTGTGGCCCTTTCATCTGATCAAATAAATCATCAATACGTGGAAGGGGGTAACGATTCTTGATCGTTACTTTATTCAACTGACTGATAATCAATACACAATCACAAAGATCCATCCTTATTCTTCACAAAAATCACTAGTGCACCCCAAGGGGATACACTAGGATGAATTAGGAATTTCTCCTAGAAGGCCCTCAAGCTGCAACTTGAGCTCACAGAGCTCAGGGACAGTCATCCTATAAGGTGCTCATGAGATAGGCTCTGCTCCCGAAACGAAATCAATGTGAAAATCTATCTCACGTGGGGGAGGTAACCCCGACATCTCCCTGGAAAGACATCTGAAAACTCCCTCAAGATACGATGATCATCAAGTGATGGCCTACTAGACTCATCCTCATCTTATTACTAACCATGACAACATACAACTGGCAACCTCATTCGTGCACACCGCTTAAGCTACATAGTTGATATGGCGTGAATAGAGGTGGGTCTCTCGAACCCCACCTATCACTGACTCCACTCCAATTCATTTGCACATGATATTACCTTATTGTAACAATCAACCTTAGCCCTTGTGTTAGATAACCAATCCATGCCCAAAATAATCCCATAGGAACCCAAAGGAAGGATACAAAGATCCAAGGTCATGGAAAAAGGTCCTAGGTCAACTATGCACTCCTTGACTAAGGATTCTGTTATGAGCTTAGCTCTAGAAGCCATCTCACATCCCAACTACGGCTCTATCTAACTACCACCAGCCTACATCTCTCTACTACAAATGGAGAAATAAAAGAATTACGAGGAGCTCTGAATCAAATAAAATAGGAATAGAAATGCCATCAATACTACCTATCATCTCAATCACTGTGCTATGGTGCTCTACTTAGTGATTCTCAACCACTGCATATATCGTGTGGCTTCTAACATGTCTCCTATAGTGGGTTCTGAAATTGGTGCCTTACCCTTGTTATTAGGGTTCTGAGGGTATTCTCTCTAATGATGCCCAAGTACTCTGTACTTGTAGCAACTACCAGGTCCCCTCCAATGAGAAACAACTCTTGCAGGTACTCTAGTGGTCTATGTCATGGATCCTAATGGATCTTGCCATGGACTATTGTGGTCACTGCTGATGATATCTTGCTGACTGAGCTCTATGTGGTGCATGAGTTCTGACTGGTCCCTAGGAGGAGGCCCCGTATTACATGCCCTTTGAGCATCGAATCTCTATGGAGGCCTAAATGGAGAGTGAGTCTATTGCTGTACTACTGAGGTGGCTATTGTGGTGGTCTAAATAAAGACTATACAGACCCATGTCCACCATGAGGAGGAGGAGCTGACCCCTCGATCTACTATCCTTCATCTTTTGGATATGACTCTCACACTCTATCTCTGGCCTGCTATGTCTTCCACCTGGTCTCCTCTGCAATGTAGGCCTTCTCAATGGCCTGGGCTAGATTTTGTGGATAATGAATGCATACTGCCCATCTAATGTCTAGGTTCAGGACCCTGATGAACTTGTGGATCCTCACCTGCTCATTGTGCATGTAGTCTACATACTGAAGTAGGTCCAGGAAGTGACTCTCATACTTTGCCACTGTCATGGATGCCTGACGTAGGTCATGGAACTCATCTATCCTTTGCTAAATGAACCTCTTGATAAGTATCTGCTCCTAAACCAATCCTCAAAGAGCTCCCAAGTGGCAGTCTCAGAATCCAAATGGAGCTTCTATTCCTTGGTCCTCCACCAAACCCTAGCTCTGTTTCTCAGAAGGTAGATGACAACACGAGCCTTCGTGTTGCTGGTACACGGACATAGCTTGAAGCATCCATTGAAGCTGACCAACAATGCCTCTGCCAGGAATCCTCCAGTGTCCCCAAAAAATGAGATGGATGGAATTTAGGATCTCTCTGATGTGATCTTCCATCTGTAGAATATCTTCCTCTAGGTCTCTCACACGATCATCATTATGCCTAGGGCTCCTAGATCTATCCTTGTGTCCTGTAGCCCTATCTCCAAGACCTCTCTATGGTGAATTGTCTGAATGAATCCACATAGGATTTCTCTGCCCTATGCTCATCACTATGTTGGGAAGGTACACGAGCCTCTAATGATGGCTCTCTGTCATGTCTGTCGTGTCTCCCTCCCAAGGATCCTTCGCGTATAGCAGAATTAACATCCTGTAACATCCAAAGTATCTGATTCAATATGGATGCTATTGCTCTATGATCTGGGGTGGTAAGTCTAGGTCCAAGTGCAAGAATCCCTTGTCTGGTCTGCGCCTTATGTATAGACCAAGGTGAGAGTTAGTCTATTGTTTCAAGATATTGTTTTAGTTTTCTAGGTTTTCTTCATTTAAAATATCATACAAGTTGTGTGATCTAGGTTTAGAGTTGCGCTATGTTTTCTTGTTATGTCTTATATTTCAAAGTGTGCCAGGTCCCTTGTTGAACCCATGCTCTTATAACAAGTGTAACACCCAAAAATATGACGTTCTAAAACCACATTAATCCTTAAACAATTATCTAGAAAGTTGCGGCAATGTTTTTTTTAAATAGGTTACAAGGGTGTCGAATACTAATAAAATGTTTAATTAATTCCCATTAGCAATGTATGCACTTATAAAGGATAGATCAGGTCTAGATTAATAATTTACAATTCTTCTTCTATTTCAAATGTTAATTTAATTATCATCCACTAGATAAGTGTTCAATAATTTCTTGTGCTAGGTTAAATAGCTTCCCCTGATAGGAATTAACATTCAACTCACATTTAAACAACTCTTATCCATAGTTACTCTTATTTCTCTTAAATCATTATTCAATAAGGCCCATTTAAATAATTACTAAAACATACTAGGAACTAAATAGTTAACTTTACATACAAGGGTATTAAATGACCCCATTCACCCATTTACACACACCTTTAAATTATCTAAATATCCATAATATTTATTCATACCTAACAATTGTAGGGCTGATTCTCAACCCTTGGATCAAATCAATTATGGCCACTAAATCTTAGGGTTCTATACTAACCCTAACTATCCTTATGAAACCTTATTAAATTTTTTTTTCCCTAGCCTCCTAATTTGGTCACTTTTCTTTTGTTTAATTTGCAAGTTAGAGAAATGGAAGCCATGAGAGATAGGAAGGAATAAGCCATGAAGAAATTTAGAAAAATCAATCTTAGTTTAGATTGGATTATGGATTTATTATTGCATTGTTTTCTATTAGTGGATTATAGGGGTTCTTCCCAAAATCTAGAATTTTTACTTAGTTATTTCTTTGTCTCCTACTTGGGTAAAACCCTTTTCCATTTAATCCAAGATATTCCATACATTTAAAGGACCATTTCAAGATTTACATGTTTGAAACAATGAATTTATGCCCTTATGACTTGTTGGTGATTTCCTCTCCAAATTTGTAGGCTTAAATTTTTAATAAAACAAATATAAAATTTCAAAGTATTGGAGATTTTTATTTTTCTGCCGTTAGTGATGAAACCTCTACCCGAAGTAGGCCGACGGTCATGGGAACGCCGCCCTACCTAGATGACAATTCATGAACTACCACTATGATCTGACTGGTGGTTCAAAGACCTCCACTCTACACAGGGCAACCGTGCTATTCTTTAAAAACAGAACCATCAATTCCACAACTTTTCCAAAAACAAGTTTTACTTGAGTGTTTTACAGTTTATTCTTAGCTTGAATTTATATTCCTAAAGTCTTCATCTAAAGGATTTAACCATTTATTTATTCCATGCTTAAATTACTAAATTTAAATATTTTCTATTTCAATAGTAACAAGAAGGCAACTACAAAATTATCTTTCTAATAACATTGTTTTCAAGGAAAGAAGAAATGAAACTTAACCTATTTCTAAGTATATTTTTTTTCCCTTTTTACAGAAAAAATGCAATATATCAACAAGGTAACTTATTATAACTTAGTGTATCTTTTCATTTCCACTACAACCATTTACTCAAGGAAAACACAACCTTTATTATACATTTAAGATTTACTAAGAATATGTCATTAATATTTATAACTTCTACGTTCTTCCTCTATTCTTAAGAAAATACAACTTCCACAAATAATAATGAACTTCATTCTTCTTTAAGCATAGCTCATTTCTTACAATGTAAAGATATTTCTTTCTATAATACATTACAACTTGATAAACAAAATACATAATGTAACTTTTTTTCAAGTGCAGTACTACTAGTCTTCCACTTCAGTGGGAATTAAAAGAAAGGTTTTTCTCAAAAAGAAGGATTTATTATTGGGCTTCAAAAAATGCTCCAAATTCCAAATCTCCATCAAAAGATCCACCATGCATCTACTTCAAGCACAACAACCAAAAATGAGGGAGCGACAACACTGTCCACCCAACCAAAAATCCAATGAGGAGAAGAAGGTATCCTCCTCATTGGCCCTCGAGCCCCAACCAAAACCCAATAAAGGATGGATACAACTCATGGTAACTATCACAAATCTTCCACATCACAAAAAAATTCACAACCATATAACACACATTCAACACAAGAAGACAATCACAATAATACAACTATTCAAAATGCACAAGGCTTAAAATGCAAACCAATGGAGCAAGGATCTATGGGGAGATTTCTTATGCCTCCTAATGGGAAAAGGTTCCCACCTTAAAAATCTCCAATATACATCTCAGAACCCTTACACAACTTTTATGACTCCCTCAAGATCCTCTTATTCCTCCCACATTCTCTTATGCCTCCCTACAATCTCTTATGTCTCCCTAAAAAGGACTAAGTAAGAAATGCAAGCATTTTATTATCCAAAGTGGGGCACCCAACCCAATTCCCTACCTTTCCATAGTATATCTTGATCAATGGATCACCCTCTAAGCTCCTTCAAGGTCAATCCAACTCCAAGAAGCTCCAAAACTCAACCAAAACTCCAAAACTCTCCAACTCCAAAAATACAAGAGCACAAATGAAACGAAGTAACCCCAAAACAAATAATTAAACTTGCATAAATAGAAAAAGTAGAGATGAGGGTGAGGTGGATCTATTTAGGATACAACATCACTTATCCTCAACTCCACATCACATGTCAATCCTCAAACCCAATGCACAATAAAAATTGGTGGTTGAGAGGAATGAGAAGCCTCTTACACACACAATTCAAATCCACACCCTCTAAGGAAAAAAATACAACCCATGTAAGAAAAGTGCAATAAATATCACTTTTTGTACTAAAAAACACATAATGGGGTCTATTTTTGACTCTCCAATCCATAGCTAGGGTTGGTATATGAAATTAAGATGCCTTCGTGTGCAAATTTATTTCCCACAAGCCTCAAAAAATGGCCCTTAATCTTAAATCTAAAATTCTAAGGTAAGGTAGAGTGTATAACACTCATAGTTACTTACATTCAATAAAAAACACAGTAGTAGAAAAGACCAACAACTCTAATAAATGACCCATTTGTCACATTCCCAAATATCTTAGTAAACATGATTTAATTACTTAATAAAAGAACATTAATCAACAATGATTAAATAGATTACATCAAAAATAAACCAAATACTCTACAATAAATAAAATAAAAAGGGAAGCATACACACAAAGACCGTGGTCACAATTTGAGGTCATCCCCCCCATAGGGACCCCCTAAGAACAAATAAAAAATAACTACATTACACAAGTTACCATGGTGACCTTCGTTGTATCCATATAATATTCTATTGTGGCTAGTCTCCAATCCCCCTTTTGATGGTTGTGATATAATTACTTGCAAAATCACACAATACCTCCTTCGGCCTCGTGGCCACATCAAAATATCAAAGATAAAATATATGCATACCAATCAATAAACATCCTCATATAACTAAGTCATCATCTCAACTAAATAATATTTTTTTAAAGGGACTATACCCTGTTACAAAAAGGGCTCAACAACCAAATACAACTATGTAGATGCGACAAAAAAGGATCAAAATCTAGATAGAAAACTATGTCCATCAATAACCAATAGATAGTTATAAACAGGAAAAAAATAGGACATAGACTGTAACAGAACAACAAAAAAGCAACAAAGTCACATAAAAAAGACCACAAAATATTAGCATCTAAAACGACTCCCTCTAGCTGAAGTGAGTTTACTTCTTGGATGGTCTTTCAATTCTGGACTGGATCATTTGTAGTGAGGTGAACAACGCCAATGTGGTGATGTGTGTTGGGTCCGAAGCATTCAACTGCGAGATAGTTTGGATCCTCTCTTTATCATTTCCCCAAATAGTGGCAAGGATCCCACTAAGCATGGTAATGATTCGAACTTACTACTCTAAAAATTCACTTATGGATTTGAAGATAGCCATGTTGTGATCATGTCTATCTTTAGCTCTCCATAGTCTACTGTCAAAAGAGTTCAACTTCTTATAAATATCAGCAATCTGATCCTTTCCAATGTCATTATCTTCATCAATTTTTCTTTTTCCTTTCTTCTTTTCCATATGCTGAAGGTCCTTCTTCAGTTGCTTCATCTCTTTCTCCAGAGACTCCAATCTATGTGGCACATGATTCCCCTCCTGATGCAGGGCCATATCTATACCAGAATTGCTAATATGCAACAAGTTTTGCACAACCTCCAACTCTTTGGTGCTTCTAAGGATTCGGGAAGTGTGAGGGGTGTCAGTTTTTATAAGCTTGGGGTACTTGGTTTTGGATTTGGAAGGGGTGTCTAGAATGGAAGTAGGAGCAAAGGAGGTGGTAACGTGTCGATCACTGGGAGTAGTCAGGAAACCAGGGAATTTGAGACAAAAATCTTGTGTAACAAGAAGATAAGGCCCTAGTGGAGAGGGTAGCACATGAGTGCCTTTGAAAGTCTATAACATAGCACTGAAGGGAATTAAGAAGGTAGTGTGGGAAATAGATCGTAAAATGCCTTCTAAAATGATTTAAAAAGACAAGGTGTTTAATAGGGACCATTTTGCAATGCCCCTCCAAAGAAATATACCTAAGCATCATATTTATCAATTCATCATACGGTTTGGGAATAGAACTTACCCTTATGCCCATAGAAATAAAGTCAAGCTCCTCACCCTCGTCGGAGAATTTCTTTTCCTCAGTGACCGTGTCAATCCTTTTACTAAAAAATCAATAACCCTACAATTCAAGCCCTGTAGCCTTAACAATAAACTCTTTGTTGATAGTAACATGGTGGCCACCATATTTGACCCTCATATCCTTCCATTCCATTGCAAAATGAATCAAAATGTTTTGATCATGACCCTGAATGAATTCAATGAAATTATAAATTCCTCTCTTGTGCAAGAGGTTCCAAAGCTACTCATTGTTCTTCCTAGCTGGATCACAGCATGGCTCTAATTGACACTGTGCCCCTCCCATTTTATTCTTCTCCTTGTTAATCCTAAAAAGTTTCTGCTCAAAACCCTCGTTTGAATCTGTTTCTTCCTTATGTTTGTCCCATTTTTTGAAATTCCTTCCACCTATGTGAGGTTCAATGGCATTAATGTGGCCGTAATAAGGAGGATAATTCACACATGTGATCTTTCACTTCCACTAAGGCCCATTCCATGTCATTATTATTTTTAATCCACGTATGGATTCCCATATTTATCCACATTAATGCTAATTTGGACCTCCTTAGGGATGTAATTTTCATTATCCCATATGGTAAGATTATTATTGATGCCAACATTGGCCAAGGTGTCCGCAACCTTATTCCCCTCCCTATAAGTATGTCTAATGATGATATTCTTGAAATTTTGACAAATATTTCTAGCTTCCAAAATAAAGTCCTTAATAGTCCAGCTAGGAGAAGTTTGATTTAGGTGGTTGATGATGTTAAGAGAATCCCCTTCCAAAATTAAGTTCTGTATATCATAATCTTTGGCAATCCTTAGCCCCCATAGAGTAGCTAGGGCTTCAGCATAATGATTCTTCTGAATCCCCATTTTACCAACATAAGTAGCAACTAAACAGCCTTTATGATCCCTGATTACACCTCCCCCAGTAGTAAAACTACAGATTACCTTTGGAGGCACCATCAAAGTTTAGTTTATGCCAGTTTCTCTCAGGAGGAATCCAATGAATCAAAGACCTATCAATGTTTAAGGTATTCCTAATCTACAAACTAGCAGTTCCTATCTTCCAATTGGAAAGAATATATTCTTTGTCTTTAGGATATTTCTTATTTTTGGGAGGTTTTAATGTCACAATATTATCTTTAATAGCATGATGAATCTTAACAAAGTTGAGCTTGCAATGTTGTTTGTTGTTTCTGAAAATAATATCATTCCTATCTTTCCATATTCTCCAGATAATATGGGGCATGATCAGTTTCTAAAGTCTTCTCACAACACAATGCTCAAAAGGAGGATTCCATTGGATTCCAAAATTGAATGAAGTCCTTAGGCACCATCCAGAAAACATTGAACTTGGAAAAGGCATAACTCTAAATCATGGTAGCATACTCACAGTGGATAAAAGGGTGCTTAATATCTTCAGAATCGTTTTTGAAAAGGTGGCACCGATTAGGCATTATGAGCCCTTTCTTTATCAGGTTATCATTAGTAAGAATTCTTCCTCTGAGCACGAGACCAAAAAAAAAATTTGATTTTAGGGGTTAACTCAATTCATCCAAATATTGCTCCAATTAAATTCACTCTGGATATTCTCAAAGTAAGAATTATATCCAGATTTAACCATATAGTCCCCATCTCTAGATTTGTGCCACACAATTTCATCTTTGACTTCTAGCTACTTCAAGGGGATGAGGTCTAGTTGCTCCTGAAGAGAGGACAACACAGAGTTCAAATCAAATCCATCCATTGAGAGTTGTTTCCATCTCTTCTTATTTCCATCAATTTCCATGTAATCAATGACCTTAGTACCATATTTCTTGTTCAAGACTATCCTTAATTGCACCAAATCTATCATTAAGGATAAGATTAGACCAATTATCACCCCAAAAATTGATGTCTCTTACTATTTCCCACTTTCCATCTACACCCTTTCTTGATAATTTTTTTGACAAGAGTCAAGTTGTTCCAGAACATGGAACCACGGGGAAGTTGTTCTACATGGAGGAAGGAGAAAGTTGTTTACTACAAAAGATATTTAGACTTGATGAGTTCAATCCATGGTTGTTCCTTCGATAGCATTCTCTAACCTGTTTTTGTAATTAAGGCCATATTCATTTTTCTAATATCTTTTATGCCCAATCTCCTAATCCTTTTATGAGTGCACACTTGATCCCATGCAACCAGGTGATATTTGAATTTTTCCTCCATTCCCTACCATAAAAAGTGTTTTTAAATCCTTTCAATTTTTTCTCTAAAAGCATAAGGAATGTTGTATAGAGACATAATGTAGATAGGTAAATTTTGAAGAGTGCTTTTGATAAGCAAACATTTACCAGCATTGGAAAGAATAGATCCTTTCCATATGACCAATTTCTTTTGGAATATTTCCAGTAAGTCATTCAGAATTTGTTTGAGACTTTTTTAGTACTAAGGGGAAGCCTCAAATAAGTAGTGGGAAGTAATTTTATTTTACATCCCAATACTTTAGCAATTCTATTTTGTCTTTCCAAAGGAGTATTGAAAAAGAAAATAGAGCTTTTGTCAAATTTTATCTCTTATCCAGAAGCAACCTCATAAAATTTTAGAATGGACTTGATCGCCTTAGCTTCTAGTATAGATGCCACTAATAGCAGGATAATGTCATCCACAAATTTCTGATGAGAAGCTATTTGATTTGTAGAGGTAGGTTTAGTGCCTTTTAGAAGACCATCTTTAACAGTTTTTACAATTAATGACGAGAAGAGGGGATAAAGGATCCCCCTGTCTTAATCCCCTACTACTGGTAAATTACCCCATTGGTTGACCATTAACCACCACAGAGAATCTAGCAGTTGAAATGCAAGCCTTGATAACTCTTCTGAATTTGTTGAGGAATCCAAATTTAGCCAGAACTTTGTGAAGAAAAGCCCAGGATATTTTATCAAAGGCTTTAGTCATGTCAAGTTTAAGGACCATGCTTGCCTTTTTATTATTATCCATACAGTGAATAATCTCATGCACCATGATCACACCATCTTGAATTATGCTTCCTCTAAGGAACCTACTTTACTGTTTTGAGATTAATTCATTCAAAATGAACTGCAATCTCTTAGCAATAATTTTAGTAAAAACTCTATAAACAACATTAACCAAGCTAATGGGTCTGAAATCTTTGAAATATTTAGCATCTAATTTTTTAGAGCCAGCACAATGTGGGTATTATTAAGCTCTTTCAATAAATCTCCAGTTCTAATAAATTCATTTACAACCCTAAGGAGATCGTCTAAGAAAATTTCCCAAAATTTTTGAAAAAAATTGACAGAGAAGCCGCCTGGTCGCGGAGCCTTATCTCCTTCAAGAGAAAAACAACTTTCTAAAGCTCCTTCAAAGTAATAGCTTTGGTAATATCTTTAAATCTTTTCTCCTCAATTTTATTATGTGGGATAACTTCTAACATAAAAGAGTCAGCCATAACATTAGTAGCACTCTTCTCAATGAGCAATTTTTCATAAAATCTGAGAGATTCTTCCTTGATGATCCATAGATATTTTATGATGATGCCTTTGACTTTAGAGACTTCCATAATCCTATTACAGGCTCTATGCTTCAATGTGGTCATATGGAAGAATTTCATATTTTTGTCAACCTCTTTCAGCCATATCGCCCTTGATTTAAGTCTCCATAGGGATTCTTCCCTGCTGCAAACTGTGTGCAACTCTGAAAGGATATTTTTTTCCATTAAATGTTCCTCCATAGATCTCCCCTGTACTTTTATTTTGTTTTCTAGATCTTGGAGTCTCTGGTTTAATTCCTTTTTTTTTCATAAAAACATTCCCAAAGACTTCTTTATTCCATATTTTAACCTATTTTTTGACATTTTAAAGCTTTTGAATAAGCCTAAATTGAGTAGTTCCTCCTCCCCCCAATTCCACCATTACTTGACCCTATCAAATATTTCATCATACTCCATCCACATCTTTTCAAATTTGAAGGAGCTTTTGGTGGGCTTAACCCAGTTAACAAAATTTAAAACTATCGGATTGTGATCAGATCTGATTGTGGGCAAAGAGGTGAGATGAAAGTCTTGGTGAAGAATCTCAACTAAACAATGTTATCATTTGTCTAAAATTTAAATAAAATCTCAATTTTGCGTTTTATGAATATCAACAAGATCACGAGACTAGTTTAAATGCTAAATTCTATTCAACATGGCGAGGAATTCCTAATGTCACTAACATATATGCCAAACACATCATCATCATCAATATAAAATGTCTCTCTATGTATCTAAGAGTCCACACAATCATATTATGAATCACAATCCACCAATAATTAGAATATCTCTATCATTCAACATCATGCTAAATATAAATGATACAAATAACATCCATGTCTATAGTCAACATTGATAGAAATCAAAATATAATAAGTGTCGAAGAGGAGTGGGCACTATAGTTTGACTTTTTGTGTTGGAGTGGAGGAATGATGAAGTGGAATTATACATGGAGCCACTTCATCACCCTCATTTCGTTTTCTATTTATGGGTGTAAATTTGGAGGAATGAGGGTGGATTTTATCAATTTTCTTGATATACATTTTAGAAATTTGGTCTTGGTAATTCTTTCTTTGAGCTTGAAGGATTGCTTTGGTGCTTTCTTGATTTTGGAAAGGATTAAATCTTATAGATTCAAGATTGTGAAAGCTAGTATGGAAATGTAGGTTCTACACCTTTTTCTTTATTTCTTGTTGTATATTTTGTAAATGCATGGGTGTGTGTAGTGTGAGTGGGATTGGTGTAGTATGACCATAAGGTGTGTTGAAAATGGAAGCATGGGACAATTGGGGAGGGAAAATAAAAGTGTGAGGCATTGTGGAGGGAGTATGAGAAGGAGCTTCCACCTATGGGGAGAGAAAAGGATAAAATTGCTATACTTTGTGTATTTTACATTAGGAGGGAAAAGAGATATGTTGAGAAGTTGGATGTGTACTTGGAGGTATTTTGGGTGGAACCCCTAATTCATTTAGGAGGTTAAAATCATATGCAATGCACAACAACTGTTCATTTTTCCCTTTCTCAACTTTAGATTAGAGCTGTCCACTTGGAAAAATTTGATTCGAAGCTGGCCCAGGGTTACCTTTTGTATTTTATAACTTTTGGAGAAAATGTGTAATTTTCACATTTTTCCTTGCCCTTTGACTTTTCAATAAATCCTCCACATGTTTGCCTAGTGCAACTGCAAAGGTAAAGCACAAAGACAAGTTTCCAAACAAGTGCGGGCATTTCACATGTTTTCTTAGTGTAACTTCAAAGATGAAATTTAGATTCGGGAACTTAAACGAGCGTAAGCTCTCCACGTGTCCTGGGCCCAAGAAAATTACCTTTTGGCCTTTGAAAAGTCTTAGTATAAAAGGAACTAGTGGAAGCCTCCACTTGTTTCACTGGCACACTTTTGATATGGTGCCCAAAGGCGGAGACACTAATCAAGTGTGGGATCACGACGTTTTTCAGTCTAGCAGAGTTGTTGAAAATGTTTAAGGACCAATGAAGTGTGCCATGTTCCTAGGGTCCGAGAAAGTTTTCTCGGCCGTTAAAAAGTCCAAGCAAGGGAAGAGTGAGAAAAACATTCCACGTGTCTCCATGGTGCTCTTTTAAAAATAAAATTCAGGGGGAGGACCCCAAACAGGCACGGGCCCTCCACGTGTCCCAGGACTTAGAAAGTTTCTTGAAAATTTTAAGTATAGAGAGGAGCCACCAGAAGCCTCCATATGTCTCCCTGGCATAACTTTGATATGGTGCCCAAAAGTGGAGACTCTAAAAAAGCGCGGGCTCACCATGTGTCTCCCTGGCGCAACTGCTAAGGTAGGACCTAGAGGTGGATCATCAAATGATCATCAGCCCTCCATGTGTCCATGGTCTAACAAAGCTACACCAACCACATGAAAAAATCTCTAAGTCTGGACAGAGCCAACAGAAACCTCCACGTGTCTCCTTAGTGCAACTCCAAAGGTAAAACCAAGAGGTAAATTTTTAGATGAGCGTAGGCCCTCCACGTGGATAAGACTTGAGTTGAAGCAAGCCTTAGAGTTTCAAAATTCCCCACCAAACCATATCCAATCAGAAAGTGTCACATTTCCATAGATGCTGAGATATAAATTGATGGGGAAAACACACCCGTCAAACCGTAAAATGCAGGGAAATCACCATTTTTTCTCAGAAATGAATCTTTCTTTAAGGAAAAATAATTTGGAAATGATATAAGGCCTAAATTTGATCCATGAACATGGAGAAGGATCTTTCAACAACATACAAATTAAGAAAACTTTTCATGCATCCATTCAGGGAAATAGAAAATACGACAGAGCCTGCAGATTGAAGAATTTTTAGAGCAAACGGGGCGAGATCAATTGAGCACCAACATTGGCTTCGATTAGGAGATGGGCACTCCCAGTGAGTGCCACAAGAACAAATAGCATACCCAGTGCCAAAAATCCATTGGGCAATGAAGTTTCGAGTCAACCCTTTAAGAAAAAACTGAGAAACCAACAAAAACATCTACCAAGGACTAGGACGAACCAAAACAGAAAAACAAGAAAGCAAAAAGAAACCAAAAGACTATACATTATACAATGGTGCATACCTTGATTCTAAGAAATCAATCAAGTAAATGTTTCAAATGCCTACCATTAACAAGAAATTCAAGCAACTCCCTATCTAGGTATTTTAAGAAAAAAGTATGTTCACCGATTCAAATGTTAATTGAATAAGAGACCATCCACAATGCATTAAAATTTCCTTGTTTGTCCTTATCCTCATGCTTCCTATCCCACAATATCACACGACCTCCCACACTGAAATCTCTTAGAGTCACCTTCTTATCAAACAACTTCTTCAATTTTTCTTTGAATTTTACATGCCTCTAATGAGATGCCTT
The DNA here is from genome assembly GCA_019776745.2 of Taxus chinensis. Classification (NCBI taxonomy): domain Eukaryota; kingdom Viridiplantae; phylum Streptophyta; class Pinopsida; order Cupressales; family Taxaceae; genus Taxus; species Taxus chinensis. The sequence continues at coordinate 748,297,146 of CM034150.1, forward strand.
TCTTTCTTCATCTAACTCAACAATCTGATTGATGTAAGAATCATAGGGACTAACCTCTTGATCTTCCAGTTGTTGAAGAGATTGAAAAAAAGATATTTTCATATGCAGGGGTAGAAAATATTAAGTTACATACACCAACTCAAATGGGATTTTTCCAGTAGCTTGTTTAATAGTTATTCGATCAGCCCAAACGACAAACTTGAATTGCTCACCCCACTTCCTTTTGTTTAACTCCAAAGTTCTTCTAATTATTTTCAACAAATTTTTATTACTGGACTCTGTTTTTCCATTTCCTTGGGGATTATAATTGGAAGCATATTCAATTAATCCCATATTCATGGCACATGGCCACCAAAGGTTTAGCTCGAAAGCTCATGGCATTATCAACAACTATTTTGGTAGGTACTCAAAATATGCAAATGATATGATTCAGAATTAAATCCATGAAAATTTGGTGAGTTGCTTTCTTGGTGGGGATTACCTCCACCCACTTGGTGAAGTAATCAGTGGCTACTAAAATCCACTTATAGCTAGCACTTGAAGGATCCAAAATCTCACCAATGAATTCCATTTCCCTTTTCCTAAATGGGGCTTCAATTAATATAGGTTGCAAAGGAAGGGAGCCTCAAGATTGTATTCATTCCAAAAAAGCATTGGAAAATTTCACATTTTCTTACCAATAGAGTTGTATCTTTGAAAAGATTTGGACATCCAATAACCAGCCCTTAATATTTTATGAGTTGTGACTCTTCTAGCAAAATGTCCCCCCAAAAACTCCTCCATGGATATCAACAATTATTTTAGGGGCTTCATCTTCAGTAATGCATCTTAAGAGAAATCCCCTTAAGGTTCTTCCAAACTAACCCAAAATTAGTAATGACATATTATTGAGGAAGCTAACTCAAGTGCTCTTTTGTTATTCTAGCTCAAATGTTTAGGGCATTATAGATGTTTGAGATAAAAAATGATGTCCTTGTACCGTTTAAAATTTATCAATTTTTCAAGGACATTCAACCTTTCTTCTTCAACTTCATTTACCTCAATTGTCTGTAGATTGCTCTCTACCATAATTTTTTTCAGGCCGAAACCTCTGACCAATTTTTTTGTTTGGATATCCATATCATACTCTTGCAATTTTTTTACCCATCGACATCTCTTACTTGAAACCTCCATTTCTGATAGGATATCTTTCATCATGGTGTGTGGAACATAAGCAATGACTTTGGAACTCATAATATATGGCCTGAATACCTTTGTTTCTTTTACCAAAGCAAATTCCTGCTTCTCCATGATAGCATATTTTAGCTCAGCTCCTTGTAATTGCCTTATTGAAAAAGGCAATTAGTCTTTCAGCTCCCTCATCATCCTTCTGCAACAACACAAATGCAATATTACTTTCTAAAGCAAAAGAAAACATTTGGAAAGCCTTCTTATAATCTGGAGTTGCTAAAACTGGGGCATTCTTTAATGCTTCTTTGATCCCATCAAAATCTTGAATAGCTGCTTCTTCCCATTTAATACTTTGGTATTTCTTCAGCATGCTAGTGATTGGGATAGTTAGTTCAGTAAAGTTGGAGATAAATCTCCTAATAAAATTAATCTACCCAAAAAAGGATTGAATTCCCTTCTTGGTTCTTGGAATAGGGACTTTGTTGATGGCTTCTACCCTTTCAGGATCAATCATGACCCCTTCCTTTAACACAATGTGTCCAAGACAACTTTTCTTTCTGAACTCCAAAATGGCACTTCTTGGGATTTAGTGAAATACCATACTCCTTGCATCTTGACAACATTTTTTCTAAGTGTTGCAGGTGGTCACTCCTTTTTCTGGAGAAAACAAGTCACATCATCTTGATATACAACAATGAAATCATTAATATAGCCAGAGAAAGCTACATCCATTTCTCTTTGGAAAGTGGCTCCAGCATTCATTAGACCAAAAGGCATTCTAACATATACATATGTTCCCCAAGGAGTGGTAAAGGTAGTCTTGATTCGCTCTGATTCCTTCAAAACTACTTGGTTATATCCAAAAAAACCATCCAAGGTGGATAAAAATTCCGAACCAATAACCGTAACATATTGTCCATATTTAGCAGAGGGTAGTTATCCTTCATTGATGCTCTATACAAGTTTCTAAATTCCACACACAACCTTATATCTCCATTCTTCTTTTTGATATGTACCAAGTTTGCAACCCATGATGAGTACCTTGTGGGCTGTATGATTCCTCCATCCCTAAAATTTTTCAATTCTTCTTACATCTTCAGGGAAAGGAGTAGATTGATTGGCCTCTGTTTCTTCCTAAACGGCTTGGTAGAATCTTCCAAGGGAATTTTGTGTTGGAAAATATCCTCTCTGTATGCTTTCAGTTCAGAATAAGACCATGCTAAGTAGTCCTGGTATTTCTTCAACAATTGGACATACAACTGCTTTTCTTCCTTGCTCAGATTGCTACCTAGCCAGATCTTACATGGTTTATCCTTCAGTGCCTAAGTCATGCTCTTCAACATCCCTCGAGGCTGACATGTGTCTGTTGAACAATGCAATCAACATTATCAAAGTTTGATTCAAGTGCTACCAAACCTCTGGGAATAGTATTAGTCTTCAACTGAATGATGTCTTTTCCGAATAAAGTCTCCTTTCCATCAGCCGCACAAACCATTGGCTCCAAATCTATATGTTGATCAAAAAATTCTCCTTGGTTCTACAAAAACCTTTACACCTAGGCGTCATCTTGAACACTTGCCAGTGTTTAACATTGTCAGGAACAGATGGCCTAGTTAATACCTCAATATTATACTCATAATAGGGGGATACAGTACAATTTTCAAATCTGGACCCCAACACGGCCAATTTTTCTACTAGAGTATTGTACTTTCTATCGTGATGTATTATGTTGAAGGAGTCAAACATTTCAATGAAATCCCAGACTGCATGCTTATACTGCTTCATTCTCTGATTTTTTGTTGCATACAGTTTTCTAACCTACTTGACAATTAGCTCTGAATCTCCTTTAATAATGATGTCTCTAATACCATATTTCCATGCAATCCTTAGACCCAAGAGCAGTGCTTCATACTCAGCAATATTGTTAGTGCACTCAAAGTTGAGTTTAAAAGAGAAAACAAACTCTTCCTAGCTTGGAGATATCAGAACAATACCAGCACCATTTCCAAATTTAGAGCAAGCCCCATCAAACAAAAAGTCCAAGGAGAACCTACTTGATTAAGAGACTTACATTGATCAATTTTGTGCTCTTTACCATCAGCAAATCCAAAAAAGTTATCAGCATCAATGTCAGTGTATAACACTTCATAGGAAGCATTATTGGGACCCTCAATGAGATGTAGCATCTTCTTTTCACCATACAAATTTACAAGGCTTCCTCAATAGGTATAGTGGAAAAGGACATATCCATTTGCACACTCCCACCCACACTAACAACCCATTTTCTTGATAATAACATTCCCCATTTGGCAGGGAAATCAATAATAACAACATCTAGTTTTAATTTCTTGCCTAGGTAAGCTGAAAGTTGCACTATCAAACCCTTGACACATCCAACCACTGGCACCTCTCTGGAATCCATGGCAGTGCACTTCCCATAAGTTGTTGTCACTTTGATATCTAATTCATTCATGACCTCAAGAGGCATAACATTGCATGATGCTCCAGAATCAAACATACAGTTGTGTAACATCATGTCCCTAATAATCAGAGTAGTGAAAAATGGATCTACATTCAATTGGGACTCAACCAAGGATGTTCCCAAATATACTTCAGGTGGCTCACCTATTTCTTCTAGCACTTGGGGTTTTTCCAACTTTGCAATGGTAGGAGGAGTCTCAACATTGTTTACATTTCTGCCTTGGGTAATCTTTTCTTCTTTCAATCCCAAATACTCAAAGGCCCTTTTCTTGTGCTGAGGAATCCTAAGCAGCTCAACAATTGGAATAAAAATCTTGATCTGACTCAAGACTTGGGTAATGTCATAAGGAACGTATTTGGGCAAGGCAACATTTGGAGGAAGACTGAAAAACTCATTTGACAACAAAGGATTTTTCATGGTCTGAGCATGGGCAAGGGATACCAGTTTTGTTTGGGGAAACAAGGCTTTTTACATAGATGTATCTTTCTTAGGAGTTTCTTTTGAGATATTGGTGAGAACTGGAGTTTTTGGTTTGGCCTGAGGCCCTGCCCCTTTGAAAACTTTACTCCTAGTGTTATATTATTTTTCTTGGGCAACCACAATCATTCATTAACAACTTCCTATCCTCCTCAGAAGGGATTCTCCATCATAATTTTTAATCATTAATGCCCTTAAGTATTCAAAATCATTATTAGGAAATTAAAAATCTTGTACCATATCTATTTCAAAAGCATGAGAGGGAGGAAGGGGTAATACCCATTGGATGCAATCCCAGAAATCTGCAGCAGTTTCTAACACTGATTAATTCAGTTGAATTTTCTCCTTGTCGTGAGCTTGTAGAGCACCCCATCATGCACACATCATCATCAGTGTCATCATCAACTTCCTCAACTTATTTTTCTTCATCACATGGGGCATGTGGCAAGAAACATCTGTCACACCACTCAATTTCATTGGCTTCTTCCACAGCAGCAACTTTGGCAACTCAAAGGATCAGGCACCAATTTGTTTTCCTAGGGTTGGGGTTGTCTATTTCCTGATCCCATGGGTCCTTTGCCTCTGTCATCTAATCTATGATCACCCCTAGGATGATTTTAAAATCTTTCTTGACCTTGTGCTTTATTCTGACCTTGGGAACCTTTGTCCAATCCCCTTCTCTACCCTGGCCATTTTATAGGATATTTCCTTAATAGTTCAGGCCAATGTTTTCACAACCTCCTCCAGATCCACAGAACTTACTTGACTGAGGCTTCTCTGGATTGATCAGCTTGATACCTTCCCTCTTAGGAGGCTTACCAATTACTTTGATATTATTTTCAATCTGCAAAGTCATGGTGAAGGCCTGCCTCAATGTTGTTGGGTTCTTATCCCTCAAATAATAAGCACCCTTCTTATCAAAAGCATCAGAGTATTTTATTAAACAAGAAACATCACTTGGCCTCAGGATTATAGGTAGCCTATTCAGGGTCTTATTGAACCTTGTATTGAAGTCATGAATAGACTCATTAGGATTCTTCTTAATATTTTCAAATTCTGATAAAAGAAACCTAGGGTCTGTTTTATCTCCATACTACAATCTAAAAGCATTCTTCATTTTATGTCCATGAATCAATAGAATTGTCTGGAAAAGATTTATACCAGTCCCGTGCATCCTCCTCTAGAGTATGAATAAACAAATTTATGTACACATCCTCAAATTCAATCTCAAAGTCTTCCATCATATTGAAAAAAATCTTTAAGTGTTGATCACCAGTAATAGCATTATTTCCTTGAAATTTAGGTAATCTATTTCTAACATCTTGGGGCACAGCATTTAGATATCCAGCCATACCTCTGAAATCTATAGGACCAAAAGTGTTCACAACAAATAGAGGTCTAGGTGGGGGCTGGGCCATATTGTTTTAGGGAGGTGATCTTACAGGAGAAACATAATGATGGGGAGTGAGGGGTCTGTGGGGCACAGGAATGCAATTCTCAGAATGAATGTTCTCTAAAAACTCTGTTTCTTGGAAGATCCTATTAGCTTTGGAGAACACAGGGACATAATGAGACGTAAATTTTTCAAATACAAAATAAGGACCCTCTCCAGTTGGAGAATTCAGATCTACAAAAAGACTACCTGATTCAGAAGCACTTGAGGAAGTATGGACAATATTCAATGACAGGCTGATTAGTTTCCACAATTGATAACTCCTTTCTTGATTTCTGATCTCCAACAACTTTCTAGATTCAATTCTTCTTCCTTCAGAATTTGTCTTTCCCAATTCTAGAAACAACCTTCTAGCAGGGTCTTTCAATGAAGAAAGATATTCTTCCTTCCAGCTTTGCAAAGATTAGTGATAAATTTCAATTGACAGAGGTTAAGACACTGGAATTTATCAAAAATTAATTCAACACGGAGTCGCCACTAAGGATTTTCACCTTAGTTATGTAAATACACTAAAATTGTCAAATCTGTCAACACTAAATTCATGTAAAGCTTCACAGATCTGACCTTCCTTTACCCATATTTAATATTGATGATGTAAACTTAGTGCAAAAACCAACAGAAACTGGAAATATTGCACGTAGAACTTGTAACTTTGCTTGATTCTTACAAATCTAGACACAGGATGAAATTTCAACAATGTATTTGCACTTAGAGCATGTAAGAAACATTACCAAGGCCAAATATAAGCATGCCTTTGAAGATCCCCAGCAAAAGCACCATTCTGGTGTTGTTCCCACACAAATAGGTCACAGAGCTCAAATATTCCTTGGAAATGGTGCCATTTTGGTGTTGTTGCCACACAAATAGGTCCCAGAGCTCAAATAATCCCTGGTAATGATGTCATTCTGGTGTTGGTATCCAAATTGATTCTCCCTTGGAAACTGAGCAGCATCACAGATTTAGCAAGACACTGAGAGATGGACAAATCATATTATGAGTCATTTTGTATCTGGGGAGGGGATTCATCTAACTCTTTGTCACTTGGGCATTAGAGAAATGGATAGCACCTTCATTAAGGATTTGATCTATCCTCACTACTTTGGGTCATGCCTTTCGACCAGGGTGAGAGGACCCAGTTTTGTAACCTCCATTGGTGAAGGAGAATGAAGATATCCTTCTTTACACAAACTTGAAAGGAACCTTGAGAAAATATGATCAATGCAACACAATTTAACTCTCACGAGTTTGAAAGAGGGAAAAATGGAGAACTGATGTCGAAAAGCATGCACCACAATGAAGTTGCACTCCAAAAGAAATCAAGCTACCTAACACAATAATAAATATTTGGAACCGGTAGTCGTGGAAAGGTGAATTCATCCGACAACAAAATTTTGCAAGAAATAAAACAGGTTTGCTCATACTCATAGATCGAAAAAAAAAGTACAAATAGGATTGTTGTGTAACCCCCATGCCTAAACAAGGAAAGAATATCAATAGACGCCACTGACGCATATTATCGTGACTGACAACATTGATGCCACTAAAGAAGGAATTACAATTCCAAATAAGGAATGTACAACTCCTATGACGCACTAACACAAAACAAAATGACTCTATGATTCTATGATAGAATCTAAACACTTGTCATTTGACTCCTTAAGACCTATGACTCTCACAAGTTATTGAGATGTTTCAACCAGGTGATGTTGACACGATGACTAGGCTTCTGTCACACACACTAACACCCCCCTTCATCGAAGCTGAGTAAGAAATCTCATGTGTTAAGCCACAATAGAAAAGAAGACTCCCCTAGACTACACTAAGAAATATGTGTCAATGGGGCCCGACAACTAAAGGCTTGATAAGGTGCCCATATCAAAACATCTTTTTAGAAAGAATAAGTCAGGAGAAGAAGTAAAGAGAGATATCTAGCTCCTGAAGATGATTTCCAATAGAATCCTAATGAAATTGAAAGCCTCCAAAGGTTCTGTGATCAGTCTGCAGGAAGGATAAGGAGCATGTCGAGTGTGCCTGGGAAGGAGATAATATATCAAGAGAATTGGTGAAAATTCTATCAATCTCCATAATCTGGGATTCCACAAATATAGATATATCATGGGAGAGTTGAGTTAACCCTAAAAAAAATTGAACTGAGAGCCATGAAGGGGAAAAGGAACCTACTGGTGGAGAGCAGTGGAAAAGCTGGTGTTTGGCAACTCTTTTCTTTGGAATAGGCGGTAGGTGGAAGAAGATGTTGCACTGTGATGTCGGTATCCTCAAGCATATCATCCAAGTCTGAATAAATAAAGGAAAATCCAAAAATATAAGAACCCTTTGAAGAAGAAATCTCAGATGTTGTATGGAAGCAACAGGGGATGGTAAATCCAGGATAGAAGTTTAACAGAAAGTAGATGCTCATGAAGGGGAAAACCTCAGATCCATTTTTTTGGTGTGTAGGTGAGAATTCAACCGAAGATGCCTATGGAGGAGATTCACTAGAAATTCTGGACTGCGCAAAGGTGAGAAATTTTTTTAGTTCTGAATGGAAATGTGTACAGTTCTGAAGGAACATGCACAAAAATATGTGTGGGTGGCCCTTCATAAGAAATATTATCGATGAACTCACTTTCCTCCATGGATGCAAGATCAGACATAAGAGGCTATAACCAAATGAAGGAGGATCAAAGTCTCCATGAAAATTCTTTGAAGGTCCAGGACTCGATGCGCAAACTCAGTGAATTTTAAGGACGTTGAAGGCCCTTCGGTATAGTCAGACAAAGAATCTTGTATGACATATCATTCTCATTCAACCAATTTTGGTGATGAATGTGGTCAATAGGTTCAGGTGCCAACCCAAGAAGATGTGGTAGCAAGTTGTACATAATGCAACCTGATCAAGCTATCCCATTTTCTTTTATTGTATGTAGTTTCCTAGTCTTAGTTGAACAACGGAGCGATGAAATTCAATGTCTCATGATGAGAGGAAATATCTAAGGAACACAAGTTTAACCCCCCTTTTTGTAGCACTTTAAAGTATAGTGTGTTGATTACGGAATTAGAAGCGAAACTGTGTGCTGACCCAAACCAATCAGTCACTCTTGTACCTTGCAATCAGGTAATAACGTGTAAAAGTGGAGACAATAATCAAGGTTCATTGGGCACAAAAATTTGACACCATAAACAAGCACAAGAACAAGAGAAACCCAGAAGGGGAAGAGAGGTATTTGTGGAGAAATAGAATCTCACGTCACAAAAAATAATCTATTTGTTGTAAGACTGTAGTGGACACGCTCACAAGTGGGGAGCAAAAGTAAAAAAAGGTATAAAACAAAGCATTCAAGAAAAAAAAAGATGAAGGATAAGTCAGTACAAAGACACCCCCAGAATGTGGCACTTTATAAAAATAGTACATGTTACAAAACTCATTCCCATCAACCAGAGTGTGAAGAAAACATGTAACTTTTAAATTTCTCCAAACAAAGCAACGAGTCAAAAGTTATAGCAAAAACTCCTTGCATTACCGCAATTGATGGAAAAATGTTAATAAGCCTACAAATTCAAGATTTAAATCAAGTGCCCTGTGCACATGCAAAAATTTTCCTGCCATGTTTCAACTTGTTGGAAATGGCACAAATTCTAGATAGGGTTTTTTAATAATTGCGAGGGGGTATTAGCCTCCTGCCAAGAAGAGGACATTCATCCCTCCATCTTCGTTACTGAAAGAAGGAAATTAAATCTAGAAAAAAAATATCCAGAATTACAATGCCAATGAAAGTTATACTCCTTAAAATATTAGAAAGGTGATTAATTTTTATCTCTCCTTCAATTTTAAAGAGCCCATGTTGACCGATCCTACATTGAGTGCCCAGTCGAGAAGTGAAACCCACATTTTAGCAGTAAGATTGAACCTAAGCCTCTGAGCTATGCTAAGGAGCTGCAGAGTCCACGTGTCAATGTGCCATGTGTCATGGTGAACCGGTTGCATGCAGGAAGTTATGACAGGAGAAGAAAAGGCTGACGAGGTGAGATATAAAGAACTGAAACCCACGTGGAACAGCAGATATCCACGTTTACCAAATCTAAAATGGGGCCCTGGGAATCATGATAACGATCGAAGGGAGAATTTACCTCCACATGTCACTTCTAGAATTTTGGAGTCTAGAAGGGCTATGAAATTCCATAGCAAAGTTATAAATGTCAATTTCCCATGCACCAAGGGGAAGCTCCAAGTAACGGTAGAATTTATAGATTAGAGGTATCAAGTGATTTCCCAAATAACAACCGTGGAGCAGCACATCTTATAGAGATGATATTTTCTAGTGAAGAAGCTTGTTTAACGGTGAGATTAAAGCATGATGATGATAAAGTTTAGACCATAGGAACGCAGTAAAAGACCACCAAAAACATTGAAACAACTCAAAAGATTGAGCAGAAGAAACCTTTCCCTCATCCACTAAGGAGTACATCAAACTAGTATTTGATTTTTGATTCAACCCAAAATTTTTGGTAGAAAGAACAAATTCACAGTCTAAGCCTGCAATGTAGAATCCAGTTCATGCCAAAAGGAAGAAGGAAATCAACCTACAATCGAGACAAGGAAAATACTGAACACGTGTATGTAATAAGGCTTTATCCCAACGGTATTATGCAATTACAACAATGCATCAGAAGATCTTTCAATATCAGATGATCAATAAGAAAACTTTAAAACTCAAATACAGGGAAAACACTAGCATTTATCGAGATTAGTTTGTTACCTTTCAGGGAATGCAAGGGTCGAACGAAATAGAACCAATAATGATAAGGTTCACGCCAAGGCAAAATTTTGAGCCTTCATTAGAGGTAATCACGAACTTTGCAATATGAAAAGCAAATCTGGGCCAAATAACATTAAACTTGCAACTTTCGATACCTCAATACGAAGTGAGCACCCTACTATTCCAAAATAATAATAATAAAAAATCTTGCACAAGGAAATAAGAACAAACTCAGAAGTAATAAACAACTTGATATAATCAGAGGGCACGTTATACCAAAACTTCAACTCTGATACAAAAAGAGGTAAAAATTAGAACCAATTCGAAAACAATGCACCATATTAAGTTGCACTCCATGTAACGTCAAGCTCCAACACAATAAGCACAGATTTGAATTAATGGAAAGAAAATGCAAGTAAACAAACAAGGCTACTTACTCATAGATCAAAAAAAAAGGAAGTATCAAATAGGGGTCCCTTGAAACCATGCCTAAACAAGGATCTCCAATATCAAGACGCCACTAACTCATATGACGTTAGATTTTGTAGCATTGATGCATACTAAAGGTCTTCTTAACATACTTCGGGAAGGAAGGAATCTCCACCTCCATCACAAATATCAGGCTACAAAAAGGGTAGCCTCCTCTCACCTGATGATTGACAAAATGATACAACCATTGTCAGTGACTTCCTAAGACCTATGACTCTTGTAAGGTGATATGACTCACACGTGATGTGGATGATGACAAGGCATGTCACACACACCAACAGAGTTATCACTTCTGAAAGAATGGTATCTTTTCTAAACAGGGTTAAGGTTACTAAAGACATTATGGAATCTTGATTGCTTCTGCATATTTTGGTAGTAGAATTTATTCATTTGTGGACATACATTACAAACATGGGTAGTTCAAGTAGGAATCATTGTTTTTTGAATAATTTTGGTGGGAGATTAAGCAGGATAAACATGATTTTCCAGATCTTTGAGAACCTTCACAACAATTGGAAAACTAAATGATAGAATGCTTCAGAATAGCTAAAATATTCCTTCAACCAGAAGGTGTGCATCAATGGAGGCCCATATTTACACGGTTTCACACAATCTCCAAGAATTTAACACGAAGGCTCGAGCTAAAGACTCAATTAAACATTAAAGACCCCTGGTTCCTCACGCCTAAGATACACTCAAAGGATTACAAGACAATCTTTATCAACAAAATGATAGTAAAGTGATTTTAAATTGTTTATCTCATTACAGGATGAAGGCTCTTCTCGTAATGAAATTGCAAATGCCACTAAACTATCACAGGGATGAGATCCTGTGTGATTCAGAGGGATTTTAACACAAGATTGCAATAGGAACAAGAAAAACTACTTGCATACATTCTAAAATAAAGAAGACACAAGTTTTCCCAAGATTAACATAGATTAATTTGAAGTTGATTAGATTCATCAATAGGGGAAAGTTTCTTTGAACAGTCTCAGAGCTTGTCAATGGTTGTACACTTGCAACCAACTTGACACATGATCAAATCTAAAACATAAGAGATTAATAGGTTTCTCAGATGGTCTCTCAAGAAGATGGGATTTCTCAAATTTTCTCTTTAAAATTCAACCCCTAACCCTTTGCAAGAGTATCCTCATTGCATTTATAAAATTTACTCACTCACTCATCCCAAATTTTCCCCCCAAAAATAAGAATATTCGAGGAACCTTTTCTTGTTACCAATTTGTCTCAGAAAGTGACGTTTAACAAATTTACACCCGCAACTGCTCCAGGTGGACAAATCATGAACTGATCATGTTTCTCAGACCCTCGACTAATGACTGGGATTCCATGCCACAACTTTTTGACAGTCCTTCTAATCATTCTTTTATTCTATCATACAAGAAATCCCCATTTTAATCATTTTCTGGTGGCTCTATATAGCTGGATCTGACAGGAAATCCTTTTCACCCTCGAGGCAACACCTTTTTCATCCTTTGGATCTGTAACCTCCATCATTTCATCCTTTTCCCATTCTTTCCTCTGCAACTCTGCTCTACATCCAACTTCTCTGGTAATTCACATTTTTGCAAGTGCCTGAGAAATTCCAACTTCAAAATATCAACCTTTACAATCCTTGGACTCACAAATTAAGCTCTAAATCCATTCAATTTCACTTTGTAGACAAAAATGACAAGGAATTTCATGAAAAAATGATGAAAAACAATGTGTATTCGCATCTCCAAGAGTCTTGGAGCAAAAATGGTGGCAAAATTAGATGCAATGTACATAGCAACCATCGATTCTCCCCTTTCTCAACTTTAGATTAGAGTTGTCCATGTGTTTCCCTTAGCACAACTGCAAAGGTGAAGTACAGAGGCAAGTTTCTAAACAAACGTACCGGGCCTTCTACGATGGCCTGGGCCCAAGAAAATTGCCTTTTGGCCTTTGAAAAGTCTCAGTATAAAAGGAGCTAGCAGAAGCCTCCGCGTGTCTCACTACAACACTTTTGAGATGGTGCCCAAAATTGGATACCCCAAACAAGTGCGTGAGCTCACCACATGTCTCAGTCTGACAGAGTTGTTGAAAAAATTTAAGGACCAGTGGAAGGCGCCCTAGGGTCCAAGAAAGTTTCCTTGGCCATTGAAAAGACCAAGCAAGGGATAGAGTGAGTGGAAACTTCCACGTGTCTCCATGGTGCTCTTTCAAAAATAAAATTCAGGGACTGGTCCCCAAATAGGCGCGGGCCCTCCACATGTCCCAGGCCTTAGAAATTTTCTTGAAATTTTTAAGTATAGAGAGGAGCCAACGAAAGCCTCTACGTGTCTCCTTGGCACAACTACTAAGGTAGGACTCAGAGGCAGATCGTCAAATGAGCATCATCCCTCCACATGTCCATGGTCTGAAAAAGCTACACCAGCTGCATGAAAAAATGTCTAACTCTAGGCAGGACCAATGGAAATCCCTCCATGTGTCCTCCTGAAATTTTGATATAGTTCCTACATGAAAGTAGAGACTCTAAACTGGGCAGGGTGTGGGCTCACCATGTGTCTCCTTAGCGCAACTGGTAAGGTCAGGACCCAGAGGCAGATCCTTAAATGAGCATCGGCCCTCCATGTGGACAAGACTTTGAGTTGAAGTGGGCCTTAGAGTTTCAAAATGCCCCACTGATCCGCATCCAATCAGAAAGGACCACGTAGTTGAAGATGTTGAGATATAAATTGATGGGGAAAACACAACCCGAAATCACCATTTGCGCCCAAAATTGAATTTTTCTTCAAGGACAAAGAATTTTGATATGATACAAGGCCCAAGTGTGATCCACAACCATGGAGAAGGATCTTCATCAGCATACAAATGAAGAAAACCTTTCACACATCCATTCAGGAAAATATAAAATATGACAGAGCCTGCAGATTGAAGAATTTTTAGAGAAAATAGGGCAAGATCAAATTGAGCACCAACAAGAAGTAAGCATTAAGCCTACACCTTTTCCTTTCTTATTTTTAGCTCCATTGAAATGAAGCTTCCATATTCCTTCTGCTATTTTTTTTGTTTTGGATAGTAAGTGAATTGTTGCATTTTTCTTCATAAAGAAATAAAAACTAAACAAATCTTCTTCTGCTTCTTTGAAAGGGTTATAATGCTTGTTCTTATTGATTTTTTTCATCCAGAAACATATTAGAAACACCGTTTAATGTAGAAAACATGTGATGTAACATCAAAATTAGGCTGATCTAAAGTTGCATAATTCACTGTAGTATTTGAAGAATATGGCTCAATATGAAATCTAGCCAAAGGATCTGAATTTATGGTAGCCTTGGTTCCATATCTTGTAGTAAAGAACAAAAATGACAAATCTTAAGAGAGATAACTTCCTATTTTTTCTGTAAAATCTTGTGATAAACATAAGGTAAAATAAGGAGGTAAATCTACTACAGTTACATCTTGTAAAATAGTAACATTGGGAAAAGCATTTAGGGTTACTCTATGCACCCAAAGTTACATGTGCTACATTTTTAGAAAATGATTATAAAGGTTCCTACTGATGATTCAAAGTCCTTTCAAGAAGGTGTTTGAGCTCCCAAATCCCATTTGCAGTGTATATTTGTAGCCTAGATAGCCTTACGTAACTTTTCCTTGCATTTTTCCAGCTTTCCCCCTTCTTTTTGTGCTTGTTTTGGCCTTCAATGCTAGGACTGCCACCCTGTGTAGGGCGGTGGTCCTACCCACTTTTTCCAGAATCTTCATGTGTAAAATTACATGTGACGATTCACTTAAGTTTGCTTTTTGAATGCATCCGTCAGCCGAATTTGATAAAAATATATTTGTTTTCTTTGTTCTCCTTGCTCCTTCTAATTTTAAATAGATTTAATGAGTGGAACTACCTCTTCATTTCCTTTTGCATTAAGTAACCTCCTATCCTTCATTCCTATATATTCCATGCTTACATATGTCAAGAAAATGGCCTGAGAACTTTGTGTATCTTGCATTGTTGTGCTGCCATAATCTTGCTAAGAATTGCATAGCCAAGTTCAGATCTCTTGTAATATCTCACTTCTACTTGCATTGCATCCAGATTGCTTCCAAGATGCCATTACTCAAGCACCATCCTCTTGTTGTTGTTATTTTCATTCCCAATCTCTTGGACTCACCATGAATACTCGTAGAAATAAAGGACAAATTAAGGGGACAAATTACTACACAACTAGATTTACCTATGTACTGTGAATTCCAGTTGGATTTGTTGTTTTATTTTCTTCATCCTTATAATTTATCATTATTACATCATATCAAATAGAGTAGAAATCAATTTCTTTTCATTTGTAAGTAGTTAGTTAATTTCCAAGAGGGTGTGAATCTTTCATAGCAACCCCCTGTGATAAATCCTCTTCTTCCCATCCCTGTGGATCTGAAGGAGAGAACATCTGTAGGAGGTTTTCTACACATCATAAATCATTTGGAAAAGTTCTTTTTTTAAGTTAGTTTAGTTTCCATACACTTAGCAAATGTGAATAACCACACCAGGTTATCTTGCTTGTTTAGTTTTAGTGTAGAAGTAGATTTGATTATTTAGAATAAAAGCAAATTGTTGTTTGTGATTGTAATATTTCAGTTTTATGATTTGTTTTGATTCATCACCTTTCAGTAGTAGCATATATTGTTAATTTCATTCATTTACATGGGCACTCCAAAATATTTTAGTACGTTAGATCCAGTTAGGAAAATGAACCATAGGGAATTTACACTACCCGTCCATAGCCTCTAAATATCCCCTTTATCAACTCGGCTACCATGAGATCACACTACCAGATATAGTCACTGATCCTCCTATAGTTAGCCACACAAATTCAACATCGGCTGCTCTGGCAAGACCTCGGGGGGTCGAGTGCATTTGAAGATCACGTGTTCATTTTCATTTGGTACAAATTGGTGAACCAGACGTGAAGGATTAATTTCTTCTTGTTTCCTTTTATTTCATTGCTACTACCTCACCTCTCCATTTCTTCCCCTATTTTGGTAAGTATTTTATACTTTCTAATATATGTCTGGAAGAGATTTTGGTGGGCCTTTTATCTCTTATAGATATTACACCAATGTTAAAAAAACAACCCCCTTCTCTTTCAAGTTGGGGTGATAATTACACAAGCAATGAAAATAACTCCCCTAGTTACACTTCAAACCCTATTAGCTATGTAAGAGGATGGAGGAGGTTGATCCACCGCTAAACATTCAAAATAACCAACCCAATGCAATTCACGGTTGTCAACAAAAATGGACCATGTTCTTACCATAGAGTCTCGTCAAGACCTCACATTTCCATGTAATCAACTGAGGATGATCTATTTTGCTATGAATAACTATCCTTTTCGTCAGATAGATGAGTCTTATAATATAATGAAGGTTTTAGCCTCTGAGATTTTGAATACCTATCCTAAGATTCTTAGTTATGAGGAAGACGAGAATTATAACACTAAAAAATTAACGTCAGGGTATCATGAGCCTGCTCAATCAAACCCTACGCCACAAACACCCCAACAAAGGACTCAATGCTCTCCCAATAATATCATTTCTACTTTAGTAGGGAGGATTATAGAGCTAGAAAATACCCAGACTTAAAAACCAATACATGCAATACGGAAAAACATGGGTGGTATCAAGTTGACAACAAAGGATACATCCCTTCCAATGAGAAACTAACTCAATATCATGTACACAAAGGTTATCTAGCTCATTCAAATCTAGATGATCTTCTCACAGGGTAAGACACACTAGGGATGGGTCTTCATCCTTCACAAGCTTATTCTATGCAAGTGTTGGCCGGAAGTGCATTCTCAAATGCTGCCACATTAGGTAATGACACATTCCTTGGTTTTACGCCCGCTATTCCATATCGTGGAGCTATCCCACCTTACATGCATATGTATTCAAAAACTCCCTAGATGGACCCATATACCATTCATGATCCCTACATGCCATATCAATGGACCCCATACATTCCCGTCAATGCTTACAGTGAAACTTATCCAACTCCTCCTCCACCTCCTTATCACAGATCTTCAATGGTAGAATCTTACGCAATGGGTACATACGCTAAGTACTTAAATGAGCCTCTGACTTAACCATACATGGTGTCATGCTTCCATGCCCATTTCCAGATCTTCCAAAATTTAAGGGAGAAAAAGACCCGAATGCTCATATCAAGGCGTATGTTACTGCTATCATTGAATTACTTCCTTGGGATGTTGTAGTGTCTAAGAGATTTCCAAAGACTCTCGAAGGAATTACATTGGATTGGTATTACCTTATTTTAGAAGCTTCTACACATTCCTTCAAATAAATTGTTTCTGAGTTCATCAAATCATTTGACATGAACAAGTTGTTACGTACATGGATTATGGAGTTCCTTCATATTAGAGAGGAGAAAAATAAATCTGTCACCCATTTCATCCAAAGATGGTGCCAAGTTCTCTATTCCTCTACAAGTGCACCCAATATGGACCGGATGGAACTTTGTGATCTTTTCCTTCACTCACTCAATCGAGAGACTAAGGAAGAGGTCAAAAAGTTTCCTTTTTGTAGCTATGAGGAGGTATTAGAAGGTGCACTTCAAATTGACCAATCCGCTATTGATAGTGGGCGTATGACCTATGGTTTCAATGAGAAACTAGTATCCCCAAATCAAAATGATGCAAATTATGAAAAAAATGGTACCAATAACCTAGGACCTAAGGGTGTGAATCACAATCATGGTACTACCATGAATAGTGCTACTGATCATGACAAGAATGTTGGTTTTCCAAACAACAACAACACTAATAATAACAACTTGGGAAATCAAAGAAGCCCTAGCAATGTGTCTTCTGTGAACACGGTGGATGTAAATTGTCCATTGCAAAAACAAAATCAAACCCAAGGCCCCGTTGGTGCTCGTCTTGATCTCGCACCATTTTACCCTAATTTCTTCAAAATCCATGGGCTCTGCCATTTTTCCTAATTTTCCCCGACCATGGAAGCTCGAGAATGATAAATCTATATTTTTATTCCTTTGAAAATCTAAACCCATGGTCAAAAGATGCTTGGAACCATGATTCACTTGGTTTTGTTTCAAAAAATTTCATCCTTAGTGAAAAATCATATTTTGGGCACGAATGGTGAATTTATGTGTTTTTGACGGTCTGGTGGGCATCTTTTTCATGTTAAGATTATTCCTTACCATTCAGCAGTCACATGGCTTCTTTTGGTTGGTCAGGGGATGGCAGGAAAATGTTTTAACTTGTTGCTTTTTGCTTTTTTAGCAAAAGGGAAAATTTGGTCCCATAGCTCTACTCATTTCTGATTGGTTCTTTTGGTACTTATGTGGCTTCTTCTAATTGGATGGGGAATGGCAGGTTTTTTTTTGAACTTGTTATTTTTGGCTACTTTGGAAAAATTTTAAACCCACCTCGCGGTTCTGCCAAGCTTTGATTAAAGAAAAATTTAAGGGGTAGGGAAAAATTCTTACTTTGACCCTGCAGAAGAACATGTGGAAAAGTAAAAAGTGGAGGTGCGGGATTTTGGGGGAAACTTGGATTTTTAGCCCCTTGATATTAAAAAGAGAGAAATCTGAAAATGGCCCACAAGCCCGACAAAGAGATGGTCAATATTTGCTCCAGTCAATGATGAAGGTGTAGGCTTTCGAGGGCAACTTGGATTTTCTGCCCCTTGATATTCAAAGGATTAAAATCTAAAATGGCCTGCAAGCCCTACAAGAAGGAGGTCAAGGTTGGATTTTAAAATGTTAAGAGGCAGGGAGGTGGGCCATCGGGGGAAACTTGGATTTTTTTCCTCTTATCATCAAAAGGGTTAAAACATCAAAATGGCTCACATGCCAGATAGAGAAAAGTCAAAACTTTATCATGTCAATGTCGGAGGTGCGGACTGTTGGGGGAAATTTGGAAAATTTTATTTTTGTGAAAAAGGGAGTTAAAAGTGTAAAATGAAGTGTGTTTCAACTGGGAACCATTTTAGAAGATAAAAACGGAAGGGCGGAAGTGCTGGGGAAACTTGGAAAATTTTCCCTTTTCCAAAAAAGAGGTGAAATAGTAGAATTTGTCCATGGTTCCTAAGGAACCCACCTTAAGACACGTGTCACACTCATTTCTCAAGGGTGGAGGTGTGGAGAAAAATGTGAAAATTTTACATTTTTCCAAAAAGTGTAAAAGGATAAAAAGGAACCCGCATGTCCATTTCAAAGTGGATCTCCCACGTGGACAGTCCAAATTAAAAATAGAAATCAATGGAAGCTGTGCATCTATATCTGGATTTTCCACAATTTTCACTCCAAAGCTCCTGGAGATTCAAGTCGTCATGATTTATTGATATTTCTTACATGCCAAACAAGGAAGGGGAGTTAATTTGATATCTAAGTTTGGTGAGGAAGATCTGGGGACGTCTTTTACCATTAAGATGAGATCTGACCTATGGGCTTGATCCGATCTTCCATTTTTTCTTCTGGGGCATGAAAAGAACTAGATTTGATAGATTAGGGGTGGAAGTGGTTAGTGAGTAGAGGGA
This sequence comes from Taxus chinensis, assembly GCA_019776745.2. Classification (NCBI taxonomy): domain Eukaryota; kingdom Viridiplantae; phylum Streptophyta; class Pinopsida; order Cupressales; family Taxaceae; genus Taxus; species Taxus chinensis. The sequence goes on from CM034150.1 coordinate 748,316,527, forward strand.
AGAGTGATATACCAGAAGAAGTATTTGAATGTGGGAGATATTTGAAGAGATCCACCCCCTGAGCACCTGACAACTTTTTATAGATCTAATTCTAGGAATCATGATCGAAATCATGGCGAGCACTCAATGTTTGGATTTTTTGGGGGAAAAAATGTTATAAATTTCATGAATTTATCATGCAAATGGTTGGTGTTAGAGGTTAGGACTAATTTTTTGAAGAGAAAAGATTGATAGAACCCGTCCTTCTGAGAAATCATCTGAAGAAACCTGTTTATCTCCTTTGAGTTAAATTTGATCATGTCAAGGTCGTTGCGAGTGTACAACCATTGAAAATATATGAGATTGTTCTAGAAACTTTCCCTTGTTGATAAATTTAATCAAACTTGAGTTAATCTACATTATTTTTGGGAGAAATTTGTGTTTTATTCATTTCTAAATGTCTGCATGTAGTTTTCTTGTTCCCGTTGCAATCTTACATTGAAATCTTTATGAATCACACAAGATCTTAACCTTGTGATAGTTTGGTGGCATTTGAAATTTCATTTATTAGAAGATATTTCATCTGATAGTGAACTAAACAAATTTAAAATCACTGTGACTCCTAGAATGACTATAAGATTATTTGTTAGCCTTTGAGGTATCTTTTAGGCATGGTGAAATAGAAGTTGATAATGTTTAGTTAAGTTTTTTAATTTGAGCCCTCATTTTGGATCCTTGAAGTTTGTGTGAAAAGTGTTGATATGGTCCTCCATTGAAGCACATATTTTGGTTAAAGGAACATCCTTGCTATCCTAAAGCATTTCTATTGTTCAAGCTCTCCATTTTGTAAAATTTCTAAAGAATTTGGTGTATCAAGTTCATTCTTCTACCTCACCTCCCCCACCAAAAATTCATTTAAAAACAACCAATCATACCCATACTACCCCTGTTTGTCAAGTGTGTATACAAATGCATAATTTTTACTACCAAAACATGCAGAAACGATTAGGTTTTCATTGTCTTTAGTGGGCCGAAATCCTTTCTTAGAAAATATCTCCATTATCTAGGGTGACAACTTGTGAGATTTAGGTTTTGTTGCATTGATCATATTTTCTTTAAGGTCTTCTTAATAATTTCACAAGGAAGGATATCTCCATCTCCTCCATAAACATCAGGCTACAAAAAGGGTCCTCTCACACTGGTTGAAAGGCACAACCATAAATTAGTGAGGATAGGTTAAGTCATCTTGAGGGTGCTACCCATTTCTCCACATCTGAGTGACAAATAACTAGCTGCATTTCATCCCCAGCTACAAAATGACATACTACATGCTTTTCTTATCTCTAAGCTTCCTGCCAAGCCTGTGATGCTGCTCAGCTTTTGAGGGAGAATCAATTTGGGTACCAACAGGCCCAAACCATTATCAAAACTCTGACCAAGAGGTAATGAATCATGGTTATAACAATCAATTTAAAACCTACAACTGAGGTTATACTCAACAACAACGAGATGTTTATCAAAGGCAAAGAGATTATGACCCTAACCTATATTGTGGTTTCCATAAGGTTCAAGGCCATGAAAATAGGAATTGCTGTGATTACAACAAATTTATGCAAATACTTCCTGAAAACTAAAGACAATTATTTGTAGACATGTTCCTAGCAAATCTTGAAACAAACACACAATCTGACTATACAGGACCTGTAGCTCCTAAGAATGCTAATGTGAGCATATTTTGAGATCTGCTCCATACACAACATGAAGACTTCAAGGTGAATTCACAAAACACAAACATAGGCATTCCTATAGGAAACAATGACCATGAAGCCTCAACTTCCAATAACTCTCAGGTCACTCCTAACCTTGGTTCAAATGATAACACAAAAATATTGGGATTAGTTGAGCTAAAGGTTTAGCATGATTTTAATGCAACAACTTGGAAAAATGAGTACACTTCACAAATCCTACTTGATCTTTCCTTCCCACAAGAAGATGTTCCTACAATCACAAAACTAGTAGGATCCTATGATTTAATATCAGATTTGAACAAGACCTTTTCTCACATTTAATTCCTAGATTCACTGAAGAATTCACCTACGCATCACTTTGCATTGCTCAATGTGCTAGGTATTGGTCATCTAATCCACATTACTCCATCTCCTAGCACTCAAATAAATCATATTGACTTTGACATATGTCCTCCAGGACATAATGATAGGGTACTGGGTTTGTTTTTTATATAGAAAAAGATGCCATATGATGCTGAAATTTCCCGAAGAGGTGATCCTGCCTTATTTTTACAAGTCTGGGTTTATAACAATTGCATTAAGAGAGCCATGATTGATGATGGGGCTTCTATAAATGTGGCTCCCTTCTCTTTACTGAATAATTTGGGATATGGAGAGACAAATTTTTCCTCTATAAGAAACATGTTATGGGGGTACGACAGTTTTAAAGTGACCTCGATTAGAACCATAGTTCTTCCAATCACACTTGGTCCAAAAATCATCTTGATGGAGTTTTACATTATCAACAGGGAAACAATTTATAACATGATCCTTGGGATACCTTGGATTCATCGAATGAAGGCTATCCCCTCTACCATGTTCCAGGAGATTAGATTCCTCCATTTTGAGAAAGTCTTCATCATTCAAGGGGATCGTAAACCCTTTGATATACACTTAGAAAACCTTAAGAAGAAGAAAGGAGTTCATACCAAGTATGAACTTCCTGTGAATCAATTGAACAAACCACCTCCAACCAAAGAGTTATTCTCGGTCAACCTAGATGTTTTAAAGGTTGAAGTCGTTGACCCAAAAACATTTGAGGTGGCAAAAAAAGATAAGGGTAAATCAATATCTGTGGAAATAGTGTCCACTAAAACCACATTGGGAATTATGAAACTCTTAAAGAGTGACGATCCAATTTTACTTCCATTTGAACCATAGGGGATGGGTAGTCTTCTCATTTTAGCATCTCTTCCCTCTAATGACCTAGGTCTAGGTGTAAACATGATAGAATTAACAAAAAATAAGGGAAATTTGAGATTGAAATGATGCCCATCAAAACCATCTTTGAGGGTTTTTCTTTTCTAAACCCTAGTTTCAAACCATGTCCATTTGAAACTAAGATTTCCATATCCATGGGGAAAGGCCTCATCATTCAACAAGTGTCACAAATAAACACAATGCTCCACATAGTAAAAAGGACTGAGCAGCATATTCATGCTCACCCACACACCATGTCTCAAGAACATGACAAAGTGGTGCATGAATGCCTCTTTTAGAAAAATGATTTTAATGATTGGACATATACACTTCTGCGAAAGGGTTGTAAGCTTAGACTCAGAATGCTAGGACCTTGTCAAAAGAAAGGAAATTTTGAGGATCATGGTTCTCCACTGTGTATTCTCAGGGGTGATGAATTTGATATTCGTCAACTTTCTTCACCTTAGCTATCATGACATATAGTTTCACCTCCATTTTCACATGTACATTACTGCATCCGCATTGCATTTTCATCTTCCATTTCATTTTGTAAAATTTTTGATCAAGGGACTTATTCTTATAGCAATTCCTAAAAAACTTCTAAAAAAATTGGCAAAACATTCAAATCATGTCTCTTCAAACCTTCACAATATCATCAACTCTTTTCGAATCATTTATCAGTCCAAAAAAGATAAGATAAAATTTTGACACTAACCATACTAATGCCTGCATACTTGGTTCTAATTTTGGTCTCTTTCTAGGCTAGGTGTCTTTTCCTATGGTCTGTCCTATAAGCTTCATGGTGTCACATCTATCCCATAAAAATCTTTTTGGAAATAAGAACATTGTAAACATTTATCCCAAATAAGTAAGTCAAATGCAAATTCACAGAAAAGTTTTATTTTACACATTTCTTTGCCCTACCAACCTTCGGTGTTGAGATTGCATCTCTTACTGGTGATGTAGGGTTGGGAAAGGAGAGAAGTTCCTTTACTCGCCTATGCCTTGTCCATGGTGATGATCCCATACTTCCTACTAGTAGCATGGGCCAATGTGTAGGGAAATAATTCATACTTCATACTTGAAAGTTACAAATAATTTAAATGTTGTGAAATCATAAGTCAAAAATGAAGTGAGTTAGATGTCCAAAATTCCAAAAGAGTCTAAAACCTCAAAACAAGATTTTGTCAACCAAGTATCCATCTACGGATCTAAGTCTGGATAAAATGGAAATCGATTCACATTTTAAACTATGAAGAAAACTTGAGTAGAGTGAAGTTGTAGTGTCCAAATTTGGTCTTACCAAATCTTTATCTTTCTCTCATCGTTATCATTTGAAAAATTTCATAACTTGTGCCCTTTCTAGCTCTTTGTGTTGAGTCCTTACATCCTACTGATTTCATGGAGCTAGGAGTGGGGCAAGTTCATTCACTTATCATATCACTCTTTCGCCATGTTTTTCCAAAACAATATGAAATATCAAAAGTTTTGTAGAGAAACTAAAGTTCAACATCACAATGTGATTTCATTATCATATATCAACATTACAAAGCAAAAAAAGAGATCATTCTGTTAGTATTCATATCCATTGCATTCATTTTGAAAAGCATAGAAATTCAGAACGTCTAAACATCCAAGAGTACACACGTGAATCAAATCACCAATGTAAGCCAAATCTATGCAAGGAATGATTGAGCCAATAATAAGAGATATCTATACATATCTTGGTGTGTCATAGTTTTGTATATTTCCATCACACACCAGGTGCAATCAAAATGCTTGCAATGAGCACAAAATACCAAAACATCATATATGCCTCACAAAATGGAGACTAAGCAATAAAGGCACTCCGCCCATCCGTCTCTTTGAAGCCCCTTATGACTTCTCTAGTTACAAATTTCTTAGGATTTATTCCCAAAAATATTCAAATAACAAAGGGCCAATCCTAACGAAAAATGCCATTCCCTAATCCATTCCAATTAAACCATACTCAAAAATGAAAAACGGTCACCGTGGGCCTCGAGCTCAAAAATCACCAAATTGAATAGCACAAATGAATTGAAAAATGAGTTTGTTTTGATGTATATATATATATATATGTTGTTTTGACCTCATTTTGAGTGCATGTGTTCACAGGACTAGAGTGCTGACATAGGTATAGTTCTACATCCCTGCACAGATGGTAAGTCATCTCGTCATTTTGATTTAGTGTTTATTTTTCAATTATTTACCTATCTGTAGTTGAGTCCTCTTTCCATTTTACAGGTTGCGGGAGTTTGGACGAGAACATTTCAACACATGGGTATGTTAGGTATAGCTTCTAACTCCCCATTTCAGGAATGCCATACTTGAACTCTACGTTTTACGCCTTTTCATGGCTAAGACTCTTATCTGATGGGGAAATATGTATGCACCCAAAATTACACGTGCTACATTGTCAGAAAATCGTTACAAAGGTCCCTAATGATGATTCAAAGTCATTTCAAGAAGGTGTTCAAGCTCCAAAGCCCATTTCAAGTGTATATTTGTAGCCTAGATAGCTTTACTTAACTTTTCCTTACATTTTTCTAGCTTCCCCCCCATTCTTTCTATGCTTGTTTTGGCCTTCAGCACCTGGACCACCGCCCTGCCTGGGTAGAGGTCCTGAAACCACTGCCCTACTTAGGGTGGCAGTCCTGAAACCACCACCTTGTGTAGGGAAGTGGTCCTGCCCACTTTTTCTTAAATCTTCATGCGTAAAAAGTTCATGTGATGATTCACTTAAGTTTTCTTTTTGAACGCATCTGTGAGTCAAATTTGCTAAAAATAGCTTCGTTTTCTTAGTTCTCCTTGCTCCTTCTATTCTTAAATAGATTTAATGAGTGGAACTTCCTCTTCATTGCCTTGTACATGAAGTAACCTCCTATCCTCCATTCATATATATTCCATGCTTATATTCAAGTAAAGGGCCTACGAATTTTGTGTATCTTGCATTGTTATGCTACCATAATCTTTCTAGGAATTGTATAGCAAGTTCAGATCTCTTGTGCTATCTCTCTTCTACTTGGATTACATCCAGATTGATTCCAAGCTACTATTGCTTAAACGCCATCCTCTTGTTGCTGTTCTTTACATTCCCAATCTCTTGGACTCACATGAACACTTGAAGAAAGAAAGGACAAAATGAGGGGAAAAATTACTACACAACTGGATTTACCTATGTTTTATGAATTCCAAGTTGGATTTTTTGTTTGATTTCCTTCATTCTTACAATTTATCATTATTACATCATATCAAATAGAGTAGAAATAATTTTCTTTTCATTTGCAAGTAGTTAGTTAATTTCCAGGAGGGTGTGAATCTTTCATAGCAACCCCCGGTGATAGATCCTCTTCTTCCCATCCCTATGGATCTAAAGGAGAGAAAATCTGTAGGAGGTTTTCTACACATCATAGATCATTTGGAAAAGTTATTGTTTTAAGTTTATTTAGTTTCCATACACTCAGCACGGGTAAACAACCACACTGGGTTATCTCGCTTGTTTAGTTTTAGTGTAGAAGTAGATTTGATTATTTAGAATAAAAGAAAATTATTTTTTGTGACTGTAATATTTTAGTTTTATGATTTGTTTAGATTATTTTCCTTTCAGCAGCAGCATAGATTGTTAATTTCATTCAGTTTACATCGGCACTCAAAACTAGTTTAGTACTTAGATCCAAGTTAGGAAAACAAACCATAGGGAATTTATGCTACCCGTTCATAGCCTCTAAATCTCCTGTTTGTCAACTCGGATACCAGGAGATCACACTACCAGATATTAGTCACTGATCCTCCTATAGTTAGCCACACACACATTCAACATTGGTTGCTCCGGCACGGCATGACCTCGGGGGGTCGAGTGCATTTTAAAATCACATTTTCATTTTCATTTTCATTCGTATAATTACCTTTAGATTTTTTATGATACCAACTGTGTTAGTTGCTGTTCTGTCTAGTTGCAACACATATTTCTCTGTACGTTCATACTATTTTAGCATAAGCAGGCCCAATTTTTCTGTAGTTGCTTTTGGCATAATTGTTCTACTTGCACCACTATCAACCATGCAGTTATGAACTAAATGGTCTCCAATAATTAGAGATAAATAAAATGGTTGTGGATTCTTGATGTCTTGATCATTTAAGACCACAATATTCTTGTAGAAAGATTATGAACCATCCATTTAACCTCTTTAATGCGGTCTTGCTCCATTATTCTAAGGACAATGTATGATTTATGGGCTTCCTTTTCTACTCATTTCGAAGAAATCTATATAAAATATGGAATTTATTGATTTTTGTGCATAGCAATCTCATGAGAAATAAAATCTCGTTGTCCTAGAATACTTAGAGCATCCCAAAGTGAAATATTAATATTATGCTTCTTCATTACATCAACAATGTTAAAAGAAGCTACCAGTTTTGAAATCATTCACCCGGTTCGGCCTTCTACCATTTTAGCATAAGATTTTGCAAAAACTGACTCTGCTTTAGCAAATTTTGAAATCTAAGGTATGAAGAGTGTTCTACGATCAAGCTATAATTGTCTTTGTTGGTCCTTTTGAGTATAACTACCACCAACTATTTTCTGTGGAACAACAGAACTGTTGGCTATTTTTTTCCCAAAAGTTGTTGTTTTATCAGTGACTGTGGGAATAACAAGTCTATTTAACTATTTTTCTCTCTCCTAAGCCTTTTCCTGGGATCTAGTTGTAACTATAATAAAGTATTCCTCTCTGAAGCTAAACAAATTTTATTCTGGTGGTTTCTAATTATGAGCATCTTGCTGCCCACCCTCCCTTTGAGGCATATACAATATTTCAGGTTGAGGTTGTGCAACAAGGATTATATTCATGAATGAATTTGGGTAGTTAGAAGCTGAATGAGGTTGATTACAAGGTTGAAACCATTCCTTCTAAAACCATGTTAACTAGAACAAAAGCGCTAAATGAACTAGGATCTTTTTGGTCATATTACCTTGGCTGATATTGTTGTCTATAATTCTGATTCTATTGATAAGGCTGCCTATTCTATTGATTTTTCTAGTCTTGTTGATAAGGAGATTGATATGTCCTTCTAAACTGAGCTAATTTTTTTTCAATTGATGTTAATTTATTTCCCATAGTCTACAAAGATTTGAATGCATCATATGATGGAGCTAAAATAGTAGGCTCTATAATGGTAATAGGTTGCGAAATAGGTGACAAATCTGCTATGAGAGGCATTGAAGGCCTTGGTGCCAATTTATCAGCTTGAATAAGGTTGTTTTAAACTTGAATAACAATATCATAAGTTGTTGGGAGAGTATCTCCTGCCATAGACTGAATCAAAGTTGAAATATCTTTATTTAGGGATTTAAGATAATAAAGAAAAACATGATCAACTAGAGGGCTTGACACTTGCTGGAATTATTTCCCAAGAAAAAAGGATCTTAAAACTGGCCATAAATTCATAAGGGGTTATTTTAATTTTGGACAACTGCTCTGTGAGGGATAAATTCATAATGTTATTGAAATTTCTTAAGTAATTTTTCTCCCAACTCATCCCAAGTTCTTATGCTCCCAATTTCTAAGGTTCTATAACAATCCATGGCTTTCCCTTTAAAGGATGCAACTAGAAGTTTTAAGTCTACATGTTCATGAGTTATGTTATGGACAACACAAAGGGCTACAACATATCATTGGGAATATCATGATAAACTAGAATTACTAAAGGATTTCCATTAGTAAAGGCTACAAAATTCTTAAGTGGTTGAATAGCCATTGGAATAACTTAAATTTGAAAAAAGAGATTAATACATATTAAAGGAATATTAGGAGGAGGGTTATCAAAACCATGCCTATTATAAGGTAAGGTATTACCAACACTTCTTCTTCTTGCAAAATTCAAAGGTAAAGAAATAAACTCAAAAGGAATTCCTCTTACCGATGATCTCGTAGTCACTTTAGGCATGGAATATGCTGCAAAACTAGTCTGAAATTGCTTTACAGAGTTTCCAAATAAGTCTTTTGATCTTTAAAATAAATTGATACTAAAACTGCTATTGAAAAAGTAACTTCTCTTTTTTTGTAAATCTATTGTAAATTGTTGTAATTTTCCTACATATCTTATTCGTAGTCCCACTAGGCATGCCAAAAAATCTTATCTCTCAAAAGTGCACCCTGTAGAGAGATGATTGCAGGTGTTCTAAGCTTGCTTTGGATCTCTCTCTTTCATAGATTCAATGGAAGCACCTCAGGTTTGTGGGTATACCTATTGTTGAGGTGAGTCTCTGGTATTAAGGCCGGTTCCTTTTTGATGTATCCTAAAATAATTTTTAGGAGTTTTGAGGGTAACAATATGACTATAAATGAATTGAAAAATTGGGTGATACACCAAAAATTGTTGAGGATTTGAATGAGTACATGCATAATCAATTTGAGAATGAATTTTGGATGCACAAAACAATAGTTTTCAGCATAATATTCAGGCAAAACACTTGATGTGTTGAGGGAATGAATCACAACAATACATCAAGAAAACATGCACACTAATATTATGTAGAAATTACTAAATTTACAGCAAGGTAATATGATTAATTAGGGAATTTGACATTCAAAAGAAATAATAATATATACACAACACTGCAAATAATTGGAAAGCCAAAAATCAATTCTCATTCAAAGGGAAAAAATGGCAAAATCTGCTTCAGGACTCATGTGTCCAAAAAGTCCTCTTGGTGCCTTGCAATTACACACAATATATAGCAAGTTTATTTGCCCAAACCATCCTAAAAATAGACTAAAATTTTTACTTACCCATGCATCCTATTTTTATCCTTTATCGTGAATAAATAAAGGAATAAAATAAACATGCTAATATAATGAGGCATTAATAGCCTTGATTACAAAAAATACATCCTAGTGAAACTAAAGTTGACTGATCTATTTTTAACAAAGTAAGATGAATAATTTGAATAATAATAGCCTTTGCTTGTTGTGCAAGTCTTCTCAAATGTGCATGCAATCTTTGTCTTCTAGTGGTTGATGTGACACTTACAATTTGATCCACTTGCAATGATAAATTTAGCACTCTTTAATTCTTCCCATTTGGATGCACATGCAAAAAAAAAATCTCCTTGTATGAGAAAAAATAATTATTTTTCTTGTAATACTTTGCAAAAAAAATTTACCCATGTTTTCCATCTACATAAGGGACCACCTTTGGTTTTGATGCTGACATTTACTTGTCTTCTAGTAAATAACATGTAAAATACTTCTCTGCAAGTAAAAATTATTCAACCTCCAATTTTCCCACTGTGGGGACCACCTTTAAGCAAAAATGATATTCTCCTTAAATTACTCCATATCCTCCTTGGCACGATATTTTTGACAAGATTAAGGTACTTTTGCAAAATTTAAGGTGAAAATGTTGACCTTAGCATATAAATCATTGGATTCTATACATCATGGTATACACCTTAGAATTATTGTTGTTTGACACATCATGCATAATCCTTCTTAGGATTTCTTTATATAGTCGATGGCATATTCCATAGTCACTTTTTGAAAAATTATTATACACATGGTTTAAACTAGCCCCTTCTCTTATCATTGTAAACATCATTTTTTTGGGGCTCGTTTTGTCATATTATAAGGTTTGACAAATATAATAATTTGAACATTATGGTTCAAACCTTTATCAAAGGTGAATATAATGATTTTATAAATCATGGGGCTAGCCCCCTTTGACGATGACTTACCCCATGACATGTCGGTGGAAAAATCGCTAACCTTGGTTAAGATTAGGGTTTCATTTTAGCATTGACATGTATGTTACTTGAAAACTATGGTTGAGTTGACGGTTTTTAACATCCATTGTTTGATATATATGCCTTAATTTTCCACCATTGATTAGTCTGTGAGTTTGCATTGATTTTGTGACTGATCCTTAGTTGTTAATTGATGTACCTGCTTCATTTGAGCCATTGATTCTAGTATTGTGATGAGCTGGGTTCCATTATGGTTGACTTGGCGAACAAGGTTATGCACTATAGATCTCTTTACTTTATGACCTTAACCGTTGATCACTAATTTTGGCATCTATGATGAGTTAGGTGGTAGTCGAGTAAAACAACTCGAACCGTATCTCATTTTCATTTTGCATTTCTCTCTCAAGCGGCGAAGCTGTGTTAAATTTTTGTTGATCACTATTAATGTGTTCTTCAAGCTCGATGGTCTCTACAAATTTGTCTTTTGTGAGGTTTTTCGAGTCATTGAATTTTAAAGCTTTCATTTGTAGTTGAGTTACACCATTTAAAGAGTTCTGTGATTATCTTTACGGTGGCCATTTATGGACAAGGTAAGCATAGTGTTTATAAGCATTACTGTAACCATGACTATACTTGATCTTCAAGATCTAGTTTTTGTTGATTTCCAAACCTTGAAGATGTATCCTAAACCTGTGATTTGATATTTGTGATTGACAAGAAATTCTTGAAATGTCACTTCAAAATGTAAGTGTAAATGATCTTGTAATCTAAAACCTATATCTTGATATAAAGCATTTGTAATTGTTTGAAAGGATTACTGTCATGCTAGATATACTCCATTCATTGATCATTCTCATGATTCTTGTCCTTAGCAACTTAAATAGCTTCTTGAAAAGAAGTTACAATGTGTATTGATGATTTGAATGATAGCATTTGATACTTTGTGGATTTTAACTCAAACAAATTTCCTCTCAAACCTTATTTTGCACTTGTAAAAGAACGATTAACAATTTAATTGTGTATTTCATAATTAATTTCACATTAGTGCATGATAGTTCATGATATTTGAATCTAAATATGTAGATTGCTTTGCATTGATCCGGAATCGATACTTGAGATTTTGGCTTATTTATCTTTAACAGGCTTATGAATTTGATCATTTCATTATTTTACTTTTTGTAACTATGAAGTAATGTTGTTGCAAACTGGTATTTGAAGTAATTTATTCTTGTACTTCATAATATATACTCAATGAGATCATGGTTTTAACCTGTATAAATTAATATTATTCTTACACACTCACTACCTATACCTACACACTTAAATAAATAGTTATAAAATATTTAGGCTTTTTGGCCTCTCTTATTTTCCATAGTTTTCCTTTTCTCTTTCTTTTCTAAAACTGTAGTCTTATTACCTATACCTATACTCAATTTCTTGTGGGACTCTCTCATAAATTGTAGTTGGACCTCTCTTCTTTCCGAGTTCTCCTGGCTCACTTAAGTGTTCCTATGGATTGTAATTTTAAGTTTTTGAATGTTTTTAAGATTCTTTTGAACTTGGAAAGTACTTACAATAAATAAATTTTGTTGTGTTAAATAGAGTGATTTGTGTCTTTTGTGTTGATATGTTAGTATGGGAAAAAATTACTTAGCATTCCAAGTGGAATCTTATATAATTGTTTGGGGTTTGTAAATTAGGATTAGTGTCGTGTGTTCGATATTTGAGTACAAATTAATTTTATAGAAAAACTTGTGGCCAAGATTATGCTTAGTATTAGCATGAAAATTTAATTGAGTTCTTTCAAATCATATAAAGTACTTCCAATAAATAATCTACATCTGTGTAAAGTCTTTTGTGAAATTTAGGTGTTTCCTTGATTGTTGAACCTCGTCTTGTGTGGTACCAAATTTGATAGACCTATGAGTAAGTGTGTTTTCTTGTGTAAAATTGGTTAACATGATTTTTTAGTTGTTAACCTTACCTAATGAACAAACAATGAAGTGTAATTCAACCTAAATGGAGGTTTTACCTTCCCCTTTCTTGTGTATTGCACCTATGTGTGACTTCCTGAAACTTGTATGTATGTAACCCTTCCTGTTAATTCTTTGACCTTGGTTGTTATCCTTTGGGAATCCATTGGAAAATTCTTGTTTAAATGATCTGTGTTGTAACTTAGGTAACCTCATAGAGTTTATTCTGTAGATTAAAATGTTGTAACCTTGTTTGGAAGAGGAGGTTTAGTATATGTACCTAAAAATATCCCTTCTCTTTATTGAATAGTGTTGGACCAAAATTTGGGTTTTGGGAACCGAATTGTTTGAAATAAATAAATCCTGTGAAGGGCGTAACTTTTATTCATATGCTTTGTTTCCCTAAATCTTTCTGTGACTTCCAAGAGGAAGTAAAATCTAAGGGGAGGGGTATGTAATGCCCACTCTTCTTTGACACTGATTATACTATGATTTAAATTTCGGTTGAATTAGAGACATGAACATCATTATTCTATTGTAGTTATCATGTTGTTAAGATATGAGAGATATCATGATTACTATTGTGTTCTGATTGTTACTTTGGACTGTATGGATGTATTGTGGACCTTGATAGACATTTAAGGATATGATGATGATATAGAATGGTTACTTTGTTATATACTAACATTTAGATTATTGACGTATCGAGTATATTCTGAGTTTTGGACTAACCATGTGGTCTCATTGATCTTATGAATTGCTAAACATACAATGGTATCAAAGATCAATAATATGTTGTTGATTGTATCTAGTGACCTCACATGTGTGGCCATGAGGTGTACTTTTTTTTCGTTTATTTTAATTTTGTGTGATTTTTTTTTGGAGCATGTATTTAATTATTGGGAAAAGTTTCCCATTAGTCACTTTATTAATACTTTTTAATTTGTCTTAATTAGCTAATCTAACTTAAATTTTAAACTAAAAATAAGAGGTGACATGTGGGTAATAAATGGGGTAGTTAGTTCTTTATTTATGCATAATGATGAATGAAATTTATTGCATTTGTGTTGTGTGGACTCTTTCTCCCTCTCCAAACCTGAAATTTGACTTAGAGGGTACTTTTTGAGACTTGTGGGACAAGGAAACCTTGTCCCTTGTCTCTCATAATCATCTACTAAACATACTTATGAAGTATGGAGCTAATTTTGACCATTTTAATGTTTTGTTGAGTGTAAAAGGGAAAATAATGTTACTTCTCTTCTTATGACATTTATTTTGTCCTTGAAAGGTATGGGGTACATGTGAAGTGTACATGTGGGTATGCCATAACATTACCGTTTTCATTTAATTGCCTTGGTGTTGGGGTTTGAATTTTTGTGTTGGAGTGGAGGAATGATGAAGTGACATCCTAGTTAGAGCCACTTCATCATCCTCATTCATTTTTTTATTTATGGGTGTTAATTTTGAGGAATGGGGGTTGCTTGTTTCATTTTTATTGATTCTCATTTTGGAAATTTGGTCTTGGGTATTCTTTCTTGGATCTTGAAGGATTTCTTTGGTGCTTGCTTGGTTTTAGAAAGGATTCAAGATTGTGGAAGCTAGTATGGAAAGGTAGGGTCAACACCTTGCTCTTTATTGCTTGTTGTATGTTTTGTAAATGTTTTGGTGTGTGTATTGTGAGTGGGATTTGTGTATCATGGCCCTAAGATGTGTGGGAGATGGAAGCTTGGGACTATTGGGGAGGGAAAAGAAAATTGTGAGGCATTGTGGAGGGAGTATGAGAAGGAGGTTCCACCTGAGGGGAGAGAAAAGGAGAAAATTTCTATACTTGTGTATATTTCATTGGAAGGGAAAAGGGATATGTTGAGAATTTGGATGTGCACTTGGAGGTATTTCGGGTGGAACCCCTAACTCATTTGGGAGGTAAAAGGAGATGGTTCCCATATTCCTTGCTCCTTTTGGCTTGTTGTCAAGCCTATGTGTTGGTGGAAAACTTGTAAATATTTTTTTGTTTGTGTCTATTAGAATGTGTTTTATTTATTGTGGAATGCATGTTTTGTATAAGCTATTTTGTGAGTGTTGTCAAGGTTTCATTACACACCTCATTGTTCTTTCATTGGTGCTCGGGGGAAAATAATGAGGATGGATTATATTCTTATTGGATTATAAATTGGGTGGAGAGCATCACCTATTTCCCTTTTTTGTTTTGTGATTCAATATTTGAAGATTTTAAGAGGTGCAAAATTGAAGCTAAGAAGTTGGGAGAATACATTGAAATGTAGACTTGTGTTTGAAGCTTTAGGAGAACCTCTATGTTGTAAAGTTTGACCATAATGTTCCCACTTAGAGTAGAAGGTTGTAATTCTTGTATTTATAAAAGGATGTTATTATCAGATTAATTTATCAAAATTATAATGTTATAGTGGAAAGAAAAAATATCTTTAGTTGTATATTTGATGGAAATGAAACTCTCTAAATTTTGGGATATTATTCAAAGTTGCTATGTGTGTTATTTGGAAAAGAAAGACGTTCTTATGAAGGACGTATTGTTGAGTTCTTTTATGTATTGTTGGCAAGCTTTAATTTGAAAAAGATCTTTATTTAAGTGTGTGATATCTTACTTTCTCTCCAAGTTGTATATATTTGAAAGGAATAGTTTGAGTCATTCTTATAATCACTATTTTTTACATTTTTTTGCGATAAAAAGTATATATAGGTTCATCTTTTTTATATATAAACATAGTTAATTTATAAAGATGTTATATACATAGTTATTTATATTCTTCATGTTGGTCAATAAAATACA
>CM034150.1:748334536-748485118 GCA_019776745.2 Taxus chinensis
TGACTTCTCCTCTTTCCTTTCCTCCTAACCTATAAATTGAAAATGAATAAGTTTAGGGTTGAAGAAAGAATAAGAAGACCTTACAAGGATTTTAAGGCATCATTCATCCAATTCCCCCAAATGACTTAATCTAATGGATGAGATTTCACCTTACAACTTTAAGTGAGAAGAATTTTGTAGGAATGTAAATTTAATTAAAAGGGTATGGGTAATTGGTTGAATGAGGCCACTTAGTGGCTAGACAAGTTGTTAAACTTTTATGGTTGGAATTAAATTAAACATTGTGCATGATAATTATGTAATGAACTAAAGAGGTTTTTAAATAAATATTGGTAAGGCTATAGTTTTATAACCTTATGGGACATGAATATTAAATATTTGAAAGATACTGTAATTAAGTGGCTGAACTTAATAGAAGACATTTAAATCGTAAATTATTTTGGGGAAATAAATTAATAACATTTCATTATTAATTTAATTCAAACTTCCAAAAGATTTCCTAGAAATATTTAATCAAAAATATTAATTAATTTTTTATTAACGTTTACTATTGCAACCCTTAAAAACAAAAAAAAAACAAAAAATTCCACAAAAATTATCCCATTAAATAATTAGACCTTGGTGTGGTGTTAACATCGAAATAAGTAGGCGTTACTTAAAACACCCTCAATTTTTATATATTTCTCATACCTTGAATATTTGATCTAATGTAAAGTTTAGATGAAACTTTTAAAGTAATTTATAAACATATTTCCACATAGAGGAAGGACATTATGTGGCCACCACATTAATATTCACTCTTATATTACACATTTCACACAAAAAGAACAAGCAACATTGAAATGACATATAAAAAATATAGAACTCTTCCAACTTGTTTAGAAGTATAAATAAAAAATATTAACATGACACTTACAATCTACAACATCTCAAAAAGTTGCAAAATTGACAGGTTTTAGATCAAAAAAGACTTCAAAATTTCAGAAAAAAATCATAATTCCTGAAAATTTATATTACTTTAAAATCTAAAACTAAATGTAGGCTCAAATAAATACACATTACTATGGATAGTCCATATTTCCTAAACTCAATTCAGTGTTCTTGTTATCAAATTAGGATTTTCTCTCACAATGGATGAATAAAAAACCAATAAACATGTTCTTTAATATGTATTCTTCTATAGAATATAATTCCATTGCAAGTAGCAAAATTATTATCCTAATCATATATTAGATTCTACCTAGAGATATTGGGAGGTTGTAATATGGGAAAGTAGACTATGTATAAGTATTTTCCTCAACAATACTTAGATAATACAAAATTAAGAAATTTTTGATTAAAAAGCAAAACCTAAAAAAATTTGCCCCTAGATATTGGTGCCCTTAGAAAATGTGTAGGCCGCATAACCCTTAATATGGTATTATTAAGAATGGTGAGCGGTCTGGTATACTTTATCATCTCGATTTATTATATATATAGAATACTTGAATTTGAACAATTTATTTTGTAGATGGTAGATGGAATATGCATGATGAATATGTTACTCATTACAACTATAACACCGAATTAATTCTCTCCCATAATCTGATATCTTAAACACCTATAAAGATTTGAGCAACTTAAACTTACAAGTTTTTGTACTTGATTGAAAGTTTGACCAATCAATCTGTTGGTATCCAAATTGATTCTCCCTTGGAAGCCGGGAAGCATCATAGGTTTAGCAAGACACTGAGAGATAGACAAGTCATATTATGAGTCATTTTGTATCTGGGGAGGAGATTTATCTGACTCTTTATCGCTCGGGCATTAGAGAAATGGATAGCACCTTCATTAAGGATTTGATCTATCCATACTACTTTGGGTTGTGCCATTTGACCGGGGTGAGAGGACCCATTTTGTAACTTTTGTTGGTAAAGGAAATGAAGAGATCCTTCTTTGCACAATTTTTAGGGGAACCTTGAGAAAATATGATCAATGCCCCATAATTTAACTCTCACAAGTTATCACTTCTAAAGAATGGAGATATTTTCTGAACTAGGTTCAGGTTACTAAAGACAATTAAAAACCTGCTTGCTTCTGTATATTTTAGCAGTAGAATTTGTTCATTTGTGGATACACATCACAGAAAGGGATACTTTAGGTAGGATTCATGGTTATTTGAAAATTTTGGTGGTGATTAAGAAAAATGAAGCTAATTTCACCAGATCTTTGAGAACATTTACAACAATTGGAAGACTAACAGACAAAATGCTTCAGAATAGCCAAAATATTCCCTCTACCAGAAGGTATGCATCAATGGAGCCCCAGATATGCATGGCTTCACAAAATATTTGAGAATTAAACATGAATTCTCAAGCTAACGACTCAATTAAACATTAAATACCCCAGGTTCCTCACACCTAAGATACACCCAAAGGCTTACAAATAATTTTTATCAAAAAAATGACACTAAAGTGATTTTAAATTGTTTATCTCACTATAGGATGAAGGCTCTTCTCATAATGAAATTAAAAATGCCACTAAACTATCATAGGGACAAGATCCTATGTGATTCAGAAGGATTTTAACACAAGATTGCAAAAGAAACATCAAAACCATTTGAAAACATTCCAAAATAAAAGCAGACACAATTTTTCCCAAGATCAACATAGATTAATTCAAAATATTTTAGATTTATCAGCAGGGGAAAGTTTCTTGAACAATCTCATCGCTTGTTAATGATTGTACACTCGCAACCATCTTGACACAATCAAATCTAAAACACAAGGGATTAACAGGTTTCTCAGATGGTCTCTCAGGAATATGGGATTTCTCAAAATTTCTTGTAAGAATTAAACCGTCAATTATTTGCAAGTGTATCCTCATTGCATTTATACAATACACTTTCTCACTCATCCCAAATTTCCCTCCAAAAAAAAGAATATTCGAGGAATCCTTTGCTTGTTACCAATTTGTCTCAGAAAGTGATGTTTAAAAAATTTACACCCGAAGCTGCCATGTGGACAAATCATGAACTGATCACATTTCTCAGACCTTCAAACATGACTAAGATACCACGCCATAGCTTTTTGAAAGTCCTTATAATCAATATTTTATTCTGTCATGCGATAAATCCCCTTTTTAATCATTTTCAAGTGGCTCTGTATAGCTGGATTTGACAATAAATCCTTTTCACCCTTGAAAAAACACCTTGAGAAATGAGTGCCCTCGCATGGATGCCTGCATTCGTGCCTCTCAGAAATGAATGTCCACATGGATTATTCCACATACCTGCACTATGAGTCTGAGTTGGCCAAGTGAAAAGAGGAGTCAGCGGAAACCTCCACGTGTTAACTTGGCGCAATTGCAGAGGTGAAATACAAAGGAAGGTTCCCAAATGCGTGCGGGTCTTCCACGTGTTTGTTTAGTGCAACTTCAAAGATGAAGTTTAGAGGTGGGACCTCAAACAAGTGCAAGCTCTCCACATGCCCTGGGCCCAAGAAATTTGCCTTTTGGCCTTGAAAACAGTCTAAGTATAAAAAGGAGCCAGCAGAATCCTCCACATGTCTCTTTGACACACTTTTGATATGGTGCCTAAAAGTAGAGATCCTAAACAAGTGTAGGCTCACCACGTGTCTCTGCCCAGAAAATTTGTTGAAAGAGTTTAAGGACCAGTGGAAGGTGCCACGTGCATAGGGGCCGAGAAAGTTTCTTTTGCTGTTGAAAAGTCTAAGTATAGCCAGGATCCAATGGAAACCTCCATGTGTCCCTTCAGATATTCTTCAAAATTAAATTATAGGGGTAGGTCCCCAAACAGGTGTGGGCCCTCCATGTGTTCTAGGCCTTAGAAAGTTGCTTGAAAATTTTAAGTATAGAGAGGAGCCTTCAGAAGCCTCCACATGTCTCCTTAGCATAAATGCTAAGGTAAGACCCAGAGGCAGATCCTCAAATGAGCACCAGACCTCCACGTGTTCAAGCTTTGAGTTGAAGCAGGCCTTAGAGTTTCAAAATTCCCTGGTGACTTGCCTCGCTACTTATAACTTTTGATGTGGGCCTTAGCAGAGTTGCAGGTTATTTCATAACTTTTCTCCCTCATACAAAAACACAAAAAACATCAAAATTTTCTGCTTGCCCGCTTGTAACATGAAAAACTGCCATGTTTCCTTCTTCAAGGTCAAAGTAAGAATTTTTCCCTCCCACTTCATATTTGCTGAATAGTGATTCAAAGACTATCAGGGCCGTGGGGCCAATTTGGTAATTTTTACAAATGTGACCAAAGTGAGAAATTTCACCAAAAAGACCCGTTGGGCCGCATCCAATCAGAAAGGACCGCGTTTCAACAAATGTTGGGACAAAAATTGATAGGGAAAACATGACTGTGGAAAAATATAAGTAATGGAAAAACCTGAATTCATGCCCAAATTAAAAATTCTTTGTCATGGAAAGAGAAACAGTAAAGAATATCTAGACTCAATGTGAACCTCCACCAAAGGAAAGGATTGATCATGGAAACCAAATGAAGGAAAGATATTTCCTACATCATTATAGGGAGATAGAAAAAACTTCAAGCCATGCAGAATGAGACATTTTTTGAATAAATAGGGTGAGATTAAATTGAGCTGAGGGGATGGGAACTCCCTGCTAGTGCCACAAGAACAAAAGAGTAGACCATGTGCCAAAAAACCATTGGGAAAAAGAGTCAAAGAACAAGCTTGTAGAACCGAAATATAATAACCAATCCCCGAAGATGAACTGAGAAACCAACGAAAATTGGTCACCAGGGACCACAAAAAAATGAAATAGAAAAACATGAAAACATAGAAAAAAAATAAAACTATACACTATACAATGATGTGCACCCTTGATTCTGAGAAAACAATCAAGGAAAATTTTCAAGTGCCTTTGATTTTGGATATCACCATGCTAAGTAGTTCTGATACATCTTTAACAACTGGTCATATGATTGTTTCTTTTTTCCATCCAAGTTGCTATCTGACCACATTTTTTTAGGCTTATCCTTTGTGCCTAGGTCAAGTTTTTCAACATCTCTCGAGGCTGCATCAAACATCAAAGTCCTAGGAAAATCAACCTACTTAGGATATCTGCATTGATCAATTTCATACTCGATGAAAACAACATAGCTCACAAAGTTATCAACATCAGTGTCTGTGTGTAATACTTCATAAGAAGCATTGCTGGGGTCCTCAGTGAGAAATAACATTTTATTTTCACTATGTAACTTCACAAGGCTTCCCTCAATTGGTATGGTGGCATAAGACATTCCCATTTGGACACTTCCACCAACACTATCTGCCCACTTTTTGGATAATAACATCCCCCATTTAGTAGGACAATCTAGAATGACCACATTCAATGTTAAGTACTTTCCTGGATAAGTTGCCAATTGCACTACTAAACCCTTGACACATCCCACTATTGGCACCTCTCTTGAATCCATGGTAGTAAATCTCCCATAAGCTGCTATTAATTTGAGATTTAAGTCAATCATGACATCAAGAGGCATTACATTACATGAGGCTCCTGAATCAAACATGTAGTTATGTAACAGTCTATCCTTAATAATCAAAGTAGTAAAAAATGGATCCACATTCAGCTGAGACTCAACCAGAGAAGTTCCCAAATAAACCTCAGGTGGTTCACCCAATTCCTCCAAAGCTTGTGGTTTTTCTAACTCTATAATGGCAGGAGGAACCTCTATTTTGTTTACATTTTTACCCTAGGTGACCTTTTATTCCTAAAGCCCAAAATAATCAAACACCCTCTTCTTATGCTTAGGGATTCTAAGCAATTAAACATTAGGAACAATAATATTGATCTGACTCAAAATTTGTGCAATGTCACAAGGAACATATTTGGGTAAGGCAATATTAGGAGGAAGGTTGACAGCTTCATTTGATAATACAGGAGTCTTCATAGTCTGAGCATGGGGAGGAACATAAGTTTTATTTGGGGTGACAAATCCTTTTCTAGATGCATCTTTATTAGGGGTCTCCTTAGGGATACTAGTAAGCACTATCATTTTTGGTTTGGCCTGATGCTCTCCCCTTTTGACAACTTTGCTCCTGGTGTTATATTCTTTGTCATGGCCAAAAACTGTGTTCATTAACAACTATCTGTCCTCTTCTGAAGGAATTCCTCCATCATAATTTTTAATCATTAATGCCCTTAAGTACTCAAAATCATTATTAGACAAATCAAAAGCTTGTACCATATCAATTTCTAATGTATGAGTGGTAGGAAGAGGTAATGCCCAGTGAATGCAATCCCAGAATTTTTCAACAATTCTTACACTTATCAGCTTAGTTGAGGTCACTCCTTGCTATGAACTTGTAGAGAACTCCATCGTGCATGCATCATCATCAGCTTCTTCATCAACTTCTTTTTCTTCATCACACGGGGAATGGGGCAAGAAACATCTATCACACCATTCCATATCATCGACCTCTTCCACAGTAGCAACTTTGGTAGCTAAAGGATCAGGCACCAATATGTTCTTCTACAGTAGACCCTTTACCCCTATCATCTGATCTATGATCACCTCTAGGATGATTTTCAAATCTTTCTTGACCTTGTGGCTTGTGTTGACCTTAGGAACCTTGTCCAATCCCCTTCTCTACTTTGGCCAGTTTACAGGTTATCTCCTTAACAGTTCTGACCAAAGTTTTTACAACCTCTTCTAGATCCACATAATTACTTGACTCAAGATTCTCTGGATTGATCAGCTTGATACCTTCCCTATGAGGAGGCTTACTAACTACTCTGATATTGTTTTCATTCTAGAAAGCCATGGTGAAGCCCTGCCTCAAAGTTCCTGGGTTTTTGTCACTTAAATAATAGGCAGCCTTTTTGTCAAAAGAATCATAATATTTTATCAGAAAGGCAACATCACTTCACCTCAGGATTACAGGTAGCCTATACAGGGTCTTACTAAACCTTGTATTGAAATCATGAACAAATTCATTAGGATTATTCTTAATATTTTCAAATCCAGAGAAAAAAACATGGGATTTGTCTTATCCCCATATTGCAATCTAAAAGAATTTTTCATTTCTGTCCATGAGTCTATTGAGTTGTCTGGTAAATATTTATACCAGTTATGTGCATCCTCCTCAAGAGTATGAATAAACATTTTTATATACACATCCTCAAATTAAATCTCAAAGTCTTCCATCCTATTGACAAAAAGTTTTAAGTGTTGATCGCCAGTGATAGCATTATTCCCTTGAAATTTAGGCAGTCTATTTCCAACATCTTGTGGCACTTCATTTGTATATCCGATCATACCTCTAAAATCTATAGAACCAAAAGTATTCACAGCAAAAGGAGGTCTCGAGATCAACACAGATTAATTCGAATTCTATTAGATTTATCAGCAGGGGAAAGTTTCTTGAACAGTCTCAAAGCTTGTCAATGGTTGTACACTAGCAACCATCTTGACACGACCAAATCTAAAAAAAAAGAGATTAACAAGTTTCTTGGATGGTCTCTCAGGAAGATGGGCTTTCTCAAATTTTCTCATAAGAATTAAACCCCTGACTATTTACAAGAGTATCCTGATTACATTTATAAAATTCACTCGCTCACTCATCCTGAATTCTCACCCCAAAAAGAAGAATATTCGAGGAATCCTTTACTTGTTACCAATTGGTCTTAGAAAGTGATGTTTAAAAAATTTACACCCGACACTACTAGGTGGAGAAATTATGAACTTATCATGTTATCAGACCTTCAACCATGACTGGGATGCCACACCATAGCTTTTTGACAGCCCTTATAATCATTCTTTTATTCTGTCATGCGATAAATCCCCTTTTTAAAAAAATTCAAGTGGCTTTGTATAGCTGAATCTGGCAAGCAATCCTTTTCATCCTTGAGAAAACACCTTGAGAAATGAGTACCCTCGTATGGATGCTTGCATTCTTACCTCTCATAAATGAATGTCCACGCATGGATTATTCCACATACCTACACTGTGAGTCCGAGTTGGCCAAGTGTAAATAGGAGTTAGTAGAAACCTCCATGTATTTCCTTGGCGCAACTGGAAAGGTGAAGTACAAAGGCAAGTTCCTAAATGAGCACAGGCCTTCCACATGTTTGTTTGGTGCAACTTCAAAGATGAAGTTTAGAGGTGGGACCTCAAATGAGCGTAAGCTCTCCATGTGCCCTAGGCCCAAGAAAATTTCATTTTGGCCTTTGAAAAAGTCTCAGTATAAAAAGGAGCCAGCAAAATCCTCTGCGTGTCTCTTTGGCGCACTTTTGATATGGTTCTTGTTATCCAAAATTCACCCCTTAAGGTAAATTTTGATAACATGCATAAAATTCTTTACTCCCGTGAAAGTAGATTGATTCAAGGCCTAAAATCATGTTTTTAGGTCCCTTTGGTATCTCTTTAACTTCCCCATCCAAGGAAAAATTGAACAAATTAGCAAAAATTTGAAAAAATCCAAAAAATGAAGTCACAGGCTTGTTTTAATGCATTGCGGGTCTGGAGGTTGCGAGTCGTACCAAGGTTCGTCATACCAAGTTTGGGGCCAAAAATACAAAGGAATTGGCTAAGTGGTAACTTTTTGTCTCAGGGGGTCTACAGGACAGTTGGGACGTCGGGACGCGTAGGACGTGCAAAGCCGAAATGGCCACAGGCAGTGGAAATCGATAAAGGCGGAAGTTTTTGTTCTGCACGGGCCGAGATAGTTGGGATGAAAGTACTCGTGGGATGTGAATCATCTGATTTTCCACAAATCATTCTAACAAGGGTAGATATATTTAATTAAAATAAACATATTTGGCCTCAGTCAGTTAATGTTCATTCCTGTCAAATGACAGAAAATGTCTGTCAGACCCAAAATAGCTACTCGCACTCAGAAGGCCATAAATTTTGCATTTTTCAACAAAATCACACAAAATTGGTACCAGTGGAATTGTGGCTCCAAGCCCAATGTAAAAAAATCAAGAAATTCTAGATTTTATGAGAAATCGATGGGTAGTTTTCATAAAACATTTCCGAGTTCATGAGAATATTTATTTGGTAGTTGGGAGTGCAATTAAGAGGCATGGTCATCATTCTTTCTATGCTGCAGCACTTGGGACAGTATGGGGAGCCTTTTGCAAGTAACATACAATAATTTCAATCCATTTAATGCCTCTTACAAGTGTTTGAAGGATAGATTTCAAGATTTCCATTTTCCCATTCTCTCTCTCTTCTCATTTTCCTATAAATTGGAGTGTTGGGCTCATTTTAAGGGGAGGGTTTTTTTTTTGTAGAAAAGCTCTGTAAAAATAGCTTTGTGAAGCTAATGTGCTGCAGCCCCTTGTAGTGGACTCCTTGCATGGTGATCCAGGAACTTATCTTGTAATAGATTGAACTGTGCATATCATGAAGCAATAAAATATAAGTTTGTTAATGCATCTTCCCCTGCTGTGTTTTCTTGCATTCTTCTTACCCCTTCAACCATGATTACAAGTGTATTGTGTCTATTTTTATGCTCTTACAGGATCCATTATCATTGTGTATGTTTGAGATGTTGTTGTTGTGAATTTATTTTGCTAGATTGTGGAGAACTGTCATCACCCCTTCTAGTGTGCACTTTGCTTCTGTATCTCACACATTGGAAGAATACTCCCACACCCTCCTTTTCTGGTGTATCACCACTTTAGTGTAGGATTTCATTTTCATGCATTCTCCCTCATTGGTCCCTTGGAAATTTAGATTAGGAAAGATAGTTTTTCCTGCATTAGAGTAGATTATGGCAGGTAGTTTAGGAGCAAGAACTAACTTTCTCTAGAGGTCTATCTCAAGTAGAAAGTCCAACAACTTGGAGATATTACCCATGTTATCCAATCACACCATGAGTTCAAGTATATGCACTTGTGTAAACATAAGGGTGCAGTGATTTGGTGATAAAAGTTCTTAAAAGTTGAGACCCTAAACAAGCATGGGCTCATCACGTGTCTCATCCTGGAAATTTTTTTGAAAGAGTTTAAGGACCAGCGGAAGGTGCCACGTGCCTAGGGTCTAAGATAGTTTATTCAGCCGTTGAAAAGTCTAATTATGGGAAGGATCCAATGGAAACCTCCACGTGTCCCTTTGGTACTTCTTTAAAAGTAAAGTATAGTGGTAGGTACCCAAATAGGAATGGGCCATCCATGTGTCCAAGGCTCAGAAAGTTGCTTGAAAATTTGAAGTATAGAGAGTAGCCAATGGAAGCCTCCACATGTCTCCTTAGTGCAACTGCTAAGGTAGGACCCAGAGGTAGATCCTTAAATGAGTGTCGGCCCTCCACATGTCCAAGCTTTGAGTTGAAGTGGGTGTTAGAGTTTCAAAATGCCCTGATTTTCCACCTCTCTGCTTCTAACTTTTGATGTGGACCCAAACGGAGTTGCTGGTTATTTCATAACTTTGCTCCCTCGTATAAAAAGGCAAAAAACTTCAAAATGTTCTGCCAACCCACTTCCCCACTTGTAACATAAAAAACTGCCATGTGTCCTTCTTCGGGGTCAAAGTGAGACTTTTTCCCTCCTGCTTCATATTTGCTGAATAGCCAATAAAATACTATTGGGGCCACGGGGCAAATTTGGTAATTTTTACAAATGTGACCAAAGTGACAAATTTTACCAAAAAGACACACTGGGCCGCATCCAATTAGAAAGGACCACGTTTCCATAAATGTTGTGACAAAAAATGACACAAAAAACATGACTGTGGAAAAATAGAAGGAAGGGGAAAACTTGAATTCACACCCAAATTACAAATTGTTTCTCATGGATAGAGAAATGCTAATCAATATCTAGACTCAATGTGATCCTTGACCAAAGGAAAGGACTGATCATGGCAACCAAATGAAGGAAAGAGATTTCATGCGTCATTATAGGGAGACATAAAAAAATTCAAGCCATGCGGAATGAGTCATTTTCTGAATAAACAGGGCGAGATTTAATTGAGCACCAACACAATCAATCTTGAAAAAGAGAGAGGAAGAGATGGATCTTAAAGTTTAACCATTGTATATATAAAACACAATCTACCATGAAAATTTGGAGAACATCTATTTATTCTTGTAGCTTAGAATTCAATTTACTTAATATTTAAATATAGAATCCAATCAACCGTAAACATTTGGTTAAAACACAATATATTTATCCTCAAATTATGGTGTTATACCTACAGAAAACTAGGCAATAAATTTTCATTGATAACATTAACCCTCCAAAGATGGTTCTAACTAGGCAATAGATTTTTGCAATGAATTTGCATCGATTTTCAACCCTATTAAATTAAGTAAAATATTTTCTTAAGCTGTATGAATTTAATAAATATGAAAATAATTTTTATGATTTAAAAATTTGAATCAAGGAAGTTATAAAGTTATTCCAAATCATTTATGATATACTACAATAATTCAATGAATTTCATCATGAATAACAGGTGACTTCTAAAGTCATTGTAAGATTTTTTGAGATATTTGATTTTGATAATAATGAAAATATCTTCCTACCAAAAGATTTTGAATATTATTATTACTAGCATACCTGTATTATATAAATATATATAACATATGCCGAGAGGTATAGTTCGTAAGGTGATTATACCTCTCAAATTATTTTAGCATGTTTTGATTTATGTTTATATAAATGGTAAAATATGCCAAGAGGTATAAGCGCCTTGTGAACTATACCTCTTGACATATGTTACATATATTTATATAATATAGGTATGTTAGTAGCAACCGCTAGAGTTGCATTATACATAAAATGATTCCAAAAATAAAGATAGGAGTTACACTAATAATGAAAATGAGGATGATGACGATGACAACCACAAAAACTACAAATATAATTATTTTTATTTCCACATTAAGTATTAAAACTTTAATATTAAATACTAAATAGTAAATATTAATTATTTAAATAAGATTATTATGATGGACGAACAATAAATAATAACTACTATAATTAATAAAATAATAATAAATTTATTAATCTTCTTCACGAGCACTTAACATGTCAAATGAGTGTTCAAGGTGGTGCATTCTTCCTTAATTGTATCATCCCCTTGTATAGAGTTATGTGTTTCGTGGTCTATAGCGTAAAAAAAATTCATGTTTAAAAACCAAATTAAACCCTAATAGCCATAAACAAATCTTAAACATGAATTCATGTGGAAATGACCCTCAATATAAATCCATCTTACCATGTCCCTGCAAGAAACAATACGATAAGAGAGAGAAGAGGTGAATTTCTGGTAGTGGTTAAACATCCGAGACCATGTGAAGCACGTGTAGTTGTAGAAAATTGAAGAGTGTAATCTCCATAAACCATGAAAGCTCATTGAATGAAGCCAATCAAATTTAATGGAAAATAATTTATAGAGAAACTCTTCAACACTTCCAATGTATGTACTATAAATTCTTCGGTCGACCCACTTATACACAACAACACCCAACATGTAGTAGAAAACCTAGTTTCTTGAAATTTTATTATTAATGCATGTAAATTAACCTTCATTATTCTATATTAAGTATTGATGCAAGTGAAATTATTGGCAATTGGGTTTGTGATAGAGGAAAGAAGGAATTTAGAGAGAATCATTGTGCAGACTTTTTACACCCTCGTCCACTCCTGAATTGAACTTGATCATGCCCAAGTCATCCCCATCAGGCTATCTTTTTCTAGATTGATGTGCCGAGAACATATTTTAAAAATGAAAATAAATTTTTATTTATTCCCTAACAAATCAATGCAAAGTTCTCAATATT
Source organism: Taxus chinensis (assembly GCA_019776745.2). Taxonomy (NCBI): domain Eukaryota; kingdom Viridiplantae; phylum Streptophyta; class Pinopsida; order Cupressales; family Taxaceae; genus Taxus; species Taxus chinensis. Next base: position 748,347,289 of record CM034150.1, read on the forward strand.
AGCACTCATCCTAAACAACACAAAAACTAAAAAAAACAAAATTTCTAAACTTTAAACCCTATTCATGTACGATAACAACGATGATGATAATGATGATATGATGGAAGATGAAAATGACCATGAATTTCAAGATTAAAATCATGATCGTGATCATATGTTCACTATATTGAAGATGAAAATCATGACGATGAAGGTGAAAATGAAAATGATGAATAATATGCTGACGAAGACAATTGCGAAGATAATGAAAAGGAAAACAATGAGGATTTTTGTGATGATTAAAATGATAATGATGACGATCATAGTGAGAATGATGATGATAATGAAAACAAAAATGAAAACAATGAAAATGATACACCATAAATGATAATCTCAAACCTTAAAATCGCATTGGATTACTAACAAACCAGCGTGACATTCCCAATATTAGTACTCATTCTAAACAACACATAAAATTGTATGAAACAAAAAAAATTAATCCGTAAACTCTAAACATGTACGATAACAATTGTGATTGTAATGATGATGATAACATATTACAATGAATATGACTGTGAATTCTTGACATTTTGGCACCCGTGCAAAATGTCAACTCAAAACTTTGTTTTCGGATGGAAAGGGTTATTGTGATGGACCTAAATAAGGAAAAAAATATAAATGAACAAAAATGCAAAAATACAGCGATATGTAATGTTTTCAGAATGCAACACCTCACATGTGCAACCATTCCATGATAATATTCACCAAATTTATGCAAAAGTCTCAAAATAATAATGCAAAACCTTGAGGAAAACAGGAACAGAGGTAGAGATGAGGGGTTAAATTGAGAAACAACAAACATGACGCTGATTACTAAAATGAAGGTACATCTCTGGCTATAGGTACATTATTTTCTTGATTATTTATTTATGTTTGAATGTTATTAATTATGTGTTGTGCTGTTTAGTTCATTCCACAATTATCAATGAGTAATAATTAAAAGCAAAAGGAAATAAACATATCAATTACATAATTTAATTTCATTTATTCATACAAAAATAATGTTTCCCACACAAGCCATGCGATGTGACTCATATGTACTAAAAATAAAAGATGCATATACATAAAGCTATAAACAAATAGAGAGAGAATAAAACCATCATTTCCTTATTTGTTGGTTCTCTCGTGCTCCTCGCATTGTTTCGTCTTCAGCTACATCATCTTTAGAATCCTTCATGTACCCATTGACATACAATAGACTTCTTGTTAGAGCTCCAATTTAGATCTCTATTCATGTGCTTACAGTTTCAGGTAAATGAATATTTTAAAATAAGAACAAATAAGATACATGAAAAGAGGATGAAATAAATTCAGAAAGTACTTCTCAAAAGGTCATTCAGGAGCACAAGTATCATTTTTAGAATCATCGTAGAGAAGAAAGAATCACTACATGATGCATAAAAGGATATTTTCCTTAGTTTTCAAACTTTTTTCTTAATTGTGCAGGTACAGAAAAAGATTACATTTCACTTGTGTTACATTCATATTTGTAGCACATAAAGAAGTATCAAGTACTTTTGAACAAAATTACAATAGATGATACAAGTACATGATAGAAAATTCATCAAAAGAGATTTTCAAAAAGGTTTGAAAAGCTACATGTAGTCATGTAAAATGAGTGCAATCACCTATAGTAGAGCTTAAAAAACAATCATGATCAGTTCCTAGGAACTATTATGTTAGATTTATAGCTGGAAATGATATAATACAAGTACATAATGGTCTTATTGCATTTTTGGAATGGTCAATGTTATAGGGAAATCATTAAGCTATCAATGCTACAAGAAACTAGTTAAGTTATCAACACTACAAACAACTCATCAAAATATCAATGCTATAGGAAAACATCCATAGGTTCATGAGCTTAGAAATGACAAAGTCTTTGTTTTCAATCAAGTTAAAGGTTTGAGAATATGAAGAGCATATACGATTATCAAACTGTAATCAAATGAATATATAGAGTTCCCCATATCAAAGTAAGTGAATGGAAAGAAGACATTAAATTCAAAGAAGTAAGATACAATGGTGCCATGATGCATAATTCAAAGTTGCAGGCACATACTCTGTAAAATTGAAGTGAAATTGAAGCATGGTTTTCAAACTCAGGAGTGCATTTGATAAATTATAGTATCAACATGATAAAGAAATAGTTGAATGCATATTCTCTAGTAAGTTTCAATAAATTCCAGTATATATTTTTCATTTATCAGAAACAAACTTCCAAGAAAGTATCAAGGTATAGTTTATCATCAACTACACAAGGAAAAAAACAAATATGAAATTGCTGGAGTAAAGCAAGTGGGAATATTACAGTAATTTAGTATAGCAAGAATTGTAATGCCCACTCCTCTTCGACATTGATTATACCATGATTTTAATTTCAGTTGATTAGAGACATGGACCTTACTTTTGTATTTTAGTTAACATGTTGTTAAGATATGAGGGACATCATGATTACTAATGTGTTCTAATTGTTACTTTCAATTATATAGATGTCATTGTGGACCTTGATGTATCGAGTATATTCAGAGATATGATGATGACTATACCATGTGGTCTACTTATATTATATTCTAAATTACTTACAATATTGATGGTATAAGAGGATCATTCGGAATATTTTGTTTAACCATGTTATCTCAGTGAGTTAGTGAATTACAAATAGTATGATGGTACTAGGGAATTTCATGATTATTGTAGAATGTAAAATTGGATTATTGATGATTGTTAATTATTATAGGGTAGGATTGAAGTGTTAACTGATTGCGAATAATTGATAAAAATTTGTAAAATTGATGATCATGATTTAGCCATGTTATATGACGATGTTAATTGATAGATATATGTGTGTGTGTTGTATTACATGATGTATGATAAAGTTTTTATGATGGATGTTTTATGTGCATTGAATTCATATGACATATTAGTATGGCCTTGAGGCTAGAAAGGTATTATATATTTGTGGTTGCATGAAAATTATATCTTTATACACCAAAAGGGGATACTAGGGGACCAACCAAAGAAGGATGTTGGGTGTTTTGCAACATGGAACAATTTTACAACTTGTGTCTAACGTATATGTTGTGTAATTCCATGCTAAGGTAAGAGGTTTCCCATGGGGGGTGTGACCTCACATGTGTAGCCATGGAGTGTAATGTTCCTTTCTTTTAATTTTGTGTATTTTATTTTGTGTTGTATGTATCTAATTATTGGGAAATTTTAGCTAACTTTATTAGCACTTGTTGGTGTGACTTAATTAGCTAATTTAAAAAAAATTTTAAACTAAAAGTGAAGAGGTGATATGTTGGTAATGAATGGAGTAGATAGTCTTTGATTTGTTCTTGATGTGGAATAAATTAATTGCATTTCGGTGTTGTGTACTATCTCTTCCCTTTCCTAAAATCTAATTTGGCAATTTTAGGACACTTTTTTAGATTTGTGGGAAAAGTTAACCTTGTCCCTCACATCTCAAACTCTTCTACCAACCATAATTATCAAAGAATGGGGTTTATTTTAACCATTTGAATGAATTTATTGAATATAAAAGGGTAAATAAATTGCACTTGTCTACTTACCATAATTTAATTTGTCCTTGAAAGGTACAGAGAGCATGTTGGAGTGTAATGTGTGCATGCCATAAGTCTTACATGTTCATTTGATTACATTGGGTTTTGGGTGTTGTACTTGTTTAGTTGTAATGGAGGGATGATGAAGTGGAATCCTACATGGATCCACCTCATCATCCTCACCTCCCTTTTCTATTTATTGAATGAATTTGAAGGAATTTTGGGTTACATTGCCTTGATTTTATTCTCTTGCACTTTAGAATTTTGGTCTTGCATTTGCACTCTTGGAGCCTTGTAAGGAGTTTCATTATGGGAATGATGCTTTGTCGTGAAGGTGTTGAAAGCTTGTTGGAGTGAATAGGATTTGGAAGATTTATGGAGAGGTAGGATCTCCACTTTTGTTATTCTTTTATTTCTTAAAACATGATGTGAAATTTGTGTTTATATGAGTATTTGTAAGAGTGTTGTGAATGTGATATATTGGGGTTGGGTAGATCTTTCCTTATAGAACGGTGTGGGAGATGGAAGTAAATTGGGACTCTTTTTAGAGATGGAAAAGGATATTAGTAAGGCATGTATTTGTGGAGGGAGTGTGATTGAAGAGGTACACCTGTGTAGAGTGAAAAGTGTTTACATGGACATATTTTGTACATATTTGAAAAAAGATAGAAATAAGTGATGTGTTTGAATGTTGTCTGATTAGTGCAGATCGAAGGAATTTGGATCGATCTCAAACGTCCACATGGGAGGAATAAGGATGAGGACTCCATGTTCTTTTCTCCATCTTGCCTTACTCTTTTGCCTTTGTGAATGTGTTGAAAATGTTAATTTTATGTTGTGTTGTGTAGAAAAAGAATGAAATACCACTATTGAGTAAACCTATTTGAAAAATGAGATTGAGTGTTGGAATATTGTATGTGTAGAAAATTTGTATGAATGTTGTATTGTGGAAGCCTTTTTTTTTGTAAAAGTTGTCATAAGTTACAAAATACACCTCACTGTTTTCTTGTTGGGGCTCATGGGACTAATAAGGAGGATGGCTTCTCCTTTTATTATGATTATAGGTTGGGTGGAGAGAGTCATCACTTATTCCCTCTATCCTTGTATTGTGATGCAAAATTTGATAGATGATGAAGAATGCAAAAGCTGAAGATTGAAGCTAGTTATACCTTGTTGGATCCAAAAATATGGATTTTTGTAGACTGTTATTTCATTTTTGCCCAAAGTGAAGAATTGAAATATTCTAAATTATTATTTCATGTCTGTTGGAAATACAGTGGAAGCTCTTGTAATGGTAAGAAAACAAACTGGATCAGTTCCTTGTGAAAGGATGTATTAATTGCTACTTGTTGATTATTTGTATTATGGAAGTAAGGACCATGTAAATGATTTGGTTGATGTGAAATTCTTGTATCTCTTCAAAACTTAAAATTTTCCTTCATAGTTGTACTTGTAAATTTATCAATGAAACAAGGATCTGTCATTAATATGAAACTAAAGTGAAGAGTATTTTATCCCTTACTTGCATTGTTGGAAATGACCATTCCTTTCCCATTTTATTTCAATAGAAAATAAGTTTGGAATACAAGCATAAGTTTTATTTAATTGTCTTCTACTCTCTTTAGCCTTGTTTAACATAGTTAGAATTATTGTGTTGAGCTGCATGTTACGCTATATGGAAATGTCACAATGTTGCAAGAGAGATTAGTTCCAACTATCCCACTTATATGAATTAGTTACAATATTTTAACAACTACTTTTATTTGCTATGTAGCTGGATGATAGGAAACACTAGTTCACGAATTAATTTATTACAAATTACAAATATTTTACCCCCCTTATGTTTGACACAAAAACAATATATACAAAATTAGATTTGATAAATATTGTGTATAGAAACAAATATACAACACTATCTAGTTGAAATGTTGAAAAAATACTTAGTATGCTCTTTATTAATGATGCATATAACATATTATGAAAAGGAAAATATACCACTATCATTTCATATATCTATATAAATTTATTAGAACCATTATGTTATAAATACTGGTTTTTATTATTGGTCAAACACTTTTTTGTAAATAAGACTATACCCTTATTACGCAATATTTTTATATGTAATAGCCTTAGATATAACAATTAGTATTAGGAAGAAAAGATTATCTAAAATAAGGATTCTACAATTAATACCAGAAGTACAAATAAATTCTACAAAGAAAAGTACCGTAAAGGCGACAGAAAATAACAACAGAACAACATTTTATTAAAAAACATTTTAATTCAGGTTGGGCAACTTATCATGGACTGGTTTATGTGTAAGAAGTAAAATCTTCTTCTGGTTGAGGGGCTGTAACCCAATCCAACTGTAGAATTTTTTTTTGTAAATGTAATAAAAACTTCAAGATTGGGCGGACCACCAAGGTATGATATAATATTGTAAAATAACATTTATAGTGGTAGAGGGGCGAACATTCTCCTCCAAGTTTCTATAGGGGGTGGGTGGTTCAGTGGCCGAACCACCCCTAACTATTAGGGGTGGTTCACCTCATGGATCATTCCTTACCCCTATATGATTTGTGATATCTCTCAAATAGGGTTTCGCGGACCATTTCCATTATGTCTTCCTCCTTAGCATCAGAAGTACCGCGGATATCACTTAGGTATCACAGTACCATATGTTCTGGGAGGGTGACTGTTCCAACTGAACGTTACCCAATTTTCATTTTTACATTTTACAATCTCCAATTAGCTATGTAGCAGTTCCCTAAAAAGAAACATATCCTATATCTAAAAGGAATACCCTGTATAGTCAAAAGGTTGTTCTCCAAGCTATGAATATAATTTTGCACCTTCAGCTCAATATGAGCTTGAAGATCCTTGGAATTATTAATCTTATCAATGCTATTCTTTCATAGGTTGTATGTGTGAAATCAGAGGTTTGGGACCCTCAATGTTGATAATGTATTCCTCAAGGTATTTAAAACTATGAACTAAAATCAGACAATTCTGATCACCCAAATGGGGTGAAGAAAAAAGATGGGATAATCTGAATCCATATCAGTTTGAGGGTAAATGATTCGGTAAACGATGGTCTGAATAATACCGAAACCATCTAGTTTCTAATGGAGGCCATGTTAAGGTATTCTCTCCATTTCAATGAAAAACCAAAGAGCTTTTTATTAATTGTTATATTTATTCAAACCGAAGCGATGTATTTTCCAATAGCGACCATGGAAAAAGAAAAATTGGGCTTTTTAGAAGGGAAAGAAGATCTAACGGATAAATTCAAGGATATGCGGATCCTAACCGCATTGGAGATCTATTGGTGATGGCGGTTAGGCAAATTAGATTTAGGCTAGAGTCCAAAAAATTCAACCCTGAAATATTTTTCAAGGGATTGATCATGATAAAATAGCCTTTGTTTCAAGGAATCATCTCTAAAGGAGGCTCATACCTTGCCCAAACTTGGGACCGCTTGTAAAAATCATGGTAGTAAGGAGAATCAGGAACTATGAACTTGAGAGTAGAGGCTACAAAAATTCCCATTCTCATGAATGAACGTTAAGGTTGTTTGAGTCATTAGATCTGGGATGAAACTTATAGAGATAGGCATCCCAATAAGGCAAATTCTCTTTTCAAGAATGGGCAAAGCGTACGTTTTTAGTAAGAGCTTGAGTAAATCCCCAAGGAGGAATAATATGGAGTAGCGGACCATCGATCACTACGATGTTGTGATATCCAAAAAGAAGGAGAGTTCTATAACGTATATTACAATCCTTTAACCCCTTCACTTGAGCATGCACTCCTATGCTGAAGCTAGAAGAAGTTCTCTATCGTAAAAGGTCCTCAATGAATATGAAGACATAGCCCAACTTGGTATCATTCTACAAGTCTTCACCTAAGTTCTGGACCCTAAGCTCTCTCAGTTCCCACTAGCATTGCATTACACAAATGTGAGAGGGAAGAGACTGTGTTTTTACCAGGTGTCATAGAATTTAACTATACCCCTGTGCTCAAAGGCAAGCTTGATCCATGAAATTTCCTGAATCATCTACAAGATAGGGACTCTTTCCTGCCAACCATGATTAGCATCAATCTTGGATATGGGTTAGCGAAATGGGTTACAAGAGCACGAGGAACCGCAGGGATCCATCTATGTTTTGACCACCTAAAATACTCCTTGGATGGACACCTACCTTTTTTGGATACCAAAGTTGCGAGGACTTACAGTGGTGGTTTTGGAGGAGCACTATCCCGCCTAAGTGGGACATAGGAGGTGGGATTGGGTCCTTAATGTCCACCAAGTTGATCTGATAAAACCTTGGAGTGACACAAATATGTGTTCCAGTTGAATTCACATGATAGAAATTTGACACCTATCTCAAGAGGTTTCAGTATGAGATACTTATTGCAAATAGGTTATATGAAGTGGGTTCAGAGGATAGACTATGAGGGCTTAGCTTTCAAATGTCGAAGATGTTTCCAAACAGGGCATCTTTCAGATGAATGTGAACACTACAAACGCAAGGAAAACCCTGCATGGTGGAAGGATTCTCTACCAGATCATTTGAAAATTATCCCCCATTCAGAACCAATTCTAGAACCCCCGAAAACTGACTTACACGGAGTGGAAGAGCTTCCGAACACTACATAGAAGAAACCTCAAGATTCCTCTCCTCAGGGTGTTGATTCAGCGATAGACTGTGATTCGATGCCCCTTACTGCGGGTCACATCCCTATCAAGTCAATTGAAGTTGTTCTTCCAATATCAGTGGAAGAATAAAATGAGGATCAAAAGGTGGTGGATAAAAGAAATAAGGGACACACTAAATCTAAACCTTCCATTGTCTCAAACAAGGCATTGGCCTTGTATTGCTGTGTGCTTTCATCGATGCATATGGGTTGTGCTAAGTAGCTTCTGTTGTTTTGACATCACTCTCTAATAGCTATTTTGTAGCTGTAAGATTGTTGGTTTTTGGATGTGATGTTGGTAGAAAACTTTATGCTATTGGGTTGATTTGGTAAATCTAGATTGTGATATTTTTTTGTATTACTGAATCTATAAATATAGATTTTGAGCTTTGATGTACAAGGGTATAGTTCCTTTCAAAAAAATATTTTCCAATAATAAAACAACAATGCAAATAACCATTAAAATATAAATAAATCCTTGAAGAGGGATGTCAAACAATCCTCCAACATATGATTATCCATCCTTGAGCAATGAGTAACCATCATGGTCTCCATGCTCCCAAAACCTACAAAGAAAAATGAAATAATATTAGGGTAAATGGAAATAAAAGAAACTCATAATGAAAATTAGGGAAATATAGATCGGATGACCCAAATAGACTAAATCTAATGGTTGAAAATAAACCCTACATCACTTAAGTGATGAGGATTTTATGGGAATGAGATTAAATCAAAAATGGTAAGGGTAATTAGTTGAATGGGGCCACTTAGTGGCTAGGCTAAGTAGTTAAACTTTGGTGGTAGGAAAATAAATTAAACATTATGCATGGTAATTAAATAATGAACAAAAAGGGGTTTTTAAATAAATATTAACTAGGTATAGTTTAATAATTTTATGGGACATGACTATTAAATAATTGAAAAGATACTCTAATTAAGTAAATGAACTTAATGGGAGACTTTAAACCCTAAATTATTTTAGGGGAAATAAATTAATAATATTTCATTATTAATTTAATTCCAACTCCCACAAGATTGTCTAGAAATCTTTAATTAAGAAAATTATTTAAATTGTGAATAACGTTAACCCTTGCAACCCTTTAAAATAAAAAAAATTCTACAATTTTGTTTTCCATTAAATTATTAGACCTTGTTGTGGTTTTAAGGATGAAATTTGTGGACTTTATAAGAACAAAACAATTTTAAAGAGACAAATCAAGTCAAGCAACTCAATTGCAACCATCAAATTAGTGCAACAAGCTGTCTAGAACTAATTCAACCATGTTATGTTGCTTTAGCAATGTTGTGCATTACAAAAGGTATTAAGCTACAGCGAGCATGCTAAAAATTCAATTTTCATCGCAAGACAACCTTTAAATGAATTTTAGAGAGTCCATAAAGAGTGAAATTCAGTTTTTCATAACATAATTAAGATGCAAATCATCCAAATTTGTCATGTTATAGGCGTATGTCCTCATTGTCAAAATATTTTTTTTTCAGAAATGGATGCTCCGGAATTCATCAAATGAGATATTTTTTTTTTTTAGAATTCTATATCATAATTATTCTAGCAGAGTACAAATCAAGGAACATCATAGAATTATAGCACACAAGGTCAAATGCAAGAACATCAAAGCTTAATGAGAAATCTAATGCATACAATTATGGATTTTTTCTTCTTTCTAGCTTACACTGTGCACTAATAAGCATTTTAAGGTTTGTTACAGAGCACGAGCAATCAAATGTGGATAGAGTTATGTTTGAAATTGGCACGTGCACACATATTATATCAAGGTAAAATACAAACCCATCTAGACAAGCCCAGAACTCAATGCGAGTTGGATTATTAAGGACAAAATCTTTACAATCTTTACTTTTCTTCAATTTTTAAGGACAAAATCACACATTTTATAGAATAAAAAAAAGATAACAGTGGGGAGTACACAGCTCGAAATGGAGACTTTATAAAATGCACAGTTGGCTACATCACACGGCTATACCTAGCTCTTTCAACCGATTTATGTACATAAATCAGAGAACCTAAGAAATGGGTTGAATCGAGCTAAGACGAGTAAAGAAAAACAATGGCTTTCGTATCCATGATCCATGATGTTAGATACAACGCACCCAGATTTGGGGAAATGAAAGATCAAATATCCACAAATTTGAAGGAAAAATGGAATTTTTTTGAGTCAGGTATGAGCAACAGGGGGGTTAATTTGAGTCATAAACAGAATCTACAGTACGAAAAACGACTACCAAGAGGAAACACAAATTTAGACTAAAAAAATGCACAGCTACATTGATGTTTAAAACGCATATATCGAAATCAAAAGTAAGAAGAAAAGGAAAAGTTGTCAAATTTCTTATCACCTCAGCAACAAATATGGAATAACAGGAATAATACAGTGAGTAAAAAACCTAGATCTAGGCGAGTGAAGGATTCACTTCAATATTTTTGCACAACCCATAACTTTAATGGCTTGATCATGGGCAAAAATAGAGGAAACTAAATTCATTCCTTGAATAAATGGTGGCCATTTCAGTTTCGAAGAAATAAAGCCTTACCTTCAGAATAATAATGGTCGACCCACAATACAATACAAGCACCACTGAGATGAGATCCACTCCCAATGGCATCGACCCGACAGAGCTCCAACTGGTTAATGAATGCCATTGAAATAAAACAAATATTTCTTTTCTAAAAATAGTGGCCCTTGTTGAATACAGAGCAAATAAATTGAAATGAAGTTTCAGTAATAGATAATGACGACCACAGGTCAAAATACTGGCAAAATTTCACGCGAAGTAGATCTCACCAGCATGACAACATGAATCGATACATAACATGCTACAGATAAGAAACTAGAAAGATTCAAATAGGGATTGAAATCTCCATTCATGATCACATTCCGTTGAGGTAGCATCTACATATTGAAGGTCAGAGGCAATGGATGATGGAGGGAGATCAGTGCCTCACGTTAATCACCAAAAATGAGGCCACATTTTCATATGGTGGCATCTCGTTTTTAGTTGTGTGGTATGTGAAAAATAAAATGGTGTGTGGTTTCCTTCCCCAGTTATGATTAAAATGAGGAGAATGCGCATTTTGGAATCTGAGAATAGCTGTATAGTAGGGAAGCTGAATTGGAGTGATCCTTTGACTGCTGAGATTATTCTACTGTCGGACTTCTTCATCGATTGACTGGTGAAAGAGCATTCATTGGAAGTGAAAGCAGGAACTTTTGATTTCATGTATGTAGGTGTCTTGGTGGAAGTTTGATAATGTAGCTGAATTCTAAACAAACTTGATATACTACAAGTAATATGAATTCCAAAAGAAAATCGATCTCCTAGTTCATTATTTAATCTTGAATTACAAAGTTTCATAAATAGGAAAACAACTCTCAACTCGAGTTGCCAAGCAAACTCTAACTAACTTTGACTAAATCTACTCTAGGTGGCAAAAATTACTATTTTTAGCAGTTTACTAGAACATGTTATTCTTAGTAAGTTCGCATGCTTATCTGTATGGGCACAGATATTTCCCGGCATCTTCTACATTCCTAAATTAGAGTAATCTCAAAATTTCCAACTGATAATGCAACTAATAGACTAAAATTAACTAATGCCCTAAAATAGGAAAAAATTGAACTACAACTGAAATCCTAATTTTTGGCCTCAAGATGGCAAATTTCGGGCCCGAAAATGTATCGAAACTTGCTCCAACTAGTATGGTAGTTTGACCCGTGTGTTTTTCTCATCGAAACATGTGCTTTAAAAAAAAAAATGCACTCAAACGGACACTCGGAGCTCAGGTTATGACCTTGTCAAGTTCTTACTAATTTTGGCACATCATTTGATCATGCGGTAAGGGATTCATTATGGTGAAGTGGATGGTCATGTGCAGCAAGATCCACTCAACAAAATCCAAACCAACACTATGCAAACCTAAAATTATGCAGAGGCATACGATTATGTTTCCATTTTTTGAGATGTGCTTTCTTCCCATGTTTTCACTGAGGGTGAATGTTAGGAAAATAATAATAGTGCTCGCATTAATTAGTGAGAAAATGTATTTTTCAATCTATTAAGTTAATATTCTACTAGAAGTTGTTATGTAGGAGGTTGGAGAGATAATAGCAGATTTAGTTTTGGGGTAGTTGTTTGAACAACTTGTATAAGAATAGGTGGGAGTGGTTTTGGGATATCGTTAAGGACACCTTAGCAATAGGATATCATCTCCATATATATATATATATATATATATATATATATATATATATATATATGTATGTATGTATGTATATATATATATATATATATATATATATATATATATATATATATATGTATGTATGTATGTATTTTCTGGATGTATGAATATTAGAGAGTTGTAATCTCTCTAGTTTTTCCTTATCAATTCCAATAATATTATTTTTGTAAAATTGTTTTTACTCTCTCATTTTTTTGACAAAATATTTTTAATAATTTTATAGGGCATACATGAATCCTACTTGTATACACACTTAAATTTGGTAACTTGTCATTTCAGAAGAAAATTTTGGCTATGCTCCCTTATTAAGACAAGAGAAAATGCTCACATTCTAAGTTCAATAAGTACATCTCTCTAGTTTTTCCTTGACTTGCTCATCTCCATACTCTACTCTGTTAATGAATCACAAATTATTAATTAATAAAAGAAGTAAATAAACTCAGTGAATCATTCCAAAAGGAAGTTACAAAATTAATTGTAGAAGGGTCCAAGACTATGGTTTTACATAAGAATATTCTTGTCCAAAATCATATAGTTTGGGTAAGATAAGTTGTATGACCTTGTCCAACATGTATTGTTTAACCCCTTTCTTCTAAATTTGTTTTTAATTTGAATATCTTTATTATGACTTTTCATCTTTGGAAAGTCTAGCTTATCATAATATTTCACCTCTTCATCTTTGGAAAGTCTAGCTTATCATAATATTTCACCTATGGAAGGTTGTATAAGCATCTCAATATCACTTTATAACTCTCATAATACTTTGATAAGTTCCTATTACAAATATCAATCCAAAATCACTCAATTCTCTTCTAAAGCTTATAAAAGTAGTAACACACCATTTAAAGTATTCACCTGCATTAGAAAAGCTTATGAAAGCACTAACACACCATGTCAAAGGGTCTAGCTTCACCATGCGAAGGTTCTGAAGATTCACTCAACCTTATGTCAAGAGGAAAAGTCTAGCTTACATGCGAAGGCATTTTCAGATTCATGGTCTTAGCAAGGGACAGAAAGATTTAGTCTACTCCAAGCATTTTCACGATCTGGAAACCTAATATGGTGTCAAGTAGACAAAAGTGCTTTAGAATACTGACAAACGAAACCATAATCACACTACTACCACACTAGCGTGCATTCTCTACTCTATATATTATCTAGTTATATGTGTACAAAGAGACCATGAATCACACTCACTAGGGGGTTAACTTAAATCACTAGGTCACATTCTCTACACAAGTAATTATGAGAATGAGTGAATTTTGGCTAGTTATATGAGTCATTGATCCCACATCAAGGGCACTCATAGGGTGTTAAGAAATTGAATCACACTCACACTTCGACACAAGTAATTGATGAGAACTGGGTAGTTGAGGCCTTGATCCCACACAAGGGCATGTAGTGTAGAAATTGTCTTTGTATCGACAAATGTTTGATTATTAAGGGTAGTTGCATGTTTAGGGGCTTACCCCACACATTATTTATCCTTGTCTTTATATCTAATGTTTTTATTAAGGGTATTGCATGTTTATATGGTTTCCAATTTATTGCAAGTGATTACATATTGTGTCGAGGTTTTGTGAACAAGAGCAACATGTAATGAAGCACATTTATAGGCAAGTGAATCACACAGGAAGTTACAAAATTAATTGTAGAAGGATCCAAGAATTCTGCAGTGTTTATCTTTACATCTCTATAAGGACTATAAAAATTTAGGGAAATGACATAAAATGAATCTATGTACCTACACCTCATTTTCCATTTCTAGTCTTGGGAATGAAGCATCTACATTATCTTATAATCATTTTTGCACTTATCCACACACCCAAATCTCCTATGTTTCAATTTGTATAAATAAGTATTAATATCCTCTTGTATATTTGAGATATCATTCCATTGTTGTATCATTGTGTCAATATTAATGCATTATTTTGATTTTGTATGGTTAATTGTGAATTAATTAGATTAGAATAATCTCATGTAATGAATTCTTGTATGCTATATAATGTTTTTGCATCACATTAATATCTCACTTATATTATAGGGTGTAAACACTTCACACATTCCAAGTAGCTAATGTAAGACTTTTCAAGAATTCAAATAATCTAATTTGGTGATCATAAAAATACTTGACAAGAAGATTTTAACGTGTGAGGTAGTAGTAATTATAAGGAAGGAATGGATTTTGATAGCCAATAATTATTTTGTTAAAATTGAAATTGATAACGAGATACAAGAAACATAAATCAATAATTGATAATGAAATTAATTTTGGGAGATAACAACAATTGAAAAACAATGATATTAAACAAAATTCTCAATGCATCAGAAAACAAAAAAAAATTAGATGCATTATTTTGATAAAATATGTCCCAAACAATTCCTATTGTCAGCATTTCATATGTCTATCTCTCTTCTTCATTCACATTTACCATGTAATAGCAAAATTGTATCTGCTTACATATTATGCACTTATTTACATCATCTACCTTTATTGGGTAGTATTTTCTTTATGCCAAGTAATGAATTATATGTTGTGAAGAATAATGTGGTTAGGTTTTTTTGATGACATGACTTTGGAAATATATTTTCTACAAGATAGCCCATATGTTTTTTTTTATATATGGTATTGCAACATGCATACGATGTTGGTACACACTATCTTCTTTTCCATGCATAATTTTTTTAATTTTGTAAATATTCGTAACTAGATGTTTGGTTAGTTATATGGGTACATTAGTTCTTGAATTGAATTTAAGATGGCATGTGTGCTAAATATGTTCTCTTTCACTTTGATCCTATAGTATATATCCAACATGTTGGCAAGGATATTTTGATACTTGTCTTGTATGTTGATGATTTTCTACTTAATGACATCTCTTATTCCCACATCTAGACTACTCATAGGGCTCTTTTGACGTAGTTTGACATGATATATATCAGGTTATTGTTTCCTTGGTTTGCATATTTTTTAGACAAAATAAAATATTTATTTGATTTAAAACAAATACATCCATGATCTTCTTCAACATTTTGATATAGATGACAACAAGACAAGTCCATCTCCTTTTCAATTTGGGATTATTCTTGCTTCCACATGTACCACTACCATTTTTGATCCTACATTGTATAGGCACTTAGTTATAAGTCTCATGTACTTGACCCATACCCACCATGATATTTCATTTGTAGTAGGGATTGTATCTTAGTTTTCACATTCTCTTCATACCAATCATTGACATGATTCTAAAAGGAGTTTACGCTATTTTCACAGGGTACTTCCCGATTTGTACTACACTACACTAAGGTTTCTACTTAGCTGGTTGGATATAAATTTTTATATTGGGAAGCTTCTATTGATGAAAAACATTCCACTTTTGGCTACCTTTTCTTGTCTTGGTTCTTCTCCAATTGCTTAGGCATGTAAAGAGTAATAGGATATTGCACTTTCATCTTCAGACGTAGAGTACATGGTAAAATTTATAGTGAGTCAGTAGATTCTTTGGATTAGATAGTTAATAGAAAAGTTTGGATTCCCATAGGATTCATTAAATGTACTTTGGTGTGACAACCAAAGTGCAATTCACATTTCTCATAACCCTCTTGAGAACAAACAGACCTATAATAACGAGATTCACATACAATTCATTCGTTAGCACATTCAAGATGGAGTTATTTTCTTGGAGTAAATTATAACTATACAATAGGTTTTTGACATCTTTGCGAAGCCTTTTACATTACATCACTACCTAGAGTTGCGTGACATACTTGGGGGTGCTTGTGAGAAAATCTTCCTTCTTCTTGTTTTTTTTCTTTCCTTATAGAAGGTTTAGTTCCTACTTTTGGTTCAATATTTCTTCATGGATTTATTGTACATAAGTACCTAATCAAGATTGTTTTTAGGACACATATTTTTGATATGCCCCTTTTATTTTGGGCTCCTAGCTTCACTTGAGGGGGTGTTAGAGTAGGTTGTTTACCTTATCTCATGTTCACCTAAGTAATTTATTTACCTTCTATTTTATTTATCCTCACCTACTTCTTTTATATTATTTATATATTAGGAGGATATTATCTAGTTGTTAGGTTTATTTCTTTCCTTGATCTATGGTCTTGACTAGTTCTTTGTTGTCTAGTTATTTCCTAGATCTATGGTCGTGACTAGTTCATTGTTACCTTGTTTTTTTCTTAATTTATGGCTTAATCTATGGCCTTGAATATTTCTTATATTGATCTTCCTTTCCTATATAAGCAAGGCCATTTATCATTGTATTGTATAGAGTTCTATAATAATATATGATATTGTTGTTCACTTGTTTGCAAATTTTTTTTAAAAGTTATTCTACTAAATTTCTTTAAAATTATTAAGTGTAATGTTTTATTAACATCCAAGTTTGTTGTGGATTGAAATGATTTGTTTATCGTTCCTATTATATACTTTGTAAAATATCAATATTATTTGTAGGTGAATAATATACCCTAATGAATGCCCCCTCTTTCGAGGAACATGTGATAAACAATTTGAGAACATGAACCAAAATAAACTATGTGTACCAATGTAGGATATAATGATAATTTGTATTAGAACACATGAAAGGATTTAGTGCAGCTATCATTGGGATATTTTCCCTATAAAATGGGTTACACATGATAGCGGCAATGCTACATAAAGCGACATACATGAAGAAATAAGAGTGATAGAAATAATGGGTTAGAGAGTACGAAAATCAAAGAGACAAATAAATAGTCAATATAGATAAAATATGTAATAATATGTAGAAGAGCCACATCAAGGCATAGATTCAAATCCACGAGACAACAAAGACATCACAAGATAATCATAATAGAGGCACTTAGACCACACACACATAATAAAGTGCATACAATAGAAGATAGGTATAGAGCCAAAAATATATGACATCCATGTTATCACTAAGAAAATCATAATAGAGGCACTCGAGCCACATATGATGAGTAAGAAAGTGGGAAAGAAATATAAAAATAAAGAATAGAAAATATACAGTGAAAAATAATAGAGAATCAGATAATTAATCATTGAACAAAAAAGCATTTGTCTTGTTAATATAAAAGATAACATATAAACAATATAAAATATTGAGAATAATGAGGAAGTAAAGATAATTTAAATAAAAGAACTTGAATAGTGTAGGAGATGCCCCTAAATGACCAACATCACATAGAAGGGACTAGGTTTGAACCTGTCATCGCATATAAATCTATGTATGTCCTTCATCAAGCTCAACATACCTGTTGAAAATTTTTGCACTTGTGCAAAAAAGGGCAACTCAAAACTTTGTTACAATGGATATATTTTGTGAAGTATACCTAAGCTAAGGGAATTTATGTTAGATTATTTTGTTATTGATAATTTATGCAAGAGATCAAGTGAAATCTGCAGCTATGTGTGCTGTTACAAAATGTAACAACTCACATAGTCTGCAACTTCATGAATATCCTCAGCAAAAGAACACAAGCCCCGAATGACAGTTGTGTTATCTTGAACCGGATTACATGGTATGTAAGGTGTATAGTTTTGGAACAATAGACATAGTGGCAGTTTTCAAATAATCAGATTCATGGTTATTATCTGTGTGCCTGTCAGATTTATTGCTTTGTATTCATTAAAGTTATTATGATTAATGAGTTTGAATTTATCTATGCTGCCATAAAAGATTACAATTGACTCCTTTCCTACTACTTCCATAAAGAAAATATTGACAAACAAACAGTGACAATAATGTCCAAATGGAGATAGCAGGAAAGAGTCAAAATGAAGAATGGATTCCAAAGGAGCCAAAGAGCATACAAGGAGACATATCTCATTCAAAGGTTGCTTACTGAAGTTATAGGTATTCATTTTAGTTATCCCTTATGTTAATTCATTTTATGGAGATACTGAGTTGCTTACATCATGGTACAATAAAAGGAAAACTGAATGCGGAAAGAGATAATCAAATGATTATTTCAATTTAATGCTTTATTCATAAGAGATCATAAGTTTTCCCACACAATCTGTGGGATATGACTAAGTGACTCATCATATACATTGACATGAGAATACTGCATGTGATAAAGAACAAGAGTAGAGGAGTAAAAAGGAACCCATCATTTCCTTTCCATCTTCTATCCCCGGTCCACATCATCTCCATCTCCATCTCAACTCTCTCATCTTCCGCTTCCATCTCCATCTCCTAATACCTGCAAAATCAAGAGAAGTATCTGTCAAATTGAGCTCAAGGTACAATTTTATTCCAATGCTCATGTTCTAAAGAAAATACATATTCTAAGTTCAATGCATCTAATGGTACTTGAAGGAAAGAAATACAAAAACAAATGGCACAGGATGATAAAGAAATACAGATGAGCTAGCAGCAAAAGAAGAGACAAAGCACATAAAGTGAAATGAGTAGCAAGAGAGATCAGAGAAGTTAAGGATTGGGTTAGAAAGGTAGAATCTGAAGCAGCTTGCAAAATAAATAGATGTGGAAAATGACACTTGAAAGAAGTTGGAAATAGTTTGCAGAAGAAGGAAAGAAGAAGAAATAAACCACATGGATACAAGAGAGACCAAAAATCCTATTTATTTCTAACTTATTTCTATGTTTTGCAGGAATACGTTGGAACATTGAATGAAAATTAGTCTAACTGGTTAAAAAGGAAGTAGTTACTAAATTAGGATAAAATATCAGAAGAATGAAGCATCATAAAGGGAGAGAGAAAACAAGATTTTGGGAAATTTTTTACCAGTCTCCCCTCATAAAATTAACTTTTGATTTAAAACAGAATTGAAACACATGCTTTTAAGCTACTACATTGCTTTCTAAGCTATTTGAGATTCAAAAGAAATAAAAACAGTCAAGAAAAGTACATGTTTCATCACTTCTAAGTTGATACCATGATCAAATGAGACATACAGGTGTTCCAGATTTTCATCATGCTATAGCTATCAAAAGTTCCTTTTGATTTCTAAATTTAAGTGTGAATCAAAGGGAAACTACTTTACATATTTTCAGAAGTTGCAATGAATCAATTAAAGACATCATGGACAACTCATTCAAGTGATCAGACAAACAAGAAGAGATGTTTACATCTTTTTTAGAATAGACAAATCATAAGAATCTGGAGAGAGAGGATTCTGGAAAAAATTTCCCAGAGTTTCCCCTTGTAAAATGGACTTTTCCAGAAAAACAAAAATGATATTTTAATGCAAAAATTGAAATATAATTGCTACCATGACTTTTGAAAAGTGAAGTGCTATTACAGAAAAAGAAACTAAGCATTTTCTTCATTTTATGACAAAGAAGTATTTATTTCATCATACAGAATGGGATGCAATCATGTTTGCAACAAAGAAACAACCTACAACTTCAGGAAAATCATTTTGGATGAAAATGTCAAGCTACAAAATACATAGGATGGCATTCATCTTCCAATTGAAGAAATAAACTACACAACTCAGTAATTTTTCAACCAAAGCATGCCTTTCAGAAATAAATTCAACAAGTCAAGCAAGTATCTACAGGGAAGAAACTACTCAGGTAACAAAAAATCTTGCCTCTACAGAACAAAGAAAGCATGTCAAATATAAAGTATACATCTAAAAAGAGAAGAAGAGATGACACAGGTCTACAATCAAATGAAGAACTTATTCTTTAAGTTTACAAATGCTTAGCTGAAGTTTACTAGACTGCACAGAAATGGAAGAAATTTACAAACTGCTAGGAAAGATGTGAATATCTAGAAAAAGTCCAAGCTCAGAACTGACAGTTTTCTTTCATTACACATAAAGATAAATGAGTCACAAGAGAAGTAGACTACAAGTACCCAGAATATACAAACAGTAAGCATCTACAAAATGAAGGAGAAAATGATAAACTCCAAGTAAGCATGTATCAAAGGAAGATGAAACAAAAAAAGATCTCATGTATCAACATGGAGATCAAATAATTAAACACTTCTAGGTATCGAGTCAAGTTTACAAGTAGTTCGTCAAAAAATGCACAGAAAGGAGCTGAAACTGAGTTCAAATATCGAGGTGAAGAATAAAATAGTCAACACTTCTAAGTACTGAGCCAGTTTACAAGTTAAATATCAAAACCCATGCACGAAAATAATTCCTCTAAAAATGCCAATGAAGTAAGACTCGAGCTTGAGTTTTAAAATTAGAAAGATTGAACCCACAAAATACTTTCATGTTACGAATATTTTAAATGATATTTGACAAGATTGAGAGTTGAAGAACATAAAACCAGAAATCGAAAAGAAAGTATAAAATAGTGCAAGAACTCACTGTGCCAGAAACGAGCAGAAAAGTGAAATAATGGTAGAATTTCCGTCTACAGGTTCATGCCGAGCTAAAAAACTACCAAGAGCATGAAAACCAGAAAGAAACAAATATTTATAACTCCATGAAGATATATAGAACACAAATGAAATATCTAAATGATCTTTAGATCATATACAAGAAGGAAAGCCGAGCTACAAAACCAAAAAAAAAATAAATACCTCCAATTCTTCAAAAACACACGCAACAATCAAGCAACTATGGCGTCGAAGAATCTAGAACAAAGTATGTGTTGATGGAAAATCACAGCACCCCTGAATGTCTGCAACTCGATGGGTTGAGACTCTCAGTGCAATTTCATAACATGGAGCTTTTCCTAAGTGTGGGACCTTGTGAATCGGGAAAGCTCTCCAGATGAAGGCCTGTTCCTATTCCTCTGTTGAGATGCACACATAAAAATGCAGAGGGTTTACTCAAAAACCTAATCTAACTTTCCAAGGAGATAGGGTAAGAAGATGCATAAAAAATAAACCTGAACTAACAAAGGTGATGCACCAAGGAATGAAGAACACCTGTCTTGCCAATAAACACAAACCATTAAAATGCAATGCAAGATCATGCACAAATAACCAAAATTGTAGTGAAAGATCAGGAGGATGAAAATAAAAATAGAGAGGGTTGAGAATCATCCACAGACATGCATTATCTTCTCCAAATATTGATACAATACACTACAAAATTCCAAGAGGTAAAGTTGCATTACAGTTTTAAATGGGAAGTTTGAACTCCACAAACTCACCTGCCAAAGAGAAGAAGGGAGGGGCAAAACAAGAATGTCCAACCTTTAGAAAGAAGCCCCTCCTTAAAATGTATAGGAAGAATGAGAGAGGGAAGAGAGAGGAAATCCAAATCTACCCCAACCACCTCCAGGTTACATTTAATTCATCTCATTATGGTGGTAGGTGAGAACCCTAGCAAACCCAAAAAGTGGTGAACTATATTTTTGCATTGATAGTTGGATAGAGGACCTTGTAAGCTTTCCAAAAAGTCCAACCTTGCATGAATCCGAGCATCCTGTGAAAAGTTATGGCCATCTGAATATCTGCGCCAGGGTTTGCTTCCTGTCAGCGCTCAAAATGTTACGCCTCCCGAAGATGCACCATAGGCACTGAAAATTACATGTTGACACTCTTTTTTCTGTGCCTTGGTGCATCCTTTGCTGTGCGAACTGTCAACACTAAAATTTTCCTCCGTAATTTCTATTTCATTAATGTATGTATTAGGAATATGATGTTGTTAAGTATAATTAGTAGTAGCGTCTGATAGAAGATAACGGCGCCGTCAGTACGGTGCCGCCAATAATGTGGAGTATGGTAATAGTCAAAGTACAATAGGAATGTTGTAAAAAGTAAATATTTGTCGTAAGTTGTCCGGTAATGTTAAAATGTCAAAGTTTGGGTAATTAGAGAAGTAGGGTCTACGTGATTAGGAATTAGAAATATTATATTGGTAATAAGGACAAGAAGTGAGGTCATAAATATTTTGTATATTTTATTTGTAAAAAGTCTAAAAATGTGGAACCCATGTAAAATGATAAGGTTTATCTTATCTTAAAAGATAAGCTTACATGTACAGATAAGAGTTAAGGTATGGAATATGATTCGTCAGAGTGGATTTCTTATCCTATCTTAGAGATAAGATGGATAAGCCTGGAAGTTCTATAAATAGAGAGGCCACCCCCCTCATTTACCATAGAAGGAAGTAGTGAGAAATATTGTAGGAAGTGTGCAAAGGAAGCCATCAATTTAAAGGTGTGTTGAAGAAGCCATTAAGAGGTGTAATTGTAAAGTTTCTCCCATAGTCTTGGTGAAAGGAAAGTGAAGTCAATAACACTTGAAGTACCTCATGGGTGAGATTGTAACAATTTCATGTTAATATTATAATTTACTTCGATATTTCAGATTTGTCATCATTCCATCTTATCATAGTCGATGGTATTCTTGTGTTATGTTGTTGTTTTGTTTCCAGATTACATCCACCAAACTAAAGGCTGTGCATTAGTAAATAATCATAGCACGAGGAGTACCCAGTGAAGATTATCATAGTGCCGGATTGGTGATGACATTTTGGTTCTGTTACCAGGATCATTCCTCGTTGGTGGATTTTCTGGAGAGATATTCCCACTTAGTCAAAAATCAATTGGAGGGTAACCTTGTTTTACCATGCATAGTAGTTACCATGGTAAAGTCATTTTTTGCCATGAATAGTAGTTACCCGATGGTAAAGTCATTTTTGCTGTGAATAGTATTTACTGCAGTAACTTCACTGTTTATCGTGATAGTGTTTACCACAGTAAAGTCAAATTTTTTACCGCAGTAAGTCAAGTTTTACCATAGTTTTACCGGTGGTCCATT
The DNA here is from genome assembly GCA_019776745.2 of Taxus chinensis. NCBI lineage: Eukaryota > Viridiplantae > Streptophyta > Pinopsida > Cupressales > Taxaceae > Taxus > Taxus chinensis. The sequence continues at coordinate 748,370,584 of CM034150.1, forward strand.
TCTATTTACTGTAAAAGGTGTAAAGTCACTTCTCGTAAGTGATTCAAATTAGTTATGCACATAAGTCCTTGTTTATTGTACTTGGTGGGTTAGGTATTTCACGGTGGTTACTTTCATCCGAGCTAAAACTACCAAGATCATGACAACCCAAAAGAAACAAATATTTATAACTCCATGAAGATCATAGACACAAATGTATATTCTAAATGATCTTTAGATCATATACAAGCAAGGTAAAGCCGAGCTACAAACAAAAAAAAATATACCACTCCCAATTCTTCTTCAAAACCACCAACTATCAAAGCAACTAGGGCGTGCGAAGATCTAGAAACAAAGTAGGGTTGATGGAAATCACACATCACCCCTGATGTCCGGCAACTCGATGGGTTGAGACGCTCATCAATTTCATAACAGGGAGCTTTTCCTAAGTGTGGGACCTTGTGACTCGGGAAAGCTCTCCAGATGAAGGCCTGTTCCTAGTCCTCTACTGTTAGATCTACACAGAAGGCAGAGGGTTTACCAAAAACCTAAATCACGTTCCAAGAGATAGGGGTAGAAGATGCATAAAAAATAAACCTGAACTAACAAAGGTGAAGGCACCAAGGAATTAAGAACCCTGTCGTGCCGATAACACAAACCATTAAACGGCAATGCAAGATCATGCACAAATAACCAAATGTTTGAAAGATCAGGAGGATGGAATATAAAAATAGAGAGGGTTAGAATCACTCCACAGACATGCATTATCTTCTCCAAATATTGATACCAATACACTACAAAATTCCAAGAGGTTAAAGTTGCATTACAGTTTTAAATGGGAAGTTTGAACTCCACAAACTCACCTGCCAAAGAGAAGAAGGGAGGGGCAAAACAAGAATGTCCAACCTTTAGAAGAAGCCCCTCCTTAAATGTATAGGAAGAATGAGAGAGGGAAGAGAGAGGAAATCCAAATCTACCCCAACCACCTCCAGGTTACATTTAATTCATCTCATTATGGTGGTAGTGTGAGAACCCTAGCAAACCCAAAAAGTGGTGAACTATATTTTGCATTGATAGTTGGATAGAGGACCTTGTAAGCTTTCCAAAAAGTCCAACCTTGCATGAATCGAGCATCCTGTGAAAAGTTATGGCCATCTGAATATCTGCGCCAGGGTGTTGCTTCCTGTCAGCGCTCAAATGTTACGCCTCCCGAAGATGCACCATAGGCACTGAAAATTACATGTTGACACTCTTTTTTCTGTGCCCTTGGTTGCATCCTTGCTGGCGAACTGTCAACACTAAAATTTTCCTCCGTAATTTCTATTTCATTAATGTATGTATTAGGAATATGATGTTGTTAAGTATAATTAGTAGTAGCGTCTGATAGAAGATAACGGCGCCGTCAGTACGGTTGCCGCCAATAATGTGGAGTATGGTAATAGTCAAAGTACAATAGGAATGTTGTAAAAAGTAAATATTTGTCGTAAGTTGTCCGTTATGTTAAAATGTCAAGTTTGGGTAATTAGAGAAGTAGGGTCTACGTGATTAGGAATTAGAAATATTCTATTGGTAATAAGGACAAGAAGTGAGGTCATAAATATTTTGTATATTTTATTTGTAAAAAGTCTAAAAATGTGGAACCCATGTAAAATGATAGGTTTATCTTATCTTAAAAGATAAGCTTACATGTACAGATAAGAGTTAAGGTATGGAATATGATTCGTCAGAGTGGATTTCTTATCCTATCTTAGAGATAGATGGATAAAGCCTGGAAGTTCTATAAATAGAGAGGCCACCCCCCTCATTACCATAGAAGGAAGTAGTGAGACATATGTAGGAAGTGTGCAAAGGAAAGCCATCAATTTAAAGGTGTGTTGAAGAAGCCATTAAGATGGTGTAATTGTAAAGTTTCTCCCATAGTCTTGGTGAAAGGAAAGTGAAGTCAATAACACTTGAAGTACCTCATGGGTGAGATTGTAACAATTCATGTAAATTATAATTTACTCGATATTTCAGATTTGTCATCATCTCCATCTTATCATAGTCGATGGTATTCTTGTGTTATGTGTGTTGTTTTGTTTCCAGATACATCCACAAACTAACGGCTGTGCATTTAGTAAATAATCATAGCACGAGAGAGTACCCAGTGAAGAATTATCATAGTGCCGGATTGGTGGATGGACATTTGGTTCTGTTACCAGGATCATTCCTCGTTGGTGGATTTTCTGGAGAGATATTCCCACTTAGTCAAAAATCAATTGGAGGGTAACCTTGTTTTTACCATGCATAGTAGTTACCATGGTAAAGTCATTTTTGGCCCATGAATCGTAGTTACCATGGTAAGTCATTTTGCTGTGAATCATTTATGCAGTAACTTCACTTTTTATCGTGAATAGTGTTTACCACAGTAAAGTCAATTTTTTACCGCAGTAAAGTAAGTCAAGTCTTTACCATAGTTTACCGTGGTCATTTCTATTTTACTGTAGAAGGTTGTAAAGTCACTTTCTAGTATAGTGATATTCAAATTATTTATGCACATAAGTCTGTTGATTGTACTTGTGGTTGGTATTTCACGGTGGTTACTTTGAAAATGGGAAAGATCCTCTTTTTTCAGCTCAATTAATGAAGCTGCTTCTTCTTTCATTCAAAGAGTTTAAACGATCTTCTTTTTGTAATGGTCTTATAAGAAGGGAACAATGGACTGGATTTTTTCCTACCTTTTTGGATGGTTCAGCACTTAGGTGGTTTGAAACACTAGGTGATAATGTGAAAAATTCATGGGATTATTAACTGAAAGTTTTCTTGAAGAATTTGGTGAACAACAGAAATATGCAGATCTCATGATCGAGATCACAAAGCTATCCCAAGGAGAGAAGGAGAAGATAAGGGATTATCATGCTCGTGTCATGGAGCTAAGGAGGAAACTCGATGCCTAGATCCGGAAGGAAGGATTAGCAGATGGGTTGATGAATGGCGTGGATAATCTCCTCTGTAAGCACTTCATTCTTGGGATGAAGCCAGAGATCAGACAACGAGTGAAGGTATGACTGCCCAGCTACCATTGAACAAGCAAAGGAGATTACAAGAAGGCAAGAAGAAAAGCATGGAAGAGGAGCCCAAAGAAATTGTTGCTAAAGTAGAGCCTACACTAGCACCTTTGGTCTAGAATCCACAACCACTCCTGGTGAGCACAAATATTTTTCCTAGTACATCTACTAAGTATGAAGATCTGATCAAAAATATGGGTCAGTTAACTATTAATCTTCTTCAAGGAAAGGAATTTAGTTCTCAGGGAGGAGATAGAGGTCCAAAAAGAAATATTTCTGAAGTTGTTTGTTATGTTTGTTATAAAAAGGGTCATTATAAGTATAATTGTCCAGATAGAGCTTCTACATCTGGTAAAGGAGATAATGATAAAGGAAAAGCACCTGTGAATTCTTTTGATGTAGTAGATAAGAGTAGAAATAATGAAGTAGATGTATTTGTAACAAAGAGAAAGAAAGAAAAAGATAATCAAGATGGAAATGATCCTAAGAAGATGAAAGAAGAAACTAGTAAGAAACATAGGAGAAGAAAGTTGGGTGTGCAGGATTTTCTGATTTCACAGGGGCAAGGACCATACTCCATCTTGTAAGATCTGTCGAAAAGGCCTGCAAATATTACATATGGTCAACTCTTGGCTATGTCTTCTGAGAAGAGGCGGGAGTTGCGAGGTGGACTCAATGCTCGAAGAAGGAAGGAGGTTGGGGTCCCTGTTTTGGAGGCAGAGGCAGATCCCTATGCTCCACAAGCTGAGGTATTATGTAATGGTATGTCAATTCATGATGTCTTAGTTGACGGAGGTGCTGCAGTTAATGTAATGACCGAGTCTGTAATGAATATGTTGGGTTTAAAAATTGATCGCCCTTCAACACTTATGTTAAGGTCATTAAATAAAGGAAAAACTAAACCAGAAGGTGTAGTTTCAAATGTTGCAATATCTGTATGGGTGTTGTATGTGTGGTAGACTTTCAGGTGATGAAAAATGGTACTGTTGCGTACCCAATACTGCTAGGAAGACCATGGCTAAGGAGAGTTCATGCAAGAAACTACTGGAATGAAGGTTTCATGACACTTGGACGTGGTAGAGAGAGGGTGAAGATAAATGTGATCCCTTGACATCATAAGGCATAACCTGTGGATTCAAGTGATGAAATTGATGATTGGACATCCTCTGATTACTCTAGTACCAGTGAAGTGGACACTGAAGATGAATAAATAGAGAATGATGTTTCAGTCATGGATATCCTTCCAGTCACACCAACTCATGACCCCATAAAATTATCTGAAGAAGAAGTTGATGATCGTCTCCAAAAAATAAAGATTGGTGATGCTATGATGGAGAGTGAGAAGGAATCCTACCTCCAGATTTGTCGAAGGTACATACACATATTCACTTTTGATTACAAGGAACTCCGTCAAGTAAGTTGGGTAGAACATTCTATTGAGCTGGTAGATGGTTCTAAGCCCATAAAGCAAATGCCATATAGAATGAATCCTAATTTTTCCAAGACTGTAAAAGAAGAAATAGATAAGTTGTTTGATGTAGGATTCATATTTGCTATGGAGAATTCAGAATGGGTTTCTCCCATTGTGATCTCAATAAAAAATAATGGGAAGCTACGCATTTGTGTTGATTACAGGATGCTCAATAAGGTAAAAAAGAAGGATCATTACCCTCTTCCATTTTCAGATCAGATCTTGGACGAAGTAGCTGGCTAGGAGTGCTATAGTTTTTTTGATGGATATAGCGGCTACAACCGAGTTTGTATAGTAAAGAAAGATCAGCTGAAGACCACGTTCACCACTCCTTGGGGAACGTTTGCTTATAGAGTTATGCCTTGTGGGTTGTGTAATGCTCCAGCAACATTCCAACAGTTGATGAATAGGGTGTTCGAACCCTACATTGGGACCTTCATCAGAGTATTTTTGGATGATTTTTGCATCTATGAGAGCAAGTTGGACCACTTGCACCAGATGGAGACAACATTTCAAAGGTTAGATGAAGCACAAGCCTCACTAAACCCTACAAAGTGTGTCTTTGGATGTTCTAAAGGCATTTTGTTAGGGCATGTTGTATCCAAAGATGGTATTGGTACTGATCTTGATAAAGTTTCAAAAATCAAAGATTTACCATTTCCTATTAATAGAAGTAAGTTGAGATCATTTTTAGGCCATGTGGGTTACTATATAAGGTTCATCAAGAATTTATCAAAGATTGCACAGCCACTAACCCAGTTCTTGAAGAAGGATGTTACTTATGAACCAGGAAATAAGGCGCATGAAGCTTTTGGAAAACTGAAGGAAGCCCTGGTGTCTTCACCTGTTTTGAAGAATCCAGATTGGAGCAAGCCATTCATTGTGTACACTGATGCCTCAGATGCAGTACTAGGAAGTACTTTGAGCCAAAAGGATGAAAATGGGAATGAACATCCAATTTACTTTGGGAGCTGACAAATGAGCAGTGCTGAGGTAAATTATATTGTAACTGAAAAGAGGCTCTGGCTATCATTTTTGCTGTAAATAAGTTTAGAAAGTACTTTCTAGGGTAAAAATTTCTAGTTGTAACAGATCATCAGGCTCTAAAATATATTGTCAATAAGCCTAACCCATCAGGGAGGATAGCAAGATGGATAATTTTGCTATAAGAATTTGAATTTGATATTATAGATAGGCCAGGAAAGAAGCATGTCAATGCAGATGCACTCTCTCGAGCCTATGATGGTTTAGGATCATCTTGTGATGATGATGATTTCCCCGATGCAACATTTTTATCCCTGGACATAATCCCTAGTGAATACATAGATATTTGAAATTATCTGAATGAATTCAAGTTTCCTGATGGTGCCAATGCAAAGACTAAGAGAAAGATTACTCAAGCCAGTCATCCATATTCTATTCTACATGGAGTATTATTTCGAATAGGACCTGATGGACAGTACAAGAGGGCAGTTGGACGTGATCAAGGGAAGGAGCTCCTAGAAGAATTCCACAATGGTACATGTGGAGGGAACTTCTCTGGACAACTTACAACAAGAAGGATCTTGGATGCAGGTTATCACTGACCCACTCCTTTTAAAGATTGTTATAATTATTGTAAGACATGTGATATTTGTCAAACACATGGTAACCGTAAGACTTCATCAGCTCCATTATGCCCTATTCTTCCACTTGGTCCCTTTGAAAAGTGGGGAATAGACATTGTAGGTCCACTTCCAACTACATCACGCTAAAATAAGTATATTGTAGTTGCCACAAATTATTTAACCAAGTGGGTTGAAGCTAGGCCATTGAAAACAACTTCCATGGATGAAGTGGCAAGGTTCGTATATGAACGCATTGTCACTAGATTTGGTTGTCCATTAGAAATTGTAACAGATCAAGGAAGCCACTTCATTAAAGAGGTGGTAGAAGCCTAGTCAATAAGTTTTCTATTAAGCACAGGAAGGTAACAACATACAAACCAAGCACAAATGGACAGGTGGAACGAACAAATTTTGTGTTGTGTCAAATTCTAGCAAAAGATGCAGCCTTGCAGGTACATAAATGGGATAAAAGGATTCATGCAGCATTGTGGGCATATAGGGCAACATCAAAGTTAGCAACAGGATACTCTCCATTTTAGTTAGCCTATGGCATTGATCCAATTCTTCCTATTGAGTTTGATATTCCCACTGTGAGAGTTATGAAAAATGAAAGGATGGATGAAAGTGATTCAGTAAAAGAAAGATTGGTACATCTTCATTTACTAGAGGAAATGAGGGAAATAACAAAAGATACAAGCCATAAGAAGAAAATGAAGCAGAAGGAATACTTTGATCAAAATATCTGGTGGTCTCCATTTCATGTGAATGACTTGGTTCTAGTATATGATTCCAGATACAAAAAAAGAAGACAGAGAAAATTTCTTCCAAAATGGATGGGGCCCTACAAAATAACAGCTGTGCATGAAAATGGTACGTACCGACTGGAGGAATTGGATGGCACTCCCATTACAAAATGGGTCAACCATGACAAGTTGAAGATTTTCCAAGCACCAGAATAGTCTACTCCGAGGACGGAGTAGAAGCTAGGAAGGGGGAAGATGTCGACACTAAAATTTTCCTCCGTAATTTCTATTTCATTAATGTATGTATTAGGAATATGATGTTGTTAAGTATAATTAGTATTAGCGTCTGATAGAAGATAACGGCGCCATCAGTACGGTGCCGCCAATAATGTGGAGTACGGTAACAGTCAAAGTACAATAGGAATGTTGTAAAAAGTAAATATTTGTCGTAAGTGGTTCGGTAATGTTAAAATGTCAAAGTTTGGGTAATTAGAGAAGTAGGGTCTACGTGATTAGGAATTAGAAATAATATATTGGTAATAAGGACAAGGAGTGAGGTCATAAATATTTTGTATATTTTATTTGTAAAAAGTCTAAAAATGTGGAACCCATGTAAAATGATAAGGTTTTTCTTATCTTAAAAGATAAGCTTACATGTACAGATAAGAGTTAAGGTATGGAATATGATTCGTCAGAGTGGATTTCTTATCCTATCTTAGAGATAAGATGGATAAGCCTGGAAGTTCTATAAATAGAGAGGCCACCCCCCTCATTTACCATAGAAGGAAGTAGTGAGAAATATTGTAGGAAGTGTGCGAAGGAAGCCATCAGTTTAAAGGTGTGTTGAAGAAGCCATTAAGAGGTGTACTTGTAAAGTTTCTCCCATAGTCTTGGTGAAAGGAAAGTGAAGTCAATAACACTTGAAGTACTCAGGGGTGAGATTGTAACAATTTCATGTTAATATTATAATTTACTTTGATATTTCAGATTTGTCATCATTCCGTCTTATCATAGTCGATGGTATTCTTGTGTTATGTTGGGGTTTGTTTCCCGATACGTCCACCCAACTAAATGCTGTGCATTTGGGGGGGGGGGGGGGCAAGTAGGAAAGTCGAAAGGAGGCAAGAAGGGGGAAAGGGTGCGGTATAGGGGGGAGAGGGGGAAGGGGCAAAGACAGGGGGCTAACAGGGGAGAGAGGGGGGAGGCAGTGGTGGAGGGTAGGAATAGGTGGGGGGAGGAAGGGGGCCGGGAAGATGGTGGGGGGGGGAGTGAGAGGAAATTGGGAGCTGAAGGAGTGTGAGGAGGGGGACGAAGGGAAGTAGGGAAAAAGGAGGGAGGGAAAGGAGCGGGGACACGATAAATCAGGTGGGGAGTTGGGAGAGGTTGAGGGAGGTGAAAAAAGATAAGAGGAGAGCGGATTGGATGGGGAGAAGGAAGAAGGGGGTAAGGAGGGGGCAAGGAGGGAGAGAGGGTAGGAGGAGGATAAGGGTGGAGGAAAGAAGGGTGGGGGGGAAAGGGGGGGGGGGTAAAGGGGAGAAGAGAATAGCAAAAGGGGAGGGTGCAAGGATAAAGATGGGGGGGAGGGGGAAGTGGAAGACAAGGAACATGCGGGGAGAGTAGGAGCGGTAGAAGAGGGGGGGGGAGGGGGGAGCTAGGAGAAAAAAGGGGAGGGGGGGAAGAAGGGAGGGGGAGAGAGGGGGGGGAGAGGTCAAGAGCGGAAGGGTGAGAAGAGAAAGGAAAAAAAGGGAATGGGAAGAAGAGATGGGGCAGCGAAAGGGATTGAGGGTGAGCGGGGGGGGGGTAAGGAAGAACAAGAGAGGCGGGGTGGGGGGGGGTGCAGGGTGGGAAAAGACGAGGAGGTGGGGTGGGGGGAAAAGAAGAAGGGGGTGGTAGGTGAGATGGGGAGGAATGGGGGGATGGCAGGGGGGGGGTGAGAAAGGGGGAGAGGAGTGTGAAATTAGAGAGGGAAAAGGAGGGCAGGAGGAGGAGCCGAGGAAGGGGGGAGGGAGGGGGGTCAAATAATCATATCAACGCGGAGTACCCGGTGAAGAATTATCATAGTGCTGGATTGGTGATGACAGAATCTAACCTGCACCTTGGCACATCCATTTACATGTTGACACTCTTTTGCCTACGCCTTGGCACATCCTTTTTTTTGTCGACATCCTTTGTTGTGCGCCCCTAACTTGCGCCTTGGCGCATCCATTTTCGTGTCAAAATCCTTTGCTGTGCACTCCTAACCTATGCCTTGGTACATCCATTTACATGTCGACACTCCTTTTCCTGCGCCTTGGCGCAATAAACATCGGGCTTTGAGTTTCTTTGATTTCCATATTCTTTTGCTTGTCTATATCTACCCGAGGGGAAAGATATATACAGAAATTTGGTGACTCAATAGGATCACTTGCCTACTAGGTAGAAGATCAGTGGCCTTTTAGCAATCCATTGGGCATGGAGTCATAAGAAATAACCTGAAACTAACCTGATATCTGATCCCGAGCCTGATACTGCAACTTCTTCTCCGACAGCACGCTGAACTGTAAAAATTCAACTTGAGAGGAACAAAACCTGTGCTGGAGCACTTAGGGAAATTGAAACCTAACTAGAACAAGACAATGTGCATACACACTTAGAGGAATTGAAATCTAGGATAATATTTACAAGGGTAAACCTTTTCCTTTTAGTAGCAATGTTTAAGATAGGTTCCGTTAACCGGAATCGAGAGTTCTTCTCCATCCAATGTAGACAATTAGAAGGCATTACTACTTTTACATCCCGTGACCATGTAGGGCCCACTCCAAATGGCATAAAACTTGGAATGCCTTCTTGGTTTTGCCCGATCTGCGTCCCATTTCAGAACTAGGTCCCCTTCCTGGAAGGTCCTTGCTCCTTCCTTCTTATCAAACCACCTTTTTACTAAGGCCTGATATTTCTCAATCGTCTAAATTGAATGTTCTTTGATTTCTTCCAATTCCATCAACTATACATATGTGGCCTCCATTGGTTCGAACTCAGACAACTCCAACTACTTCATGAGCTCCAATGCAAGCAATTCTAATGATATAGGCAATACTGCCTCTTTCCCATAGACCAACTTGTAATGAGAACTACTTGTAGACCTCTTTGGCATTATTCTATCATCCCATAATGCTGATTTTAGCTTGGCATGCCATGTCCTTTGGTTTTCATCCAGAGTCCTTCTGATGATTCTTAGCAAATTCTTGTTCGTGGACTCTACTTATCCATTACCCTGCGGGTAATAGTTTGAAGAGGTGCTCAAATAGATTCCATTCTTGACAGCCCATTATGTAATCTTCGAACCTATGAATGCTAATGCATTGTCTGATATGATAGTGGCTAGCACACCAAACTTGGTCACTATTGCTTCATAAAATTCTAGTATGTTAGACTCATTTGCTTCTTTGGGTGCTATTGCTTCAGTCCACTTTGTGAAATAGTCCGTTTCCATGAGAATCCAATTGTGGCCTTGGCTTGAGTTTGGATGTATGACCCCAATGAAGTCCAATCCCCATCGAATAAATGGTTGGTCAACCAAAATTGGGTGCAATGGAAGCGCTGCTAGTCTTTCTTTGCTTGTGAAGAGTGCACATTTCTTACACTTTCTTATCCATGTATAGCAGTCGTTGAACACTGTGGGTCAATACTACCCTACCTTCATTATCTTGAGAGCTGTTATCTGTCCCAATGCACCTCAATAGAACTCCATTGATGTCTTTTTTGAACAAAACACCACCAACAAACACATATGGAATGGCTTGTAATCTGAAGTATCTCCTTTTTGATTTGCTCAATTCTGGAGGGCATAGGCCTACCTGTAGGTAGTGTATCATATTCTGAGTCCAACAGGGAGTGGGCACATCATAATTTTCCTATTCTTGACCATCCTGTAGTATCAAGACAGTCTTTTTTCATCACCTGCTTTAACATGCCGACTCAAAGCTAGCTGTTCACATAGTCCTTTTCCGCGTACTAGTTTTGTGACCTTGATCTCAATGTCATATTCCACGACACGGGTTATCCATCCTGCACGTTTCTCATTCAAATCCTTGTTTAGAAGGAAATCCTTGACTCCCACATGAGAGACCAACAATTGGATCTTGTTGTTTGAGACTAGGTGCTTGAATTTCTTTAAGATTCTAATCACTGCAAGGACATGTTTTTCAATGAAAGAGTACCTAGTTTTGTATTCCTCCAAGCCTTGAATAAAGAAAGCGACTGGTTGCTCTAATCCTTCTTTGTTTTGTTGTACCAGGATTGCAGAAATTGTGTCTCCACCACCAAAGGAATATAGCATGAAATCCTTGGAGAAGTCTGGATTGATGAGAGCCAGAGCTTAAGATATAGCCTCTTTTATTTCCTCAAAACTTTCCTTGCCTTCAGATGTCCACTTAAATGCCATGCTCTTCTTTAACATCAGCGTTATTGACTTTATGAGAGCTGCAAAGTTTAGAAAAAACCTGCGGACAAAATTGATCCTTCTTAAGAAGCTTTAAAGAGCCTTCTTGTGACTTGGCAATGATAACGCTTGAATTGCTTCAACTCTTTATGGGTCAATCATCAGTCCCTCCTTTGAAACAATATGGCCTAGAAGTTTTCCTTCGTGAGCCAAGAATATACATTTTTTGGGATTCAATGATACCCCGAATCTTTTACACCTCTGAAATACCTGCCTCAGATGAAAAAGGTGATCCACTGCATTTTTGGAGAATACAGTGATGTCATCAAGATATATCAGAACTATTTTATTGATCAACCCCTTGAATTCCATATCCATTTCCCTTTAGAAAGTGGCTCTAACATTTGATAGCCCAAATGACATCTTCTTGTAGGCATAGGTGCCCCATTTGGTGGTGAAAGCCATCTTGAACTGGTCATCTTCTTTCACCATTATCTGATTATACCCTAAGTAGCCATCTAGGAGAGAGAATCTCTCCGAACCAAATACCACTTGCAATATTTGTTCCATTGAAGGAAGTGGGTAATGGTCTTGAAGAGATGCCCTGTTGAGGTCTCGGAAGTCTACACACAACCTGATTTCTCCGCTCTTCTTCTTGACCAGAACCAAGTTTGCAACCCAGCTTGAGTGCTTGATCGGGAATATAATGCTTTCCTCTATTAGCTTGTTTAACTCTTTCTTCATTAGAGGTTCAATGTGAGGGTTGACTGGTCTCTGCTTCTGCCTGATGGGCTTAACATCTGGATCCAATTCTATGGTATGTTGTGCCAACTTCGCATTGAAACCTCTCAAGTCTTCATAGCTCCAAGCGAAGACATCTAGAAATTATTGTCAAATTTGTATGAAATCTGATTTATCCTGCTCAGTGGCCACTTTGCCAATTTGAAGTGTTTTTCCTTCCCCAACCAGAATTGGCTCTGAATCTTCTCTCTTGACCTGTATGTTAGCCTTTTCCTTAGGAACTGGTCGTTAGGGTTGAAGATAAACTCCAATGTTACTAAACCCCTGGGAATATTGTTTGTCCTCAGCTGCACTACTTGATCCCCATACTATTTCTCTAATATGTCTTGATTCCTAGCTGAGACTTTAGCCTCTTCTTGTAAGAAATTGACGATTTATTGATCATTCTCAAACACTTGCTAGCTTGTGTTATTATCTGGAACTGTTGGCCTCACAATCACATGGATATGTGGTTGTGTTTTTTCCCTTATGATGTTGTCAAACACACCAAACGTTGCTCAAACTGCTGCGAGGCTATCTGCGGCTTCATTTTTCTTCCTAGGTATGGACACGATGTTGAAAGCTTCAAAATCCTCAATGAGGTCCCATACCCTATTCTTGTATTTCTTCAGCAGGTCATTCTTTGTAGCATGTTGTCCCCTAACTTGGTTGATGATTAGATCACTATCCCTAAACACCTGCAAGTTATTTATGCCCTTTTTCCTGGCCCAATGAAGTCCATGAATCAAGGCCACATATTCAACTATGTTGTTTGAAAAGGAAAAATGGAAATGGAAAGTTGAATAATATTTGATGCCTTGAGGTGAAACAAGCATAGCTCCTCCTCCTGTACCTTGTTTACTCCTTGATCCATCGAAAAATAATTTCCATACCTCATTTTCATCCTTATGGTCTGGTTTGGTGATGCTAGGAATAGGTTGGTTTTCTTCATGTATGCAATAGACTCCTAGCTCAGATTATTCTATTTCTTGGTAGGGATCAGAAGTATGTACCTTGCTTGCCCATTCATCAAGAGTCAAATCTGGGATGCTTCCAACTTTGGTGTCATCTTTATCTGTGCTTGGATGATCTTCTTGATCAAATGCTGAACAGTTGACATTGATTTGGCTTGGAGTATGAGGCTCAATATGAAAGTTTGCAATTGGTTCAGATCTGATTGTGACCTTAGTACCATATCTTGTTCTAAACAACATGTGTGACCATTCAGTAGATAAGTAGCCTCCAATTTTCGCTGTGAAATCCCTTGATAAGCATAGGGCAAAGAGTGGTGGCAAATCTATCACCGACACATCTTACAAAATGGTAACGTTGGGGGCATGCATGCAAGGTAAGATTCAAACCTTTAATCACTCCCACCGTTGCCACTGTTGTCCCATGCAATTGCACTACCCCTTTAGATATGACTTCATATTGGAGACCCAGCTGATCAGCTATTTTCTTGGGCATGACAGAACTACTTGCCCTAGAATCAATCATGTAATTGTGTACTAGTTTATCCCCAATGATTAATGAAACATAGAATGGAGGGGGCTTCAAAACTTTACCTTTTTGTCCTCCATGATTCCCATCAGGCTGAGAAGTATTTATGAGGACATTCTCTTGCATATGGACCTACTAGTTCGAAGTTGACCAATTCTTCATGGAAGCTTGTAGAAGATCTCTTTGGCCTGGGATGGATAAGGATTCCCACATTGATATATTCACATTTGTCTTCTTCATTTGATCAATGATGCTAAATGGGGATAAAACATCTCTTTGTTGTCCTTTATTCTGTGCATTCCTTTCTTGTGCATGGGCAGCAACAGCTAGCATTTGAGTTGGTTTAGAAGGTGGTTTGGGCTGTCCTTGCATGTTTGGATCTGTATTTTGCTTACCGACACATTGTGGAGTGATGGAAGGTTGTAGATCACTTGGAGCCAATGACTACCCTTCACCAATATTCCTCTTCTTTGATCTTGTGTTAGCTGCTACACTCTAAGAAATTGTTTGATTCATGCCACAAAAAGCCTCAGCTTTCCAATTCACAAGTGCGATATCACTTGGAGCTGTGTTTTACTGAGAGGTCCCTTGTTGCTGATTTGTTTTTTGACTCACTTCACCCTCTACGCCAGTAGTTTTCACCATCAAGGCTTGGTTCAAAGCACCATTGAAGCACATAGATTGGTTGTGAGGTTCATTGCATGGGAAACACCAATCATAATCTTGAGCTATGTTGTTTTTCACTGGCACTAAGGCTTTAGAAGTAGATGCAACATTAGGGTTATAGGGCTTAAATGGTCTATTGGCAGGAGCCCTTACTTGGCTTTGATTTTGATTTGCAGCCTGAGCTGGTGACCTATTTTGTTGGTATGGGGGCCTATCCTGGTACTGCGCTTGAGGCTGATACGGTCTAGCACTTTGAGCTTGTTGTCTTTTGATGGTCACCAGCTCATTTCCAAGGTTCTGCAATTGTTTCATAACCTCTTGGAGTTCATTTGAAGCACTAGAGGATGAAGTAGAAGTTTCATTTGAACTTTTATTTCTAGGAGTGAGAAAAGGAGCCAAAGTGGATGTTTGACTAGTGATTGGATTTTCTAAGTTTGGATACAAGGGAATGGGAGGCCTAGGAGCCAGCTTACCAGCTTGAATAAGACAATTTTCAGCCTTAATGGAAATGCTATAAGCAGCAGGTAAGGTTGTGCCTCCCATAGATTGAATTAACATAGAAATATCAGAATTCAAAGCCTTAAGATAGTATAGAAAAACACCTTCAGATGTTGGCCTAATGACCAATGGAATTCTATCCCAAGACCTTTGAAATCTGAAGTTCAAGTCAGTCAGCTACTCATGGGGAGCTCTCTTGATAGTCTTCAATTGTTCTAGTAGAGACAAATTGTCTCCCTTTTCTCCAAACTGCTCATGGAGAACTATGCATAATTGATTCCAATTTTGGATAGAACCGGCTGCAAGCCTCCTAAACCATTGCAATGCCTTCCCTTTGAACGAAGATGCCAGCAATTTAACAGCAACATCCATATCATTTATCTCATGGATTGCACAAATGTTAGCAATGTCTTTGACATGATCACCAAGAGTGGTATGATTTTCTCTAGTGAAAAATGGAATGTTCTTCAATGTTGCAATTGGAACTGGATTCTGTGCATTGAGGGCAAGTGGGTTGCTGCCAGTGAAATTGACAAAGGGATTCAGTGAAAGATGTGGCATTATGATTGGCCTAAGAACTCTGGTTGATGTGAGGAAAGGTCTACCAGGTGGAGGTGTAGACAAAGTCCGGTTAGGTGGAGATGGTGATCTTCGTGGTCCTCTTCCTCTCCTTCCTCTGCCTGGTGATAGCTGTAAGTGGACAAATAGCCCCTCTTCTCAAGTATCAGACCTGGTTTGAATTCTTCTCATGTGCCTGGGCAATTTGTGTTGCTAAACCATTGAATTCTATCCCCTTTGGAGTCGCGAGATGTGTTAGATAATGAGCCTCAAAAGGCTAGATTCTGCCAAGTTACACACAAAACCTGACAATATTAAAAATATAATTTAAAACTTTGAAGGACCCAAAAGATACAATTCTTCAATTCGGTTATCAGATCTTGTTGTGTAGCTACTAATACATGAAGGGTACAGTTGAAACCTAGGTCATGCAAGGTAACTTACAAAACTTGAAACGCACTGTGTCAGAACTTGGGACATGCTCAACACTTGGGAAAACCCGAAATACTAAAAACTATGAAATTTTGAAATTCAAAATCTCAAAAATCCAAGAATACCATTTTGAATATTATCCCCCGATCTATCAACTGGTGAAATTTTGACTTGTTTTGAGCAAGTTAAGCCTTTGAAAATTAATTTCAAAGTTCAGCCTGGAAGGTGAAAAATCTGAAATTGTAAAACCTGCAATTTTTTAGTCCAAGTTTCTTGAAAATTCCCTCAAATCTTGTGGAATGACCTCTTGGTCCCACTGGGCATGCCAAAACTATTGATGGTGAATCATAACACCATTGAATGTCTGCAACTTGATGGGTTGAGACTCAGTGCGATTGCATAACATGGAGCTTTTCCTAAGTGTGGGACCTTGTGAATAGGGAAAGCTCTCCGGATGAAGGCCAGTTCCTATTCCTCTGTTTAGATGCACACATAAAAATTAAGAGGGTTTACTTAAAAACCTAATCTAAATTTCTAAGGAGACAGGGTAAGAAGATGCATAAAAATAAACCAAAACTAACAAAGGTGATGTACCGAGGAATGAAGAACACCTGTCTTGCCAATAAACACAAACCATTAAAATGCAATGCAAGATCATGCAAAGATAACCAAAATTGTAGTGAAAGATCAGGAGGATGCAAATAAACATAGAGAGGGTTGAGAATCATCCACAGACATAAATTATCTTCTCCAAAATTGATATACAATACACTACAAAATGCCAAGAGGCAAAGTTGCATTACAGTTTTAGATGGGAGGTTTGAACTCCACAAATTCACCTGCCAAAGAGAAGAAGGGAGGGGCAAAACAAGAATGTCCAACCTTTAGAAAGAAGCCCCTCCTTACAATTTATAGGAAGAATGAGAGAGGGAAGAGAGAGAGGAATCCAAATCTCTACCCCAACCACCTCTAGGTTGCATTTAATTCATCTCATTATGGTGGTAGGTGAGAACCCTAGCAAACCCAAAAAGTGGCGAAACTGTATTTTGCATTTTTAAGAATTTTTCCCACCCAATTAAAGATATCTAGTCGTGTAGTTGGATAGAGGACCTCGTAAGCTTTCCAAAAAGTCCAACCTTGCATGAATCCGAGCTCCCTGTGAAAAGTTATGGCCATCTGAATATCTGGGTCAGGGGTGCTGCTTCCTGTCAGCGCTCAAAATGTTGCCTCCTGAAGGTGCGCCATAGGCGCATCCATATTTATGTCGACATACCTCCTTTACATGTGCCAAGGTGAATCCTTTTTTCATGTCGACACTCTTTGACATGCCCTTTACCTGCGCCAAGGCGCATCCATTTTCATGTCGACACTCTCTGTTGTGCGCCCTTTTACCTGTGCGCCACCTTGGGCCATCCATTTTCATGTCGAACACCTTTTTCATGTGTGCACCCTTTACCTGCGCCTTGGGGCATCCATTTTTTCATGTCGACACCTTTTGTCTGTGCCCTTTACCTACCTGTGCCTTGGCGCATCCATTTTCGTGTCGACACCTTCTTTTTGTGCGCCCTTTTACCTGCGCCTTGGCGCATCCTTTTTCCATGTCGACACTCTTTCTGTGTGCCCTTTACCTGCGCCTTGGCGCATCTTTTTTTTTCTGTAGCAAAGATCATTTTTTACACCACACTTTGTCAAGTTTTCCACTTGGAGCATGTTGTATAATTTTAGTTTTTGTTTAGTGGCCTTTGTTTGTGCGTAGTTTTACCTTGCTCTAGGGTTGTATCACTATGTGGCTTAGTGTGCTTTAGAATCCATTCCTAGGAATCAGGTGATAAAAAAATTTCCCTTAAAATGACAAATTTTTTAATGCTGATCCTTTAAATCTCCAATGATTTTTCTTTTGAGAGTTGGATCTTGTGGCAGTGGGGCCTTGAAGATACCTAGCAATCCGGTTCCAACTTTTTTTCCAGTGTTTGGCTTTAGGGGATTGCTTATTTATAAAAATTCATGGGGAATCAAATTTTTGTTTATCACACAGAATCCATTTCTAGGATAATGGATGCTCGCTTAAGACCACTAATATTTTCACCCTTTAGTGCTAATTGGTTTTGATCCCCATGAAAGTCCAAACTTAAATCTGTTTCAAACATTAAAATCTCACACCAATGGGATTTCATATCACTTGATCAACTTTTGGCCCAATCTTCTTTTCTTAAATCTGAATTTTTACTATTAAGGGGGGCCCCTGATAAAAGAATTTTTTTTCATTCTACTTCATTTCATCATTTACAACTACATGGGATGTCATTTAATGATGCCTTTAACTCTATCAAGTATTTTTATATGATTTTCAAGCAGGCCTTAACCAAATTGAGAATTCCAAAGCATTTCTTGTGAGGATCCAATGGATCTAAATTTTTTCCATGATCACTCTAGATTCAGAGGGTTTGCTTGGATTTTTAAATCAAATTGTACTTTTTTCCAATGGGACTAACTGAGACAATCTTGCTAAGAGGGGATCACCCATTTGAGTCATTCAGGATGGAAATTCAATTCATGTGCCGTAATGAAGGTTTTGTGCCTAATGTCTGCCAATCATTGGCACACCTTTCAAAAAATAAGACACGACTGAGCCACAAAGTTGAAATATTTTCTTGAATTTAATCTCCATCCCCAAACCCTATTAAGAATGAAAATTAGTGGATACTTTGAAAAATATCATAATTCTTACAAATCCTGATAGGTCCTTGCACGGCTTTCCATGCAATTTAAAAATTGAAAATTTTGGGGGGGGGGTTATTTGTTTCCATTCTTGGACAACAAGAACAACAACAAAGCCATAATCTTTCATTTTCAACATAACATGTCCTCCGCCAACTTATGGATTAAAAAATATTTAAACCTAAGCTTGGTTGCCATAGAAGAGTGCACATTTTCAATCTGACAAACAATTTTCATAAGCGTATCAGAGATGAATCTTCATGATCTATTTGGCAAGGCTGAAACTTAATGAAATTGGATAGTTGTATTGGAAACATAACTCTTCAATAATTGGTGAGCCCGACCGACCCTAAACCTTCAAAGGGACGATGACCCCCATAAGTTAGCCCTATTTTTGGACTGAAAGATCAATTTTTAGCAGGAAAGGAACCTAGTTAATAACAATGTCTTTTAGTCAACCTGTCTTTTTCCAGTGACCATTCAAAAATAAAATATTGTTTTTGGCCTTACTGGGATCATTAAATAAGTAAAAAAATACCCATATTTTGACCATTTTATGCGATTACGGTTATCCAAAAAATAGATTTCTGATTTTCTTTTTCATATTCTTTTTTTAACTTATGGCAAATTTATCAATTGGTGAATAAGGATTTTAAATTGTATGAATGGATTTATTGCAAGGGGCATTTTTTATTTGGTGGTTGATCAATTTCATGATGGAATTTATTTTCTCTCAAGGTGTCAGATTTTGAAGAGGAAGAGTTCAAATTCTTCCCTTCTTCTCTCTCTTATTCTTCCATATATATTGTAAAGGAGGGGCAATTTTCAGAAGGTTGGTCATTATTTCTCTTATGCCCCCTCTCTCTGTTTCTTTCCTTAGGGTAGAATGTGTTGAATCTAATACCTTTCAATCTCATGGGACCTGTAATGGCTTTTTGTTTGCCTCTTGCCCACTGAAATGTACTTGTAAAAACATTTTGGAGCAGTAAAATGCTTTTTCATGATGTATCTATCCATCCTTGGCATTTTTTACTTTCTCTTATTACCTCTCATCATAACAGGTGTATACTATGCATATTCTGATGTTGCTATTGCAGGTTCTGGGAGCTATGATTAATGGGTCTCAGAGTGGTTGTTCTGTGTGAAAATCCTTTGGTTTGTGGTGCATATTTTCCAACCCTATTCCTCTACTCACTTATCTCTAGTGATCAGGAAACTTAATCGATGTGATCAGCAAAAACTTCCTTTTTTCTGGAATGTATTACCACTTAGTGTAGGCTCTCTTTATCTCTCATTTGGATCTTCCATGTCCCTTTGAATGGCTAGATTAGGATTTCAAAGGTTTTTCCTTGCACTGGACCTAGCTCATGGAGGTAGTTTAGGGAATTAGCAACCAACCTTCTTAGATTATTCCATAATCAACCAATAAGTCCCACAACTTGAGAGATGGTCCAATGTTTTGAAATAACATTGAAAAATGACTTTTCGAATCAGGCCATTTTGGGTGCTAAAGTTTTCACTAACAGTTATTTTGTAACTGCAAGGCATTTCTTAAAGCCTAATTTGTAATTGTATGTTAGGTTTACGATAATTTTATTTATTTTAAAGGATAAAAATAGAATTCATGTGTTATTACAAACCTTAGTATATTTTTTTAGGACAAATTAGGATGAATTATCTTGCTTTAGATTACGTGCAATTGCATTGAATGATTAAATAGGGAGGACTTATTTTTTGGGACAACAGGAGTGCTATATTTTTGCATCACAGTTTTTCCCTTTAAATGAGAATCAATTTCTACCTTTTAAAAATTTGCAGTTGTTGTGTATAATATTATATATTCTTGTGAACGTCAAATTCACCTATTAATTATCTTACCTTTCTAAAATTTAGTTTTTTGGGTTTTTTTGCATATTATTAGTGTGCCATGTTAATTTTCCTAGTCTAGAATATTATTGTGAATCTAATTCCCTCATTGATCCCTCCAAGTGTTTTTGCATTGATATTCACTGAAAAAATATATTATTTTGTGTATCTAAAATCCATTCTCAAAATATTTCTGCATTGTACTCAATGCAAAGATCAACATCCATTGTATCAATTTCATTAACATTTTCAATTTTACAGTCATCTCTTTTTTACATAGATCATAAAACCCCTAAAAGACTAGTTGAAGGATACATCAAAAGAAGGAATCGGAATTGATACCAGAGACTCACTCAACAATGGGTATACCCACATACCTTGAGGTGTTTCCATTATATATACAAAAGAGAAAAAATATAGAGCGCAATCTTAGAACCCATGCAGTCTTCTCTCTAAATTTGAAACTTTGAAGATAACAGTAATTAGAGAGCCCAAATTATGGAATATCAAATAAAAATTGTAGGGCAGACGATCGTATGAACAAAACTCTGGAGAAATAGATGTCGGTACCTAATGGGAATTCCATGATATTTTTGTATTGGAGCTACCTATTTTCATTTTGATAAGGAACAGAATTCATTTAAAAAGGGAAAGATTAGGACAGAGCAGAGCTGGGTTGGAATACAAAATTTTTGAACCTACAAAAATTCTCTCAAAGTGAATCAGGTGACAAAAAATGGATATGAGGCCTATATGCAACAATGGTTGTTCTTTAGAACAAATATGGGAAAACAATTTCATGAATTTCATCGATCTTGCCTAGTTGACAAAGACCAAATTGCGGCACATGACCAAAAAACTCTGAGTGGTTTCTTAGGCGAATATGGTAGATGGTCAAAAGTTTCAGTTTTTTTTTTGGAGTTGTTTAGGACGCGTGGTTTTAGTTTAGAGCAGGGCTTAAAAATAATTTACAAGTGATAATATCCACCTCAATATTTCATATGAAGAAGATCATTGAAGACCCACATCCCTATGCCATGAGCAAGTAGGATGATAATTTATGAAATGACACATGAGGAGAGCTTGAACCAGAGGGAGTAAAAACATTTAGAAGGAGAAAGACTAAGTTGAAAAAGTTCGTTTGGGAGTTCTTAGAGTTATTCTTCCAATCTTTTGTGGACTTGATCATTGGATGTTTTCCCTCCCATGGTTTGTTATTTTCCATGTATTGAAAATGGATGGACTGTAGAGTTTGCATAATTTTTTATCCATTTTTGTCAAGTTTAGAGGTTTTTGTTAACTTCTTGGTGATACTCAGGATGCATTACAAATTGTAGATTTTATACCTGTATTTCCTTAATCCCTGTGATATAGTAATCAATTTCAATTATGTTCACCCCTATATTTAATGACAAAACTTGTATGAATTAGTATTTGTTGTGAAATGCTACTAGGATCTAAATTAAATAAGTATTAGTTTACCTCCATTGGTTCGTCATGTTCAGATGCACACATAAAAATGCAGAGGGTTTACTCAAAAACCTAATCTAAATTGTCAAGGAGACAGGGTAAAAAGATGCATAAAAATAAACCTAAACTAACGAAGGTGATGCACCGAGGAATGAAGAACACCTGTCTTGCCAATAAACACAAACCATTAAAATGCAATGCAAGATCATGCACAGATAACCAAATTTGTAGTGAAATATCAGGAGGATGCAAATGAATATAGAGAGGGTTGAGAATCATCCACAGGCATGCATTATTTGCTCCAAAGATTGATACAATACACTACAAAATGCCAAGAGGCAAAGTTGCATTACAGTTTTAGATGGGAGGTTTGAACTCCACAAATTCACCTGCCAAAGAGAAGAAGGGAGGGGCAAAAACAAGAATGTCCAACCTTTAGAAAGAAGCCCCTCCTTACAATTTATAGGAAGAATGAGAGAGGGAAGAGAGAGGAATTCCAAATCTACCCCAACCACCTCCAGGTTGCATTTAATTCATCTCATTATGGCGGTAGGTGAGAACCCTAACAAACCCCAAAAGTGGCGAATTGTATTTTGCATTTTTAAGAATTTTTTCTCACCCAATTAAAGATATCCAATTGTAGTTGGACAGAGGACCTCGTAAGCTTTCTGAAAAGTCCAACCTTGCGTGAATCCGAGCTCCCTGTGAAAAGTTATGGCCATTTGAATATCTGGGTCAAGGGTTGCTTCGGGTCAGTGCTCAAAATGTTGCGCCTCCTGAAGATGCGCCTTGGCGCATCCATTTTCATGTCGACATACTCTTGAATGCACCATAGGTGCTAAAAATTTGGTGTCAGCAACTCTGTTCTGCGCCAGGGGCGCAACTTTTTTTGTCGTCAGCACCTCCTGCTGTGCGCCACTAACCTGCACCAGGGGCGCATCCATTTTCGTGTCGACACCTTCTGTCTGCACCTCTTACCTATGCCAAGGCGCACATCCATTTTCATGTCGACACCTTTTGTCATGCACCTCTTACCTGTACCAAGGGCACATGGGCCATCCATTTTCATGTCGACACCTTCTGTCGTGCGCCTCTTACCTGCGTCACAGGGCGCATCCATTTTTCGCGTCGACACCTTCTGTCGTGTGCCTCTCTACCTGTTAGAAACGCAATAAATGTCGGGGTTTGAGTTTCTTTTATTTCCATATTCTTCTGCTTGTTTATATCTACCCGGGGGGGAGATATTTACAACAATTTGGTGACTCAACGGGATCACCTGCCTGCTAGGTAGAAGATCATTGGCCTTTTAGCAATCCATTGGGCATGGAGTCATAAGCAATAACCTGAAACCAACCTGATATCTGATCCTGAGCCTGATACTGTAACTCCTTCTTCGAGAGCATTCTGAACTGTAGAAATTCAACCTGAGAGCAACAAAACCTGTGCCAAAGCACTTAGGGAAATTGAAACCTAACTACAACAAGACAATGTGCATACGCACTTAGAGGAATTGAAATCTAGGCTAATATTTACAAGGGTAAACCTTTTCCTTTTAGTAGCAATGTTTAAGATAGATTCCGTTAATCGGAATCGAGAGTTCTTCTCCATCCAATGTAGACAATTGGAAGGCATTACTACTTTTACATCCCGTGACCATGTAGGGGCCACTCCAAATGGCATCAAACTTGGAATGCCTTCCTGGTTTTGCCTGATCTACATCCCATTTCAGAACTAGGTCCCCTTCCTGGAAGGTCCTTGCTCTTGCCTTCTTATCAAACCATCTTTTTACTAAGGCTTGATCCTTTTCAATCATCAGAACTGCATGTTCTCTTATTTCTTCCAATTCCATCAACTCTGCATACCTGGCCTCCATTGGTTCGAACTCAGACAACTCCAACTGCTTCATGAGCTCCAATGCTGGCAATTCTAATGATATAGGCAATACTGCCTCTTTCCCATAGACCAATTTGTAGGGAGAATTACCTGTAGACCTCTTTGGTGTTATCCTGTCAGCCCACAATGCTGATTTTAGCTTGGTATGCCATGTCCTTTGGTTTTCATCCAGTGTTCTTCTGATGATTCTTAGCAAATTCTTGTTCGTGGACTCTGCCTGTCCATTACCCTGCGGGTAATAATTTGAAGAGGTGCTCAAATAGATTCCATTCTTGACAGCCCATTCTATAATCTTGGAACCTATGAATGCCAATGCATTATCTGATATGATAGTGGCCGGCACACCGAACCTGGTCACTATTCCTTCATAAAAGTCTAGTATGTTAGACTCATTTGCTTCTTTGAGCGCTACTGCTTCGGTCCACTTGGTGAAATATTCCGTTGCCGTGAGAATCCACTTGTGGCCTTGGCTTGAGTTTGGGTTGATGACCCCGACAAAGTCCAATCCCCATTGCATAAATGGTTGGTCAACCAAAATTGGGTGCAATGGAAGCGCTGCTAGTCTTTCTTTTCCTGTGAAGAGTGCACATTTCTTGCACTTTCTTATCCATGTATAGCAGTCACTGAACACTGTGGGCCAATAATACCCTGCCTTCATTATCTTGAGAGCTATTACTCGTGGGGTGAAATGTCCTCCAGAATATCCATCATGAAAATATCGTAACACCCTCTCAATTTGATCTGTCCCAATGCACCTCAATAGAACTCCATTGATGTCTTTCTTGAACAAAACACCATCAACAAGCACATATGGAATAGCTTGTAATCTAAAAGTATCTCCTCTTTGATTTTCTCATTTCTGGAGGGCATAGGCTTATCTATAGGAAGTGTATCATATTCTAAGTCCAACAAGGAGTGGGCACACCATCATCTTCCTGTTCTTGACCATCCTGTAGTACCAAGATAGTCTCTTTTTCGTCACCTGCTTCAACTTGCTGACTCAAGGCTAGTTGTTCACATAACCCCTTTCCACAGTACCAGCTTGGTGACCTTAATCTCGATGTCATATTCCATGACATGAGTTATCCATCCTACACGTTTCTCGTTCAGATCCTTATTAAGAAGGAAATCCTTGACTCCCGCATGAGATACCAATAATTGGATCTTATTGTTTGAGATTAGGTGCTTGAATTTATTTAAGCTCCTGATCACTACAAGGACCTTCTTTTCAATGAAAGAGTACCTAGTTTCATATTCCTCCAAGCCTTGACTGAAGAAAGCAACTGGTTGTTCTAATCCTTCTTTGTTTTTTTGTGCCAGGATTGCAGAAATTGTGTCTCCACCACCAATGGCATATAGCATGAAATCCTTGGAGAAGTCTGGATTGACGAGAGTCAGAGCTTGAGATATAGCCTCTTTTATTGCCTCAAAATTTGCCTTTCCTTTAGTTGTCCACTTAAATATCATGCTCTTTTTCAACATCAGTGTTATTGGCTTTACGAGAGCTACAAAGTTTGGAACAAACCTACGGACAAAATTGATCCTTCCCAAGAAACTTTGAAGAGCCTTCTTGTGACTTGGCAATGGCAACACTCGAATTGCTTCAACTCTTTCAGGATCAATCGTCAACCCCTCCTTTGAAACAATATGGCCTAGAAGTTTTCCCTCGTGAGCCAAGAATATGCATTTTTTGGGATTCAATGATACCCCAAATCTTCTACACCTCTAAAATACCTGCCTCAGATGAAAGAGGTGATCCGCTACATTTTTGGAGAATACGGTGATGTCATCAAGATATATCAAAACTATTTTATTGATCAACCCCTTGAATGCCATATCCATTGCCCTTTGAAAAGTGGCTCCAACATTTGATAGTCCAAATGGCATCTTCTTGTAGGCATAAGTGCCCCATTTGGTGGTGAAAGTTGTCTTGAACTGGTCATCTTCTTTCACCATTACCTGATTATACCCTGAGTAGCCATCTAGGAGAGAGAATCTCTCTGAACCAGATACTACTTGCAATATTTGTTCCATTGAAGGAAGTGGGTGATGGTCTTTGAGAGATTCCCTATTTAGGTCTCGGAAGTCCACACACAACCTGATTTCTCTGCTCTTCTTTCTGACCGGAACCAAGTTTTCAACCCAACTTGAGTGCTTGATCGAAAATATAATGCTTGCCTCTATTAGCTTGTTTAGCTCTTTCTTCATTAGAGGCTCGATGTGAGGGTTGACTAGTCTCTGCTTTTGCCTTATGGGTTTAGCATTTGGATCCAGTTCTATGGTATGTTGTGCTAACTTTGGATTAAATCCTCTCAAGAGTCTTCATAGCTCCAAGCGAAGACATCTAGAAATTCTTGGCAAAGCTGTATGAAATCTGATTTCTCCTGCTCAATGTCCACTTTACCAATTTGAAGTGTTTTGCCTTCCCCAACCAAAATTGGCTCTGATCTTCTCTCTTGAACTGTATGTTAGCCTTTTCCTTACGAAACTAGTCGTTAGGGTTGAAGATAGACTAAACATTACTAAACCCTTGGGAAGCTTGTTTGTCCGCAGCTGCACTACTTGATCCCCATACTGCTGCTCTAATCTGTCCTGATTCCTAGCTGAGAATTCAGCCTCTTCTTGTAAGAAATTGACGATCTGTTGATCATTCTCAAACACCTGCCAGCTTGTGTTATTATCTGGAACTGCTGGCCTCACAATCACATGGATATGTGGCTGTGTTTTTTCCTTTTGATGTTGTCAACCATCAAAACGTTGCTCCAACTGCTGCGAGCCTATCCGCGGCTTCATTTTTCTTCCTGGGTATGGACACGATGTTGAAAGCTTCGAAATCCTCAATGAGGTCCCATACCCTATTCTTGTAGTTCTTCAGCAGGTCATTCTTTGTAGCATGTTGTCCCCTGACTTGATTGATGATTAGCTCGCTATCCCCAACACACCTGCAAGTTCTTTATGCCTTTTTCCTGGCCCAATGAAGTCCATGAATCAAGGCCTCATATTCAGCTGTGTTGTTTGAACAGGAAAACTGGAAATGAAAAGCTGAATAATATTTGATGCCTTGAGGTGAAACAAGCATAGCTCCTCCTCCTGCACCTTGCCTACTCCTTGATCCATCGAAAAATAACTGCCATACCTCATTGTCATCCTTATTATGGTTTGGTTTGGTGATGCTAGGAATAGGCTGGTTTTCTTCATGTATGCAATAGACTCCTAGCTCAGATTCTTCTACTTCTTGGTAGGGATCAAAAGCATGTACCTTGCTTGCCCATTCATCAAGAGTCAAATCTGGGATGCTTCCAACTTTGGTGTCAGCTTCATCTGTGCTTGGATAATCTTCTTGATCAAATGTTGAACAGTTGGCATTGATTTGGCTTGGAGTATGAGCTCAATATGAAAGTTTGCAATTGGTTCGGATCTGATTGTGACCTTAGTACCATATCTTGTTCTGAACAACATGTGTGACCAATCAGCAGATAAGTAGCCTCCAATTCTAGCTGTGAAATCCCTTGATAAGCATAGGGCAAAGAGTGGTGGAAAATCTATCACTGACACATCTTCAAAATGGTAACGTTGGGGCATGCATGCAAGATAAGATTCAAACCTTTAATCACTCCCACCATTTGCTACTGCTGTCCCATCCAATTGCACTACCCCCTTTGATATGACTTCATATTGGAGACCCAGCTGATCAGCTATTTGCTTGGGCATGACAGAACTACTTGCCCCCAGAATCAATCATGCAATTGTGTACTAGTTTATCCCCAATGATTAATGAAACATAGAATGGAGGGGGTTTCAAACTTTACCTTGTTGTCCTCCATGATTCCCTTCAGGCTGATGGAAGATTATGAGGACATTCTCTTGCATAGGGAGCCACCTACTAGTTCGAGGTGCCAATTCTTCATGAGCTGTAGAAGATCTCTTTGGCCTGGCATGGATAAGGATGCCCCCACATTGTATATTCACATTTGTCTTCTTCATTGATAATATGGGCAAATGGGGATAAAACATTCTTGGTTGTCCTTTATTCTGTGCATTCCTTCTGTGAGAACTTATGGCGGCAAAACAGCTAGCATTTGAGTGGTTTAGAAGGGGGTTTGGGCGGTCCTTGCCAGTGTTGGACTGTATTTTGAGCTTTACCGGGACACATTGTGGAGTGATGACGTGTACGATCACTTGGAGGCAGCCCATGACTACCCTTTCACCCATATTCCTCTTCTTTGATCTTGTGTTAGCTGCTACACTCGAAGAAATTGTTTGATTCTGCCACAAAAAGCGCTCCTTTCCAATTCACAATGCGATATCACTTGGATCTGTGGTTTTACTGAGAGGTCCCTTGTTGCTGATTTGGTTTTTTGGACTCACTTCACCCTCTACCTCCGTAGTTTTTCAACCATCAAGGCTTGGTTTCAAAGCACCATTGAAGCACATAGATTTGGTGAGGTTCATTGCATGGGTAGACACCAATCATAATCTTGAGCTATTTGTTTTCACTGCCTAAGGCTTTAGAAGTAGAATTCAACCTTAGGGTTATAGTGCTTTAAATGGTCTATTGGCATGAGCCCTTACTTGGCTTTGATTTTGATTGCAGCCTGAGGTTTGTTTGGTGAACCTATTTTGTTGGATGGGGGCCTATCCTGTTACTGCGCTTGAGGCTGATACGGTCCTAGCACTTTGAGCTTGTTGTCTTTGATGGTCACCAGCGCATTTCCAAGGTTCTGCAAAAAAAATTTTTTTTTTTGTTTTCATAACCTCTTGGAGTTCATTTGAAGCACTATAGGAGAATTAGAAGTTTTTCATTTGAACTTTATTTCTAGGAGATGAGAAAGGCGCCAAAGTGGATTGTTTGACTTAATGATTGATTTTCTAGTTTGTATACAAGGGAATGGGAGGCCTAGGACCAGCTATACCAGCTTTGAAATAAGACAATTTTTCATGCCTTATTGAAATGCTATAAGCAGCAGGTAAGGTTGTGCCTCCCATAGATTGAATTAACATAGAAATCAGAATTCAAAGCCTTAATATGATAGAACAACACTTCAGATGTTTGCCTAATGACCAAGGAATTCTATCCAAGACCTGTGAAATCTGAAGTTCAGTCATTCAGCTACTCATGGCGCTCTCTTGATAAGTCTGAATTGTTCTAGTAAGAAAATTTGGTCTCCCTTTTCTCCAACTGCTCCTGGAGAACTATGCATAATTGATCAATTTTGGATAGAACCGGCTGCCAGCCTCCTACACCAATTGCATCCTTCCTTTGAGAAATATGCCGCACTTTAAAATGGCAACCTCCATATCATTTATCTCATGGATTGCACAATGTTAGCAATGTCTTTGACCTGATCACCAGAGTGGTATTATTTTCTCTAGTGAAAAATGGAATGTTTTCTTCAATGTTGCATTTGGAACTGGATTCTGTGCATTGGGGCAAGTGGGTTGCTGCCAGTGAAATTGACAAAGGGATTCTAGGAAAATTGGCATTATGATTTGGCCTAAGAATCTCCGGGTTGATGTGAGAAAGGTCTACAGGGTGGAGGTGTTGTAGACAAAGTCCCTGTTATTGGAGATTGATGATCTTCGTGGTCCGGCTTCCTCTCCTTCCTCTGCCTGGTGATCGCTGTAAGTGGACAAATAGCCCCTCTTCTCAATATCAGACCCCTGGTTTGACTTCTTCTCATGGGCCTGGGCATTTGTGTTGCTAACCATTGATCTATCCCTTTGATCGGAAGATGTGTTAGATAATGACCTCAAAAGGCTGATCTGGCCAAGTGACACACAAAACCTGACAATATAAAATATATTTAAAACTTTGAAGGACCCAAAAGATCCATTCTTCATTCGGTTTATATATCTTGTGTGTAGCTAACTAAATTACATGAAGGTACAGTTGACACTAGGTCATGCAAGGTAAATTACAAAACTTGAAACGCACTTTTTCAGAACTTGGGACATGCTCAACACTTGGTACACCCTTGAATACTAAACTATGACATTTTGATTCAACATCTCAAAAATCCAAGAATACCATTTGAGATATTATCGCCCGGCGATTATCAACTGGTGAAATTTTGACTTGTTTTGAGCAAGTAAGGCCTTTGAAAATTAATTTCAAAGTTCAGCCGTAAGTGAAAAATCTGCCAATTGTAAACATGCAATTTTTTAAGTCCAAGTTTTCTTGAAATTCCCTCAATCGTGTGGAATGACCTCTTGGTCCCCTGGCTGCCCAAACAAAACTATTGATGGTGAATCATAACCCCCATTGAATTTCTGCAATTGATGGGTTGAGACTAGTGCGATTGCAATAACAGGAGCTTTTCCTAAGTGTGGGACCTTGTTGATAGGGAAAGCTCTCCGGATGAGGGCCAGTTCCTATTCCTCTGTTTAGATGCACACCTAAAAATTAGAGGGTTTTACTTAAAACCTCATCTAAATTTCTAAGGCGACAGGGTAAAAATGCATAAAAATACCCCAAAACTAACAAAGGTGAATGTACCGAGAATGAGAACACCTGTCTTGCAATAAACACAAACAATTAAAATGCAATGCACGATCATGCAAAATACCAAAATTGTAAGTGAAGATCAGGAGGATGCAAATAAACATAGAGAGGGTTGATAATCATCCACAGACATAAATTATCTTCTCCAAAGATTGATCAATACACTACAAAATGCCAAGAGGCAAAGTTGCATTACAGTTTTAAATGGCAGGTTTTGAACTCTACAAACTCACCCCCAAAAGCCGAAGGTAGGGGCAAAAAACGAATTTCCAACTTTAGAAAGCAGCCCTCCTTACATTTAATAGGAAGAATGAGAGAGGGAAGAGAGAGGAGCCAAATCTACCGCAACCACCTCCAGTTTTACATTTAATTCCTCTCATTATGGTCCGTAGGTGAGAACCTAGCAAACCAAAAAAGTGGCGACTGTATTTTTGCATTTGTAAGAATTTTTTCCCACAATTAAGATATCTAGATGTAGTTTGGATAGAGGTACCTTGTCATCTTTCCGAAAATTCAACCTTGCATGAATCCGCGCTCCCGTGAAAAGGTTCATGGCCATCTGAATATCTGCTCCAGGGTTTGCTTCCTGTCAGCGCTCAAAATGTTGCGCCTCTTGAAGATTGCCATATGGTTGATTTTCTCTAGTGAAAATTGAATGTTCTTCAATGTTTGGCAATTGGAACTGATTCTGGGCATTGAGGGCAAGTGGTTTTTTGCTGCCAGTGAAATTGACAAAGGGATTCAGTCAAAATGTGGCATTATGATGGCCTAAGAACTCTGGTTGATGTTAAGGAAATGTCTACCAGTTGTAGGTGTAGACAAATTCCTTTAGGTGAGATGGTGATCTTCGTTGGTCCTCTTCCTCTCCTTCCTCTGCCTGGTGATACTGTAAGGTGGACAAATAGCCTCATCTTCTCAGTATCAGACCTGTTTGAATTCTTCTCATGTGCCTGGGCAATTTGTGTCTAAACCATTGATTCTATCCCCTTTGGAGTCGCGAGATGTGTTAGATAATGAGCCTCAAAAGGCTAGATTCTGCAAGTACACATCAAACCTACAATATTAAAAATATAATTTAACTTTGAAGGACCTCAAAAAGATTACAATTCTTCCAATTCGGTTATCAGATCTTGTTGTGTAGCTTACTATACATGAAGGGTACAGTTGAAACCTAGGTCATGCCAAGGTAACTTACAAAACTTGAAACGCACTGTGTCAGACTTGTGACATGCTCATCACTTGGGAAAACCCAAATACTAAAACTAGGAAATTTTGAAATTCAAATCTCAAAAATCCAAGAATACCATTTGATATATATCCCCCGATCTATCAACTGTGAAATTTTGACTTGTTTTGAGCACGTTAAAGCCTTTGAAAATTAATTTCAAGTTCAGCCTGAAGTTTGAAAAATCTGAATTGTAAAACTGCAATTTTTTTAGTCCAAGTTTTCTGAAGAATTCCCTCAATCTGGTGGAATGACCTCTTGGTCCCACTGGGCCTTCAAAACTATTGATGGTGAATAATAACACCTTGAAGTCTGCAACTTGAAATTGTTTGAGACTCTCGATTGCATACATGGAGCTTTTTCCTAAGTGTGGGACCCGTGTGAATAGGGAAAGCTCCCCGGATGAAGGCCAGTTCCTATTCCTCTGTTTAGATGCACACACATAAAATTAAGAGGGTTTACTTAACAAACCTAATCTAAATTTCTAAGAGACAGGGTTAGAAGATGCATAAAAATAAACCAAACTAAACAAAGGTGATGTACCGAGAATGAGAACCCTGTCTTGCCCCAATTAAAAACACAAACCATTAAAATGCATGCACGCTCATTCACAGATAACCAAATTGTAGTGAAAGCTCAGGAGGATGCAAATAAACATAGAGAGGGTTGAGAATATCCACAGACATAAAATTATCTTCGTCAAAGATTTGAACAATACCTATCAAAATTCCAAGAGGGCAAAGTTGCATTACAGTTTTAAATGGTGGCAGGTTGAACTCTAAACAGACTCACCCGCCAAGATAAGAAGGGAGGGGCAAAAAATAATTTCCAACCTTAGAAGAGCCCCGCCTACAATTTATAGGAAGAATGAGAGGAGGGAGAGAGAGGAAATCCAAATTCGACCCAACCACCCTCCCAGGTTACATTTAATATTCATCTCATTATGGTCGTAGGTGAGAACCCTATCACACCCAACAAGTGGCGAACTGTATTTTTGCATTTTTAGAATTTTTTCCCACCTATTAAAAGATATCTAGATGTATTTGGATAGAGGACCTTGTATCTTATCGAAAATTCTCAACCTTGCATGAATCCGAGCTCCCTGTGAAAAGTATGGCCATCTGAAGATCCTGCCGCCAGGGTTTGCTTGCCTGTCACAAAGCGCTCAAAATGTTGCGCCTCCTTGAAGATGTGCCAAACATCCTTTTCTGTGTCCCCTAACCTGCGCCTTGGTTGCATCCATTTACATGTCGACCTCTTTTACTTCGCCTTGGCGCATCCTTTGTCTTGTCGACATCTTTTGTTGTGCACCCCGAACCTGTGGCCTTCTTGGCGCATCCATTTTTTTGTCAACATGCTTTACTGTGGCACCGCTAACCTGTGCCTTGGGCATTCCACTACATGATCGACACTCCTTTTCCTGGCGCCTTGTCCTCAATAAACAATCGAGCTTTGAGGTTTCTTTGATTTCCATATTCTTTTGCTTGTCTATATCTACTCGAGGGGAATGATATATACAACAATATGCAGGCTCAAAGGCTTCCAAATTTCTAGGTTTCCATTGAAGTTGCAGAGTGAGCAAAAAATTTACTAGGGCTTCACTCGCAAAATGAAAACAAAATTAAATGACTAGGCAAAGCTCATGAGTGTATTAAATTGCATTCGAAACTAGGGTTCGTTCCCAAAACCCTAAAACCCATGGTAAAGATCAATGACGAGCATCAAATGCCAAGTGCCCAGTCAAACGGTGATGGTCCACACAGGTTCCCAAAGTGGTAAGCCAAATTAAATGCCACTGACTGGAATTTAATGCTCAGGCCAGAACCCTACTATTGGGTTAGAAAATCAATGGTGGAAGAGATGTCAATACAAAGATTGAAGGCCTCAAACACTTCATAGAAATCCAAGCCAAACTGCCCATGGTCAAGTTACCACAGGCTAAGGTTCGCTAAAGTGTGATTCATCATGGAGGGGGCCAGCCCACGTGGACCAACAAATAATCATTCACCAAGACTTTACAAAGTCTAAAGTGTGCATGCCCACAAAATTAAAACATATTATATGACATGATCACCGAAAAGGTGATAATTGGTATTATGTGCCAAGGCTCAAAGGTGGTGGAACTAATGCATGGTGGGCTAGCCCAAGGGTGACCCCCTTTAAATATTATATACATGCTAATGCCTAAGTCCACAATGTGGCAGCATCTAAAACAAAATGTGGTCCCCACATGGGGTTTTAAACAAAAATTACAAGTGTTACTCATGTGACTATCCAGAAAGGTGCAAAAATTAGAACATGTATACATTGGAGGTGGTCCCCACTTGATTTTAAATTTTGTAAATATGGATAAGGTTGCATTCATTTTGCCTACACACAGGAGATGATTTTTCATGCCTTCACAATAGGACATAAATAGAGAAGATGACGAACTTGCATGTACAAAGAGAGAAGACTTGCCTACCAAGCAATTTGTAATTTTAGCAAATTATTCACCTTTCTTTCTTAAAAAATAGAATAGTCAACTTCAATTTGACTGAATTGTATCTAAGGCTGATAATGCCTATTTTTTATAACATGCTTTAATCTGTATTATTTTATTCCTGTATTTATTACTAAATAAAGGATAAAATTAGGATGCAATGGATGGGTATAACCTTAAGGCTATTTTCAGGAAGGGGGTAAACTTTTTCTATATATTTGTGTGCTCTTGAAAAACACAAAAAAGGGGAGAGATTTTTCAGAGAACTTTTGATACAAGTACTAAAGCAATTTTCTGCCAGTTTTTCCCTCTAAGTGTGAATTAATCTTGCCTTTCCAAGTTATTCTGCAGTCTTGTGTATGTCAATATTAATCTTGTGAATCAATATTCCCTGATTAATCACTTTACCCTACTAAAAATTTATTATTTCTTGCTAAATCTTATTGTGCATATTAGCTTACTAGTGCTGTTGTGATTCTCCCTCAGCACACATTAAGTTTTTTGCCCTTATTTTATACAGAAAGTATTAATTGGTTTGTGCACCTTAAGAATTCTTCACAAATTAGTTGTGTATGTCACTCAGTCAAGTCCTCATCTCAAATTTGGTGTATCAACTTAGTATTATTTAAATTTATAGTCATCTTTTGCCCTTAAAACTCCCAAAAAATAGTTTAGTGAACACCAATAAGGAACCGACCTTTTAACCCTAGGTTTTCACCTCAAAATAGGTATACCCACAGACCTGAGGTGTCCCCATTATATCTATGAGAGAGAGAGAGAGAGATATTTTGCAGACTTAGAAAGCCTACTACCATCTCTCTGCCAGGTGCACTTTCAAGAGATAACAGTTTTTGGCATGCTTGGCGGGACAACGAATCAAATCTACACGCAAATCCCAGATTCTAGAGTAGATCAAAAGTAGATTTACAGCAAATAAAAGTTACTTTCAGGAGCAGAGCTATTACATATTAATTCTAAAGATTCTATAATATTTTGGTGACTCCGTAAAGCTGATTTTAGACTAGTATTGCAGCATGTTCCATGCCTAAAGTGACTGCAAGATCATCGGTAAGAGGAATTCCTCCAGACTTTGTTTCTTTACATTTGAATTCTACTAGAAGGAGAAGGGTTGGTAATACTTTTCCCTATAATAGACTTGGTTTTGAAAATCCTCCTTATATTCCTTCATCACGTATAAATTTTTCAATCAATATCCCAGTTTTTCAAATGGCTATTCAACCACCTAGAAATTTTGTGGCCTTCATTAATGGCAGCCCATTAGTAATTCCAGTGTACCATGATATTCCCAACACTTCTTTGAAAAGTTTTCCATCATTTACTGGTGAAAATCAAGTTACACCTACTGAACATATTAAAGATGTTGCAGCCATATGTGCAGTCCACAATATTACTCATGAAGACGTAGCTTTAAGACTTTTAGCTACATCTTTTAAAGGACAAACCTTGCAATGGTATAGGAACCTAGAGATTGGAAGCCTAAGAACTTGGGATGAATTAGGAGAGAAATTGTTAGAACAGTTCCAAGACAATTCAGATAATTTGTCCCTGATAGAACAACTATCTACTATCAAGAGAGACCCTCATGAATATTTGTCTAGTTTTAACATTCATTTTTCTAGAACTTGGGAAAAAATCCCAGCAAGTGTTAAGCCTCAAGTTGATCACACTTTCCTTTATTACCTTAGAGCATTAAATAGTGATATTGCAACTATGATCCAATCCATGGGAGCTTTTACTCTTCCAGGGGCCTATGAAACTGTTATAAAAGTTGAAAACAACCTTATTTAGGATGAAAAATTAGCACCAAGGCCTACAATGCCATTTTTGGCAGACTTAGCTCTTATCTCATAGCCTATTACAATCGTAGAGCATACTGTTGTAGCCCCATCCCCAGATATTTTTAAAGCCTTGCAAACCATGGGAAATAAGATGACATCAATTGAAAATAGGCTTACATTTCCTAATATGCCATATCAATTTCCTTATCAGCAAAACCAACAGAGTAGGTAGTGTTACCAACAGAATCAGAATTATAGGCAGCCTTATCAGCAAAGGTAGTTTGATTCTAATGTTCCTAGTGCATCTAACTGCTTTGGTTCCAGTTAATATGGCTATAGAAGAGTGGTGCCAACCTTGTAATCAACCTCATCAAACTGTCAAATTACCCAAATGTATTCCTGAACCTGTATCTTGTTGCGCAACATCAATCTGAAGCATTGTTCATACCTCAAATGGAGGGTGGGCAGTAAGAAAGTCATGTTCAAAAAAAACCTAAATAGAATTTGGTCATCTTTAATGAGGAGGATTTCATTTTTGTTACCACTATAGCTTAAGAGAAAGCTACCAAAAATTAAAAAAACAACAAAATAGACCTATATTGCCCACTATTACTGAGATATCAACATCTACAGTTCTCAAAACTAGCCAATAGTCCTGTTGTCCCTCAAAAAATAACAAGTGTTGCAGCTGGTAAAGAGCAACAAAAACAACTTCAGCCTAATCCAAGAAGATTGTTTATCCCTCAGATATCCAAGGCTGCTGAAGCAGAATCAGTTTTTGCTAAAGCTTATGCTAAAACAGTCGAGTCTATCTCTAAGAATGTTGCTTCTTTTAATATTGTTGATGTGATGAAGAAGCACAATGTTAACATCTCGATGTGGGATGCCTTAAGCATTCCAGGACAACAAGATTTACTCTCTCATGAACTAGCTAAACTTGCAGATTTCTTAAAAAAAACAGTAAAGGAAGTCCAAAATACAGCTATGGTCCGTGGAACACTTGATCAAGATTGTGTAAAGGATGTTAGATGGATGGTTCAAAAGTTCTTGAATGCTCATGACATTAAGAAGCCACCACCTTTTTATCTATCCTTGATTATTGGAGAAAATTTAGTTCAGAACTGCATGGTGGATAGCGGTGCTAGTAGCACAGTTATGCCAAAGCCAATTGCTGAAAAATTAGGCCTGCAGTATGAGCCAACAGAAAAAAGTGTTCTATAACTTGATGGGATTGAAACCAATATAGTTTGTATAATCAGAAATTTAGAGGCAACATTACATGCTTGCCCAAATGTTTCCATTTTACAAGATGTTACTTTTGTGGATTTACCTCCATATTTTGCTTTGTGCCTATCTAGAGACTTTACGGAAAAAATAGGAGGTTACCTTTCTTCTGATTAGTCTTTCTTATTTTTCACTACATGTTATGGCACTAAAGTTACCATCAATTCAGAGCCATTGGCTAGATTTCATATTGAGCCTCATTCACCAAATGCTTTGGCAAATTATTCTGCTCTAGATCAATCTGATTTTGATGACGTAGCTCAGATTTACAGTGCTAGAGGGTGTGTCTAACATGTTTATGGATGAGAAAACAGTTGAAGAACATGCTCATGATCCTTTTAAAGAGGTTGAAGAACATCTTTTCATTGTATATTACATGCATGAAGAAAATACAATAATTCCCTTGCTGTCCAAAACAGAAAATTCAATAGAAGGGATTTGGAAGCTTCATTTTGATGGAGCTAAGAATAAGAAGGGGCAGGGAGCATGTCTGATGCTTACTTCCCAAAAAAATGAAAGGTATTTTACAGCTCCGAGTCTTCAATTTTCATGCACTTGTAATGTAGTTGGGTACGAAGCGTTAATTCATGGCTTACTTTGGGCCAGGAAAAGAGGAATCAACACGTTACAAGTCTTTGGTGATTATGAGTTAGTAATCAATCAAGTAAAAAACTTCAATGTATGTAAGAATCCATTAATGAAGTCTTACAGGCATAGGGTTTCAGACTTAATGGAATATTTTGATGCCATTAATATTCAGTCTATTCCTAGAACTGAAAATAAACATGCTGATAGACTTGCATCAGTTGGTGCTAGTTTTGAAGTGCTAGAAACACATAGAAAAAAACAAAGTTCAGCCTCATGTTAAGTTGATTGTCAGGCCTTCTATACATGGTAATGAATCTAATTGGTAGGTGTTTGAAAGTGATAACCAAATCTGCAGGTTTTTGTAGCAAGAAGCTGAATTTTCTGCAGTAAATCAGGATAAATTATAGCATATATATGGTGACCAAATTGTTCACTTAAAGACAAACAAGTTTCCTCGAGGAATTGTCACATTGGAATACATCTTCAACACTAATGACTAGTTAAGAAAGGATAAAGCTAAGATATCTACTCATGCTGATAATTACGAAGAAGTTTCAGTTGATGAAGGAAAGAGACTTATTTCTTGGAAAGGTATGTTCCTTATCTGAAAAATATTCTTTTATTAAGATTTGCACTGAATTTA
The DNA here is from genome assembly GCA_019776745.2 of Taxus chinensis. Taxonomy (NCBI): domain Eukaryota; kingdom Viridiplantae; phylum Streptophyta; class Pinopsida; order Cupressales; family Taxaceae; genus Taxus; species Taxus chinensis. The sequence continues at coordinate 748,408,752 of CM034150.1, forward strand.
AAGATGTTTTCACTTGGAGATACCAAGACTTGAAAGGGTTCTGACCCCATTCTAGCACAGCATATGATTGAATTACAATGAAATTCTAAACCAGTTAGGCAAAAACAAAGGCCTATAAATCCCAGAATAGAACCTCTTATGAGGAAAGAATTATCAAAATTGATTGAATCAGGAATTATTTTCCCAGTTAAGAATTCAAGTTGGGTTTCAAATCTTGTTGCAGTTAGGAAAAAGAATGGAGAAATCAAATTATGTGTGGATTTTAGAGATCTTAACAAAGCATCATTAAAAGATCATTATCCACTACCGAACATGGATCAGATTTTGAGAACAGTTTTAGGATCAGATAGACTATCCCTTCTAGATGGTTACAGTGGATATAATCAGATTTTAGTCTGAGGAGAAGATAGATATAAAACAGCTTTTACCACCAAGTGGGGTACTTACACTTATAAAAGAATGCCTTTTGGTCTTTCAAATGCTGGTGCAACGTTTCAATGTGTAATGGACATGGTTTTTCATAGCCTACTAAATAAATGCATACTTGTTTATTTAGATGATGTCACTATATTCTCAAAAAAATTCTGATGAACATCTAATGCATTTGAGACAGACTTTTCAGATCTGCAGGCAGTTTGGAATATCCTTGAATCCCAAAAAGTCTATCTTTTTAGTACATGAAGGTAAGATTCTTGGCCATATTGTTTCTAAATAGGGTTTAGTAATTGATCCTTTCAGAATTGAAGCCATATCACAGCTATAATTACCTCATCACAAGAAGGCATTACAGAGCTTTTTGGGAAAAATCAACTTTGTCAGAAGATTTGTTCTAGATTTTACAACATTGGTTAAGCCATTTACAGCCATGCTAAAGAAAGAGAAAACATTCTCTTGGACCAGCAAAGGGAGAGAAGGTTTTGAGGCTATTAAAACAGCTATTTCTTAGGATCCTACTCTTGCAAATCCAAATTTTGACAAATATTTTACAATGTATGCACTTAGCAGGAGCTGCAACAATCTCAGCTATTCTAATTCAGGTTAATGACGAGAATATTGAACAACCAATTGCTTTTTTTGGACAGAGCTCGCATGATTACGAAACAAGGTACACATTCCTTGAAAAATAAGTACTTTCAGTAGTAAGAGGACTAAATAATTTTAAGTACATGCTTTCAAACAATAGAATTCATGTTCTTGTTTCTCATCTAAGTGTGAAATCTTTCTTGTTGAACAAAGAGTTGAATGAGAAAAGAGCAGGCTGGATAACGAAGGTTATGGAATATGATGTTGATATCCGAGTTGTCAAGACAGTTTGAGGTAAAGGTTTATGTGAGCATCTAATTGTTGATATGGAGAAACAATAGGATGTAGAACCCAAAATTTTAGAACACCATGCTGAAACCACATATCAACAATCAAACGTTATGTTGCAACCAGAGAATCAGCAGCCTGAACCTTCTCAAGAAATTCAGGAATCAAGATGGATGACTGATTTGGTTGACTATTTACAACATGTCACCTATCTGGAAGGTATGGATAAAAATAAATGAAGATATTTCAGGTTACAAGCTATTCCTTATCTTTTCATTGATGGTGTATTGTTCAAAAGAGATATAAATGGAATCTTGCTGCGATGTGTCGATTATGACAAGATTCATAAGATATTATCAAAATTCCATGAAGGACCTGCAGGAGGTCACTTCTCAACACATACTATAGCTTTGAAGATCATGAAAGAAGGTTACTATTGGCCTAGCATATTTAAGGACTATTTCAAATGGATCAGAAAGTGTAAGAAATGTGCTTTCTTTGTTGGAAAAGAACGTTTAGCTTCACTGCCTTTGCAGCCTATTTCAGTTGACCAGCCCTTTATGCAGTGGGGTCTTGAATTTATTGGAATGATTAACCCACATTCTTCATAAGGACACAAATGGATTCTAACTACTACATATTATTTTACATGATGGACTGAAGTAGTAGCCTTGAAGGATGCTAACAAAGCTTCAATACTAGCCTTCTATGAAGGTATAGTATACAAATTTGGTGTTCCAGCAACTATCATATCAGATAATGCTTTAGCATTTCTCGGTGCTAAAGTAACAGATTGGGCTGTTAGCTATGGAATCTACTGGAGATCTTCATCTAATTATTACCCATAAGGTAATGGATTAGCTGAAAGCACTAATAAAAATCTGTTAAGAATCATCAGAAGAACAGTCAAGGATAATCAAAGAGCTTGGCATCTAACGTTGAATTCAGTACTTTGGGCTGATAGAGTGACCCCTAAGAGATCAGTTGGAAACTCACTGTACAAGCTTGTGTATGGGAAAGAAGTGAGAATGCCAATTTCAGTTGAGTTACCTGCATTGGATTTGCTGCATCGAATGGAGTTACTTGAAAGTGAACCATTATAGGTTTGTTATGTATAATTGATGGAATTACAAGAGCTAAGAGATCAAGCTCATTTGAACATGGAGAAGAATAAAAAATAGATGAAAAAGACTTTTGACAAGAAATCCAAATTTATAATCTTCAATGAAGGAGATATTGTGTTGAAATGGGATGTTGATCATGCTAAGCTAGGAAGACACTCAAAGTTTGATACACTCTGGAGTGGTCCTTATATGATATCAACTTGTAAAGAAAACAATGCTTTTTAGCTTTCCAAGCTAAATGGAGAGGAACTTCCCATTCCTGTGAATGGTATGTTTCTCAAACACTGTTATTGAAAATATTATAGTGATTGGTTAGAGTAGGATTTCCCATTCAATAAGTGCAGTTTCTGCACATTGCATCGTTCTTTATTTTCAATAAGTGCATTCGTGCACGTGGTTTAGTTATTCTAGATCTTTTCCCAGCTTTAGTTTTTTTGAAAGGGTTGGACCTTTCGGAAAAAGGGCAGATTTTGGTTATAGATTTGGACTCCATACCCAATGGACAAAAGTAAGGCACTAGTCTACAAGCTAGTAGGCAGCTTTCCCCGTAGGATCGCCATAAATGTTGACAATTTTTTCACTTGTGTAAAAATGGGTAACTCAAAACTTTGTTACGATGGATAGCTTTTGTGAAGTATACCTAAGCTAAGGGAATTTATATCAGATTATTTTTTTGTTGCTAATTTGTGAAAGAGATTAAGTGAAATCTGTAGCTATGTGTGCTGTTACAAAACGTAACAACTCACATAGTCTGCAATTTCATGAATATCCTGAGGAAAAGAACACAAGCCCTGAAGGACAATTGTGTTATCTTGATGAAGACACCAGATTATAGAGTATGTAAGGTGTATAGTTTTGGAACAAAATGACATAGTGGCAGTTTTCAAATAATCAGATTCACTGTTATTATCTTATGTACCTATCCGATTTATTGCTCTGTATTCATTAAAGTTATTGTGATTAATGAGTTTGCATTTATCTATGCTGCCATAAAAGATTAAAATTGACTCCTTTCCTGCTACCTCCATTAAGAAAATATTGACAAACAAATAGTGACAATAATGTCCAAATGGAGATAGCAGCAAGGAGTCAAAATTAAGAATGGATGCCAAGGGAATCAAACAACATACAAGGAGACATATCTCATTCAAAGGTTGCTTACTGAAGTTACAGGTAATCATTTTAGTTATCCCTTATGTTAATTCATTTTATGGAGATATTGAGTTGTCTACATCATGGTACAATAAAAGGAAAACTGAATGCGGGAAAGAGATAATCAAATCATTATTTTAATTTAATGCTTTATTCATAAGAGATCATAAGTTTTCCCACACAAGCCATGGGATATGACTAAGTGACTCATCATATACATGGATATAAGAATACTGCATGTGCTAAAAAACAAGAGTAGAGGAGTAAAAAGGAACCCATCATTTCCTTTCCATCTTCTATCCTCGTTATGCATCATCTCCATCTCCATCTAAACTCTCTCATCTTTCGCTTCCATCTCTATCTCCTAATACATGCAAAATCAAGAGAAGTATCTGTTAAATTGAGCTCATGGTATAATGTTATTCCAATGCTCATGTTCTAAAACAAATACATATTCTAAGTTCAATGCATCTAATGGTACTTGAAGGAAAGAAATACAGAAAACACATGGCACAAGATGAGAAAGAAATACAGATGAGCTAGTAGAAAAAGAAGAGACAGAGCACATAAAGTGAAATGAGTAGCAAGAGATATCAAAGAAGCTACGGATTAGGTTAGAAAGGAAGAATTTGAAGTAGCTTGCAAAAGAAACAGATGTGGAAAATGACACTTGAAAGAAGTTGGAAACAGTTTGCAGAAGAAGGAAAGAAGAAGAAATAAACCACATGGATACAAGAGAGGCCAAAAATACTATTTATTTCTAACTTATTTGTGAGTTTTACAAGAACAGGTTGCAACATTGAATGAAAATCAATCTAACTGGTTAAGAAGGAAGCAGTTACTGAATTAGGATAAAATATCATTTTCAGATGGTTTACAGAAGAAAGAAGCATCAAAATGGGTCAAGAAAGACATATTTTGTAAATTAGGATTGGAAATATTGAAAAGGTAGAGGGAAAACATAGGATTTTTGGAAAATTTTTGCTAGGCTCCCCTTGTAAAATTGAATTTTGATTTGAAACAGAATTGAAACACATATTTTTTAGCTATTACATTGCTTTATAAGCTATCTTAGCATTCAAAAGGAATAAAAACAGTAAAGAATAGTACATGCTTCATCAATTGTAATTTTATATCATGATAAAATGAAACATATAGGTATTCCAGGTTTTCATCATGATACACCTATCAAAATTTCCTTTTAATTTCCAAATTCAAGTGTGAATCAAAGGGCGACTACTTCGCAGATTTTTAGAAGATGTGCAATGAATCAAGTAAAGCCATCATGGACAGCTCATTCAAGTAATCAGAAAAGCAAGAAGAGATATTTATATCCTTTTTCAGAAATAGTCAAATCATAAAAAAATATGGAAAGAGAAGGATTCTGGAAAATTTTTTTCCCAGAGTATCACCTCGCAAAATGGACTTTTCCAAAAAAATAGAAATGATATTTTAATGCAAAAACTAAAATATAATTGTTCCTATGACTTATGGAAAGTGAATTACCATTACAGAAAAAGAAAAATAAGTATTTTCTTCATTTTCTAAAAAAGAAGTATTTATTACATTATACAGAATGGGATGCAATCATGTTTACAACAAAGAAATGGCATACAACTTCTAGGAAGTCATTATTCTGAGATGAAAAATGTCAAGCTATAGAAGACACAAGTTGGCATGCATCTTCCTACTGAAAAAATGAGTCCAACAAGTCAAGCATATATCTATGGGGAAGAAATTTTTTCAACAACAAAGCATTTTGCCCTCTACAGAAATGAAGAAAGCAGCAAAATGCCAAATATACATCTATATGGAAGAAAGTGCAAGGCAACCTAGGTCCTTAATAGTTTCTTGCATACTTTCAAATAATCAAGTGTTATAGTTCACTACTCAAATCAAGAAATAAACATATCAAGTATACATCTACAAAGAGAAGAAGAAACGTGACAGATCTGCAATAAAAATGGAGAACTTATTCTTTAAGTTTACAAATGCTTAGCTCAAGTTAATGAGTCCACATAGAAATTGAAGTAATTTTCAAACTACTAAGAAAGGAGTGAATATCCAGACGAAGTCCAAGCTCATAAGTGAAATTTTTCATTCATTACCTCAGAAAGAGTAAATAAATCACAAGAAAAGTGGACTACTAGTACCCAGAATATAGAAGGAGTTAGCATCTACAGAAAGAAGAATGAAGAAACATGATAGAACTTGAAGTATACATACAATCATTGTATAGACGACCAACAAAACTAAGAGCTCACTGTATCAGAAGATACAGGTCAAACAGAATAAAGCAGGTAAAATAGGTACATAATCAAGTTTATAATGTGGCTTCGTCAAACGACTACTACAGAAATGAGCTGAAACAAAGCTTGATGTGTCAAGGTGAATAATAAAAACAGTAAACACTTCCAAGTACTGAGCCAGTCTACAAGTAAAACATCCAAACCCGATGTATAGAAAGGAGTTCCTCTAAAAATTTTAATGAAGTAAGAATCAAGCTCAATTTTTAAAATCAGAAAGGACTGAAGCCATAAAAGTATTTTCATGTTAAAGAATATTATAACCAATGGTATATGCAAAAGATCCAGAGTTCCAGGATGTAGAACTCTGAGCCCGAAATAGAAGTAGGAAACAATGTAATAACTCACCGTGCCTTAAAAAAGAAAACAAGCAAAGTGGTGGCAGAATTTCCCATCTGCAGGGTTCTGTTGAGCTCATTAGCTACAACAACTACTGAGAGCACGAAAATGGACAAAAAAACCAGAACTCAGAGTTTTGTCACTATCACAATAGAGATAAATAACCATAATGAATGATCTAAATAATCTTTAGATCGTATACAGGAAGGAAATTCGAGCTACAAAACTGATAAACAATAGAAATACATCCAAGTTCGTGAAAAATGCATGCAATAGTCAAGCATCTATGTCATCAAAGGCTCAATAACAAAGTATGCAAGCTCAAAGAGCTTCCAGATCTCCAAATTTCCATCAAAGTTATAGAGCAAGCAAAAAAATTTGCAAGGGATTTTCCCATAAATTGAAAAAAACCAAATGAAATGACTAAGCTGAGCTTGCAAGTGTATTCACCTTTCATTCAAAACTGGGGATTACAAAACTCTAACCCATGGTAAAGCATTAATGATTCATCAAATGCAAACTGCCTAGATCGAGATGGTGATTAGTCCACACAGGTTCCAAAGCTGGTAAAGCCTAATTCAAACGCCACCAACTGGAATAAATTCTCAGGCCATAACCCTAACTATTGGGTTAGAAGATCAATAGTGGTAGAGGATGTTAAGGATGAACATCGAAGGGCTCAGTAGAGCTTCACAGAAATCCAAACCAAGTAGCCAAGCCCATGGTTTAGGTTTCCACTGGATAAGGTTGACTAGAAGGGTCAAGTCATCATGGAGAGGGGCCAGTGCATGTGAACCAAAAAATAATCATTTTCCAAGACTTTACAAAGTTTAAAGTATGTGCATGCCGATAGAAAATTCAAACATATTATATGCCATGATCACCGTAAAGGTGATAATTATATTATATGCCAAGGGGTGTAAAGGTGGCAGAACTAATATACATGGTGGGCTATCCCCAGGGTGAACCCCTTTAAATATTATATACATGCAAATGCCTAAGTCCACAATGTGGTAGCATCTAAAAGCAAAGGTGGTCCCCAGCATGGGGGGTTTAAACCAAAAATTCAAGTGTCACTCATGTGACTATCCAGAAAGGTGGAAAAATCAGAACATGTATACCTTGGAGGTGGTCCAAACTTCATTTTAATTTTTGTAAATATGGCTAGGGTTGCATCCTTTTTCCTACACACAGAAGATGATATTTTTGCATGCCTTCATAACAAGACAGGATATAGGAGATGACAAACTTGGATGTGCAAAGGAGATAAGACTTTCCTAGCAAGCAATTTGGAGTTTTAGCAAATTATTCACCTTTCTTTCTTAAAAATAGAATAGTCAACTTCAGTTTCACTGAATTCTATCTAAGGCTAATAATGCCTATTTATATCACATGCTTTAGTCTGTATTATTTTATTCCTTTATTTGTTATCAAATAAAGGATAAAATTAGGATGCATGTGCGAGTACAGCCTTTAGGCTATTTTTAGGAAGGGGGTAAAGTTTTTTCTATATATTGTGTGCTCTTGCAAAGCACAGAAAATTGGGGGATTTTTCAGAGAAATTTCCCAGAGAAATTTTGATACGAGTTCTAAAGCAATTTCTGCCAGTTTTTCCTTCTGAGTGTGAATTATTCTTGCCTTTCCAAGTTATTTTGCAGTCTTGTGTATTTCAATATTAATATTGTGAATCAATATTCCTTGATTAATCATTTTACCCTACTACAAATTTACCATTTCTTGTTAAATCTTATTGTGCATATTAGTTTACTAGTGTTGTTGTGATTCTCCATCAGTACACATTAAGTGTTTTTCCCTTATTTTCTACAAAAAGTATTAATTGATTCGTGAACCTAAAGAATTCTTCACAAATCAGTTATGTATGTCACTCAGTCAAGTCCTCATCTCAAATTTGGTGTATCACCTTAGTATTATTTAATTTTATAGTCATATTTTTCCCTTAAACTCCCAAAAAATAGTTTAGTGAACACCAATAAGGAACCGGCCTTTTAACCACAGAGGTTCACCTCAAAATAGGTATACCCATAGACCTGAGGTGTCCCCATTGTATCTACGAGAGAGAGAGAGAGAGAGAGAGAGAGAGAGAGAGAAGAGAGAGAGAGAGAGAGAGAGAGAGAGAGAGAGAGAGAGAGAGAGAGAGAGAGAGAGAGAGAGAGAGAGATTTTGCAGACTTAGAAAACCTGCTGCCATCTCTCTGCCAAGTGCACTTTTGAGAGATAACAATACCTCAAGAATGCATGCATGTAAAATATATATAGAAAAGTATTTTATGTATGAAACTGCAATGAAAAAAAACATATGAAAATTATAGATGTAGCCAATCAAGTCTTAGATAGGGCCTCATTTTGTATTTTTACAAATATTTATATTTTTTGTATTATGTTTTTCATATTTATCTTAATATATAAGTAGAAGAAAGGGTGTGTCATAATAGATATTTAGTAAGGGCCTCATTGGGATGTGGGGGAAAATACATAAGGTGAAGGAGGATTAGGCCTCGCATATATCATAATAGAATAAGGATAATTTTTAATATCATATGTTGCAGTCATAATATATGCCATAGGAGACCTAGAATATAAAGACTTGTAAGGAGAAGCATGTTAAACTAGAAGGACTAGCAAAATGATAAGGAGGGATAAAACCTATTGAATGTATTAGCATAAATAGTGGAAGTATCACCTTTATAAATGCACAAGTGAGAACTAATAGTGTGAGGAAGCCTATTCTTATGTAATAAGGAAGAAGTATCCTTATATTCCCCTAGGTATTCAAGAAGGGATTATGCACTAATGAGTTTAGACAATGAGAGAATATCATGTGATAATTAATAGGCCCACTAGAAGTAGTATGTGTTAGAGGGAGGGAGCTTAATAATAATTCAGACAAACATATCGTCAAAGTAAAATCCATTCTTGAGAGGGGTGGATTGAAATATTTTGTAATGGAACATCGTTTCCATTGAGGATCGGAGCATAGTGAGAGAAATATTTGTAGAATAAAACTTAGGATTGTGATGGTATGTTCTTATGGTTGTATAGATATACATATCATAATTATCATTTGTGGGAGTAATAAGTAAAATGGGATTTATCAGGATTATGTTCAATATATAGAGCCCATGCAGTGGAAATAGAGTCTATATCACCATATTATTTATGATTAGTTTCATTATTAAAATAGAAGTAGCTTTCTTCATCAGTAATTTCCATATTATCATATTCATTCATATTTTCATCACTATAGATGATGGTGTGGGAATAATAAAAATCACAATTAGTGTCCCAATCAAGATAATCCATCATACATTCAAAAATATAGTCATCAAAAGTAGATCCAACTTATTTCGTATAACTCACTAGTAATGGTAAGAAAGGGATGTATTTACGATGCATCTTTGTGTTTCCCCCTAGACATGATATTGAAATGTCTTGCTTACCTTTTGATTTATCGCTTACCACTTGATCTTTTAATATACGTTACAATTTCATTAGGGATTATTGTATCATATTATTCCAACATATATGTGCTAGATGTTATCCTTTTTTTATACCCTTGTAAAATGGACAACTTATAAGATGTGAATGTTGGCGGTTGATTGGTGCAACACTTTGAAATTTAATAGGGTATTCGTGGTGAGCTGGTAATATGTGGAAAAGGTATGAGCCGAAAAGGGGGAAAATGACGATGAAATTCCACTGGTAGTAGGAATGGATGCTACTGGTCGGTAGCACTTTTTCATGCTACCGACCAGTAGAAAAATCAGTAGGTCGTAGAAAGGTAAACAACACAGAAGTGCTAGTAGCATGTATAGATGTTATTGGATGGGGCAGCGGACTATGGTGGTCCTGATAGCGGTCAAGGAAGGTACTGGATGGTGGAATTTTTAGCACTACTAGCCAGTTACGACAAAGGAGATGATGGAGCAGTCAATCAATAATAGGGTCGCGGATAGTATTTATATGGATGCTACCAATTGACAGTGGTTTTTTAAGCTATTGATCGATCGCGGGGGAAAACATGTTACAAAATGGTTACATTTATGTAAACCGGTTGACACAAGGAAAACCATGCTACCATTTGGGAGAAGAAAAATATGTGCTATTTGTTGAATGCATGAATGAACTAGACATTAATGTGAGTGGTACATAGTTAGTACGACTACCAGTTTAATGAGGCATGAAACCCATGGCCTCCCATGCAAGAAAAGTACCAAATTCGTAGGGCCTCCCATACCTCTTTAATGCATCCTACCAGTTGGTTACCCAAATTGCCTATATATTGTAAAATTTGACTCATTTTTAGGGGATTCATTCTATTTTGCAAAGGAAATATTTCAAAAAAATTCAAGAGCTTTTATGAGCTAAAGCCCTCAAATTTGGGCTTATTGTAAAGGATTTTTCCTCGTGCCTATATTGTAATGGATTGTGCATGTTTCTAAGCAATAAAATCAGTGTTTTGTGACTTTTGTTTCCATAATTCAGGTTATATTGAATCTTTTGCCTTTCATTACATTTGCAGGTATATTGTGCATGTTTTTATCTCTTTGCAGGACCTTTAATTTGTTGTGCTTTATGAATATATGGAATTGAATATTTTTTTAGTTGTGGCACTTCTACTCTCCCTCCCCTACTTTGTTTTCTCTCTATCTTTCACTCACTTGGATTGTCTCACCCTTTATTGGTGCATCACCTTTTCTTAGAGTATATTTACTTTATGTATCCTTCTATCCCTATCTCCTTGGAAAGAATTAGGGTAGGATTAGAATAGTTCTCCATTATCTGCACTTTGGAGAAGTTGGCACTAGGTTAGGAGAAGAATCTGAATTTATCTGGAGGATTATTCTACTTTCAACTCCCCACACTATAGGATAATCCCATGTTATGCAAGTAACATTGATTGTCTCACACACAAATCATAAGCAATTAGGGGAGATTTAATTTTGCACTAACTCTAGCCTTAGGAACCCATTTAACTTTAGGTATGTGAGATTACCAAATTGAAAATGATTTTCTATAAGATACATTTCTAATAAGAGGCTTAGAAAATAATATGTATCTAGATGGAACATTATGGGATATGACAACATGCTCAAAGAGATTCCTTAAAGAAGGATAATTAGATCCATGAGAATATCATGTATCAAAGGAAATAATTACCTTATACTCAAATTGTCAAATCTTAGGGTTTAATGCACAATAATCATTATCACAAAGTTTATTGAATCTATGATATTTTTAAAATGGTTTACCTTTGATTTTGTTAACTGTATGGAGGGGATAATAAATTTTAGGTAGCTAAGTGATTAATCACTTATCAATTAGTTCATATAGAGTATCATGTTCTCAAGCATTATCATCAATATAAAGAGGTTCTTTACGATGTGGTTGAATTACTATTTGGGATTTATTTCTTAGAGAATACACATTATTACCTCTATGTAGGCATTTCACTTGACTTGAATGAACATATATATCATGCATATTATTTGTATAATAATGATTTCTTTAGTCTGATATAAAATTTGATCATGATGTGTAATAAAATGATTTACATGGTCATGTAATGGATTCCTTAAATTTGATATATCATCCTTGAGGGATTTAATCATGGTACCGATAACTTGAATTTTCACTTGAAAATCATGTTGTAAAGCTTGAATGGATTTCATGATATCCTTACAATATAATTCATTATTATGTCCATGTATTGATGAATGACCCATATGAGAAGGCCTAAAACAAGATCTAATTATATATCAACTTTGATAAATAAATTTAGACAATCTATCCTAACATATTGAATGTATTCAAGAGGTATAATATGCACACTAAAATTGAAAACAAATACAATAACTTTATATTTATTATCATTTGTTTTGTATTTTTGAAATATCTAAAATTTTATTTATATTTATTATATTGAAATGATTTGAAAGTGAGTTATTCAACATCAAGAAGGTAATTTTTATATGGATCATAATCGACTAGTCTTGGATCAACCATATAATAAAACATACAAAGATAAAGTGAACTTAATGTTCAAGTTTCCTAGAGCTAATATAGAGTCACGATGTATTCTTCATCAATAAGGGTGGGTCCTATTTATCCATAGTGGAATTCTAATGTGTTGTATTGAGTTGATATTAAACATGATAGTCATGCTTCATTATGATTGAGATATGGAGTTAGGGGAAGTAATACCATGATTACTGTAGTAAATAGTGTATTTCAAACATATCATCTATGATCTACCATACCTTTTCTACTATAATAAGTAATCCATATTCTATGAGTGACATGGTATAACCTAGCTATCATATGACTATTCATATAGAGGAATAATATTTGATGGAGTAAGGAAAATATTGTGTAACACATGATATGTGTATACATTTTTTATTTATTTATATCGAGTGTATCATGTTCACAATTATTTCAATGTATATAATGTGTGAACATAAAATATAAAATCTCGAGTATTTGTTTTCCTCCATTGTATTGGTAGGATACAATTATTTTAGCTTTGTAGAGCAACTAGAGAGTGTGTTGATTGTACCAGTAGCTTTTAAGGTATATATCTTATATATTAACTCTTGATAATGGTTAACATCATGAAAAGTAAGACAACAGTCATAAAAAAAGGTATTTCTTAGTTTCTTGGATAGCTTGCTTTCCATGTGGTGATGTGATCTAGGTAGTGCTAATAAGACACAATGGAGTAATAAAGGTAAGAGAACTTTTTGTGTGTCTATATTTTTAGGAAAGGTAACAGAGATAAAAGTTACAGTAGAATGTTAACGCATATATCTATGTCCCACTTGGTGGCAAAAAATAATTTAAAATTTTGACTACTAAATAAATCTTTAAAAAATACTATAATTTTTTTTTTAAATTTCATTTAAATTGTGGATGCCCTACACATGCTTGCACCTTGCTATTTATAATCTCTAAAAAATACATTTTTGGTCATTTAATATGTGTTTAGTAATGTTTTGTTGTAGGAACTGTTTTGCTAAAGGTACAAAAAGTGCAAAAAAGTGGAACATAGTTATATGCTTTCAGTAACGTTTAATGTTGCATAATACATAGATTGATAGCATGCAGTAGAGGTAGAGTATTATAGATTTGACAAATATTTTACTCAATGTAGTTGAAATAGGTGTAGGTTTAATAAGAATATAAGTTTCAGTAGATAGTATTTATTTTTATAAAGATACGACCTTCTTAGGTGGAAAGGTGTGCATATGGTTATTCATATAATAATTAATTATATAGTTCCCAGGTCTAGTATATCTCAAAAGTGTATGTAATTTATATTCATACTCATCAATGAGGTTAAAATTTAGATTAAGTAAGTGGTCAATTCATATACTCATCATCACTTTCATAGTAGTCAATAACTTGTCCACCTTGTTTCTTTATATGATTGATTAAGGGTAACTTATGAATAAACTCAAACTTAGGTGGTGGTAATGTAGTAAATTGCACTAACTTAGAGTGTTCATTAAAGAATCCATATACTTATGGTCATATGGCTATGTATATTGAATCGACATAGGCTTAGTGGATGGTGGCATAAGATACTTATGATCATGATTGGTACTTGATTTTCTAACCACATATGTGTGTAACTTATCAAGAAGGATAGGCTATGTTTGAGGGGTAATAATAGGCTTGCTAGAAGATTTTTTTCAATATTAAAATACTTGATAGCTTCCTTATTCGCAGTAATAGTATATTCATAGACATCATTTATAAATTTGAAAAATTGATGAAGATTTTATGAAATGAATTCCATATCGTAGATCCATGGATGTTCCAGTATGAGATTATTTTAAACAACATTTTATATAGTATGAAAGGTAGTTAGGAACATTTTAGGGCCAAATGATACATCCACAATGATTTTACCAATTGTGGGTTATTAAATATTATCTAATTATTCAATAACAATATGAGTCTTATCAATAGTACTCATGGGGATACCTATTTGTTGAAAAAAGGAGCTAGGGAAAACATTTAATTTAGAAACAATATAAAATAGTGTCCTTTTGATCATAAAACCATGAATCCATGCAGTAAAAAGGGGAGGTAGACATTGGTACATTATATTATTAGGATTTAACTCTATAAGAGAAAAACTGACATCATTTCCATATTTCTAAATATTTTCATGATAGAAGAAAGGGAAGATGGATGTTTATTAGTAGGCATGGTAGCAAAATGTAATTATTTGTATGAAATGTCCTTGTTGGAAGGTGATTTCTTGACTAATTCCAAAATAAATACTATAGTAGGTGTATTTCTAAATTGATATATAATTTCATAACCATTTCAAGGAGCACTAGGTATGTAAAAGTATATAAGTGTGTCCCACTTGGTGGCTAAAAATATTTTAAAATTTGACCAATAAATAAATATTTAAAAATACTATAAAAACTTTAAAAGCTCAAGTAAATTCTGGATTTCGTGCACCTTCGTATATTTAAGCTCCTAGAAATACATGTTTGGTAATTTTATATGTGTTTGATCATGTTTTAGTTATGGGACATATTTTTCTAAAGGTACAAAAAACTGAAAAAGTGGGACATATTTATTAAAATTACTAACATATGGTGGTGGAGGAATGTGTTGATTGCCTCTAGTGGGTGGCTTTGCTCATATTATATTGATAACATAGAATATATATCCCAATATAATATTAGGGTGAATATTGGGGGTAGGATGATATATCTAAAATAATTTCTAGAGTGAGGGGGAGGTGGGTTAAAAGGTTGCCCGAATCCCTTTGTCATCAAATACTAACACAGATGACCTTGAATTGGAAATTGATATGAATGGGTTCATATCAAGGCTTTATGAAATGTGTATGAAGTCATTTGTTAGAATAATGGGATTACTCTTTTCTCTCTAGTTGAGGAGAGGTATGAACATGGTTAAAAAGATGATAACCCAACCTATCTTGAGGAAAATGATTTATAGACCTCATGTATGCAAGAAATGGGTAAGAAATGAAAGAAAAAATGAGAAAAAACCCTAAAATTAGGACAAGAAACATGCACCAAGTAATAAATGGAAACCCTAGGGAATGTATGGTTTTTTGGATCAAAGAAATAAGCAAATGTTCAAATGATATTATTCATAGCGAAGTGTGTATAAATATAAGAGAGAAAGAAATTACGATGTAACCACATGACGTGTAAACATAAATTCCTTATAATACAATGTAATAAATATTAGTTTATGCTAACGTCCCCACTTATTAAATTTTTTACAAATTTACCCTCAAATCATCTTCATCTTATTCAGATTCACCATATTTTTTTGTCACAATGTGTCCTTTCAGTTTCTTGTGATGAGGACATCATCTAAATTTATGTGAACCTCTGTGACTAGAAGTGCTCCCATTTTTCAAAATCATGGATGAAGAGGTGGGATTAGTATACTCATGCATTGAGACATAGACACTCTTGAGGATGATCAATGTCACATTCATCATCTATATTATAGCCTTCTACCATCTATGCATGACTCTTCTTCATCTAGATGTCAAACAAGACTCAGTGCATTATGTCCTCGAATTATATGAAGTTTTGGACACTTTTAAGCAATGTAAAGAGGAAACCAATTCTCTCTTGGGCTTGACTTCAATTTTCTCAAAATGTTGCATGTCTCTATGATTACTTGTGGTTACATCCAAACTGCTTTCTCTCTTGCATTATACACACTTCACTGTCAATAACATTATTCAAACATTTTTACATTTCTCTAATACAAAAGTGGTATCATACTGTGTTCAAGAAACCACAAATAATGATTGGAAGATTCATAAAAACTTGATGCATTTCATGTTTTCCCTCCTTGCACATGCAACCATTTCCATTAAATAATAGATCAATAAAATATTCTACCTCTTTTATGCATAAGGGTTTTGGTGACAACAAGGCCTAATTAGGGTAGGAAATCTAAGAAAAAAAAGGTTGATATTTTGATCAAAAAGTATATTCACTAAATTATTTAGCATAAAAATAAATAAGTTTGGGATTTTCATTCTTTACTTATTTAAATTCGGTATTAGGATAACAAAAATAGGTATATTCATATTATTAATTAACATTTAGATCATGATATACATATAGATATTTCAAGACAGATCAATTAGAACATGTGTTAAATAGATTACGAAATCATAAATCAAGTATACCTAGTGATTTAACTACTCTAGAAGCTGACATGGGTTTGAAAGATAGATGAATTGGATGGAAATGCCCTATAGATTATTTTCCTTTGATTATGGAAGTGTAAACTCAACACGGAAAAAAATATCACCTTTAGATAGAACCATTTGGTTGTTATATTGTTATTTAGTTGTTCTATTCATTTTTATTATGGTGTCGTGTGAATCTTTGTGTTCTTACGAATGATTGAAATATGTTTTTTTGTAAGTATTAGTCTCGTAGATGTGTGAAAACATTTATAACAAGTCGAAATGATCCAAATCCCTAACCATGGTTTAAAATCCTACAAAAGGTTATTGTTTGGGTTAAAGTGCAATCCATAGGTAACCTACAATGGAACTACTATGAAGAGACCTAAAAAAATGTTGTTCTCCACCTAGGAATGTGATATCAATATGTATGTGACTATATTTTATTACACTATAACTTGATAGTGCTTTGTAATGGCTTACTTATTTTTTCTTAGCTTTTCACTAAGGGATAATGAATTGGGAAGGTTGAATCTTGAATGTTGCTTTCAGTGTTTCAAACTTATGTGGAAGCCACTCCTAATTTTCTGCATTAGAGAAATTTATGAGAGCTTTTTATTCCTTTTGAAATATAATTTCTAGGGGAGCTCTTATAATTTCTATATATAGGGTTCCATAGGTTTAATTTCAATTAAGGATAACCAATGAGGAAAGTATCAATCCATAAAATATATTATATTGAAAAAAACTACTCGACGACCCTAGAAAAAGTTTTAGTTTTGGACCAAACCATTGGAGGGATTGGCCTAGGATAGATGTGAGGTATTATTAAGTTTTGTGTGCAAAAATGTAGATGAATGGAGTTATGTGAATTGATGTGAACTTTTCTATGAGTGATTGAAGACTGAAATGAGAAAATAAAGTCTTGAAATAGGACTAAGGATATAAAAAACAACCTCAAAATGATAGGCGGACAGAGAAGATTTCATATATTGCTATATCAAATGAATACAATGCATGCCTTTATATAGGCTCATAGGGAGGCAGCGGTGGAAGAGACGGTTATCTAACCGACCACAAACAAAAATAAACAAATGTATTAACTTTAACTTGCTAACATTCCCCCCCTTAATACATTGCTCTTACAAATGTACCCCCTAAAAAAATCAAACTTCACCTTGCCGAGAGGCTTGGTGAGAATATCTGCAACCTGAGAATCAGTAGGGCAGTACTGGAGCTGAATTTGGTGGTTCAAGACCTGTTCACGAATGTAGTGACATTCGACCTCAATATGCTTTGTTCATTCATGGAAAATAGGATTCTTCACAAGCTTTAACACACCTTGATTGTCGCAGTGAATGATGGGAGGTTTCTCTTCAGGAATCCCTATATCTGCAAGAATGCGACGTAACCAAATTGCTTCGCACACAGCTCCTCGTGCAGAGCGATATTCAGCCTCAGTGGATGAGAGAGCAACAACAGTTTGGTTCTTGCTGATCCACGAGATAGGTCCAGATCCGAGATGAAAAACATATCCTGAAGTGGATTTCCTGTCATCAACGGATCCTGCATAGTCCGAGTCTGTATATCCCTGTAAGAAGAACTGAGTGTTCTTCTGATACTCCAGACCAAAGTCAACTGTACCTCAGACATATCTCAACACATGCTTTACTGCTATCCAATGACATTTCTTCGGCTCCTGCATAAATCTGGCGAGATAGCTCACCGCAAAGCAAAGATCTGGTCTGGTATAAGTCAAGTAAATGAGACTCCCCACAAGCTGCCTGTAGTGAGTGCCATCTACCTGTGGTGAATCCTGGAATCTAGATAGTTGCAAACCTTTTTCCATAGGT
The DNA here is from genome assembly GCA_019776745.2 of Taxus chinensis. Taxonomy (NCBI): domain Eukaryota; kingdom Viridiplantae; phylum Streptophyta; class Pinopsida; order Cupressales; family Taxaceae; genus Taxus; species Taxus chinensis. The sequence continues at coordinate 748,427,064 of CM034150.1, forward strand.
GTGGACATTGGTTTACAATCTGACATCCCATAATTTTCCAGGAGTGTCTTGGCATATTTCATCTGGGAGACGAAGATATGATTCTTCTTCTGCCATATCTCTAAGCCAAGACAATAGTGAAGTAGCCCCAAATCAGTCATGTCGAAGGATTTCTTCAGATCATTCTTTACATCATCTACAAGATTGTCAGAACTTCCTGTGATCACAAGATCATCTACGTACAAAACCAAAATGACAATCTCTGTTCCTACCTTCTTGATATACAAATTTGTATCTGAGGGGCTACGAGTGAATCCATGCTGCAATAGGTGATCATCAATTTTATATACCATGCCCTAGGTGCTTGTTTAAGTCCATAAAGAGACTTTATCAGACGACATACCTTGTGTGGTTGATGCTTGTCTACAAACCCTTCAGGTTGGGCCATGTACACTTCTTCTTGTAGATCACCATTTAGAAAAGCACTCTTGACATCCATCTGTTGAAGTTTCCATCCATTTTTTGCTGCCGGTGCACATACAACTCTGATGGTTTTGATCTTCGCAGTGGGTGCAAAGGTCTCATCATAGTCAATTCCTTCTTGCTGAGCATAACCCTTTGCAACAAGTCGTGCTTTGTGTTTGTCGATTGAACCATCTATCTTATATTTTGTTTTGAAAATCCATTTGCAGCCAATGGATTTCTTACCTGGAGGCAGATCGACAAGTTCCCACGTCCGATTCTGAATCAGGGAATCATATTCAGCATCCATAGCTTGTTTCCACTGTGGTTGGTCTAATGCCTCATGAACAGTGTCAGGTTCGGTGCTCTCAACAACTGAACTCATGAGTGCAAAATTTACCTCATGTCTAGCTTGACTTCGTGTTCTAACTCCCGCAGAAGTACCAGGAAGTGAGTTCAGGTGTGCATCCCTGATATATTACTCTGGACCCATTTCAGACGTTGGCGCTGCTGATGTGAAGATGTGTTTTCCAGTGTGCCAAGATCAACGAACAAATCTCCACTCAGCTCTTCTTCTCTCTGAGAAGAATCATCTTTCTCATCATCTGGATGTGTGAGCAATCTATGTGACGAGGTCAGTACTGGATCTCCATTGTGTGGCAAGGAGTCAAAGGAGGACTCATCACATACCACATCTTGACTCTCATAGATCTTCTTCGTCTCAGGATCCATGAGATGATATGCCTTTGAGGTAGTACTATACCCCAAGAAAAGACATGGCAGTGTCTTTGGATCGATCTTCTTCCTTCTTTTATCTGGAACATGCATATATGCAGTACAACCAAAAAATATTAAATGATGAATAGAAGGTTTACGACCAGTCCATACCTCTTCCGGTGTCTTGTTCTGCAAGATCTTCGTGGGTGCCCGATTGAGTAAATACACTGCTTTCTGGACTGCTTCTGCCCAAAACTGATCCTCCAACTTAGCGGTCGAGAGCATACAATGAGCCATCTCCATGACAGTCCTGTTGTGGTGCTCGGAAATCCCATTCTGTTGGGGCGTATAGGGAGCAGTCAAATGTTGTTGAATGCCATGCTGCTTCAGGTATGCTAAGAACTTCTTTGACACAAATTCCCCCCCTCGATCTGAGCGGAGGAGAAGAAGAGGCTTCCCAGACTGCCTGGTGGCTTGCTGGTAGAAGGTTTGGAAATTTGCAAGTGCCTCACTCTTCTTCCGAAGGAAATATACCCACATTTTCCGTGAGTAATCATCAATGATGAGCTGAAAGTACACAAAACCTTGAAAGCTAGCTAGCAGGGGTCCGCACAGATTGGTGTGAACGACCTGAAGATGCTCTGTAGAATGATAAGAGCTCTGTTTGAATGGACCTCTATGTTGTTTTCCCGTAAGACATCCTGAGAAAACAGGTAAGGAATGGGAGAGTGGAGGAAGCCCTCTTACCATTTCCTTCGCACTGAGTTGATGCAGAGCCCCGGCAGAAAGATGACCATATCGAAAGTGCCAAAGTGCAGTGGACTCTGCCGTTGATGCAGAGAGAGCAATGCTAGATGAAGTGACCGCATCCAGTGCAAATAGACGGCCCTTCAGAAATGCTTGAGCAATGACTGACTCTCCCTGGGAAATGATGCAGGACTTGACCCCTTTCTCAACAAAGAATTCAACCTGCATTCTATGGTTAAGAAGTTGACTTACAGACAAAAGATTTGAAGTCAACCCTAGAACATAGAGCACCTTTGTCAGTGTAAATCTTCGTGTTCCAAGAGGAATGATGACATCACCAATCCCTGCTGCAATATACTCTTGATTGTCTGCAATGGTGATCCGATCTCCAGTGGGTCGGTCACTCAGAGTATGGAACAACTTCTTGTTGCCAGTCATGTGTTTGCTGGCACCTGAATCAATCAACCAGACATCTTCTGACGGCTGCGAAGTCTGTGAGACTAGAACAATGTCAGAATGAGTTGTATCTGGTACCTCTTCATCGAAGGTGGCATCCTACTGAGCAGCAATGTGGCCCTTCTGTCTCTGATTACGAGCATGCCATCGGGATTTCTTAGAATATCCGTGGCCAGAAGTGCTCTCTTCACCAGAATTTCCATACTTGCGACCGTTGTAATAACAGTTCGCAGTCGTGTGTGTATCCGTGGAGCAAATGTGGCACCACCGATCCGCCTTGTGATTATGCTACTTCTGGGGTGGCCGCTGTGGTGGCCACTGTGAAGATGGCTGCTGAGCATGCTGCTTCTGATTTTGGGCTGATTGCCCTTTCCGAGGCTTATGTTTTTGCCTCGTGATGAGAGCCTTATCTTCAAAGGCTTCTTGTGCATTTTGCATGGCTTCTTCCTGCTGGAGATAATTCACCAGGGTTGCAAAACTCACCTCCTGTTGAGTAATTGTCAACGTGGTGATCAGTGTCCGAAACCGTGACGGAAGAGCTCGCAGGGTGAGCGGGACAAGCAACTTGTCGTCCACTGGTTCACCGAGTGCAGAGAGTTCTGCACGTAACTCAGCTACACGCCGCAAGAATGCTTCTACTGATTCGCCTTCATGCATACTCATCGTATGAAGCTTTGTCTGAAGTTGTAACTTTGACGTCAGATTCTTAGCTTCGTAGATGGTACACAATGTGCTCCATGCCTGAGAAGAAGCAGTTGCTTCTCAAATGTATGGCTACACCTCATCAGAAAGACTGAGGGTGATGAGCATGAGTGCTTTCGCATCAGCCTTTTCATATTTTTCCAACAGATCATCATCTGCAGGAGGGGCGTCTTTGCCAGAGACAATCCCCCAAAGATCTTCGAATTGAAGAATCATCCGCATTTTGGTTTTCCATGCAGCGAAATTTGGCCCTTTCAAGAGTTGGGCATTGGATAGCAATATTTTTGGAGCAGATATTTTTCAAAAAACTCAAAAATGTATCTTTATTTATTTATTTATTTTTCAAAATGGCTACAATGCTTACTGAAGGAATCTGTCCCGAAGATGGGCTCTATAGGCTCGTGCAGTGAGATGCCGACGCTCCTGTGGGCGTTCTATTTCACGTTCGTCATCTGCATCATAACCACGTTCAAGTTCTGCACGAATCCGTCGTGCTTGACATCGAACATCGAACCAGAAGTATTCCAATAGTCCTTGGCACACAATCTCGTCAAAGAGAATGTTACCAGTGTTGTGTAGCTCATTGACCAAGGCAAAGAATAGTCCAGTGGTGTCTTCATTGTCATTCAATGCCCAAATATTTGGTGCATTGCTCGCAGTGCTTTGTGCATCGGAAAACTTAGACATACACCCACACACAGTTTTGCAATTTGCCGAATTTGCTTACACGTAGCAGTCACAAGCACGGATCTTGCTTAGCAATGTCTCCTTTCGTGAGTAGAGGACGGACAGTTGCTCCAGCAATGAGTCTCTTCTCTGAATCTCCACGTACAGCACAAACGGGACAGTTTTAGTCTCCACAGCTCGCACGCACAACAATTGGGTGGTCTCAGTCTCCACAACAAAGAAATGGTGGTCTCAGTCTCCTCGCAAACGTGGGACAGGCACACTCCTCCTTCACGCGGGACAGGCGCACTCCTTCACGCAGGGACAGGCTCAGTCTCCTCTCAGCAAAAGAAAAGGAAACTCTTAACACCCTCTCCTCCTTCACGCAGGGACAGGCTCAGTCTCCTCTCAGCAAAAGAAATGGCAATTCTTCCTTTCACGCAGGGACAGGCAACAGTTTCCTCGCCTCCTCACGCACAGCAAAATGAAAACGGGACAGGCAAGCAACAGTCTCCTCGCCTCTCCTTCTTCATGCACCAACGTACAGCGCACGTAGCAAAGAAACTTCTCCAACTCGCTGGACAGTAGAGAAAACGCGGGACAGTCCTCTCTTTAACTTGCTAACACAAAATAGGTGCACACATCATGATTTAGGGATTAAGAAAATATTGACATTATCAAGTGATAAATTACGAGCTATTTTTAATCATAATAATTTAAATATTTATATGTTTTTTCTTATGAATGGAATATCGAGAACCTCTCAAAGACCTTATAATGTATCCCATTTGTAAATTTAATCACATTTTAATTACTTTTTATCATTTTATGACATCTTAATGTATTATAGTTATTGTTTTGTATGTAATAATACATTCATGAATGATGAAGATTATGGTAGAGATGAATATGAGGAGGAAAATATGGAAGATTCCAATTATTATGAGGATAATTTTTGACTAATTATCAAATTATTTATTTAGAAATAACTCTCAAGAGTGGGATATATTCCCTAAACACAGTTTATAGACTATTAATGTGCTTTAATAATTTCAATGTTTAATTACATTAGTTTTAAAGTGAGAAGATTAATTACATTGGTTTTAATACAAAAGCAGATTTCAAAAATAGGATGGGTGGGAACCTGTAGGTAGGGCAAGGGTAGGAGGTATATGGTCTAGATATAGAATAGGGTGAAGAAGGTCATCTAAAACCCACATGAATTGTTCAATTTCCCAAATATGGAAATGAGTTTTCTGGGATGTATGATGGTTTGTTAATAATCTCACCAATATAGTGGTCATGGGTATATCTCCTCAAGAACCAATATGGGAACTATTACAATCTCTACTCTTTATACATCACAATGGAGGAGGGTAGTTACTAGCTAAAGGTATGATATTGTTGGGTCCATAGGTTCCTATATAGATTTTTATAAATCTATGATTGGAAAGTTTTTGAGATCCTGTCCTAATATTAATTTTATTTAATAATGGTCTTCAAATAATGAAGCCTGAGCTTTATTTAAAATGTGTTTATATGTAGAAAGGTTTTTTCCTATTTACCTTATCTACTATGGAATATTACACTCATATAAGTTTTTGTTGACCCTAATTCCTTAATAGAGAAGGTTTAATTATAAGAAAATGAGCCATGATTTTAACCTAACAAGTGAGAATATTCATCTCATCTCCACTTGGATAATTTTTCCACGATTCTCGTTTGAATTGTAGGAACAATACAAAATGATGGGTGTCACTAAATATATTATATTCCTCATAACCTTTTATGTGGTTACAAAATATAGGAAATGAATGGTTCTATCTAAATTTTGTTTTTATGCTGAGAATTATAAATCTCTCCCAATGTAATGCCCACTCCTCTTCAACACTTATTGAACTACATTTTCAATTTTGAATTGATTATTATCGTGAACATTGCTATGGTATTCTAGTTAGTGTACTAATAAGATGTGCAGGACATCATGATTACTGTTGTGTTATTATTGTTATTGATTGTATGGTTGTAGTGTGAAATTTGATGTACATTATTGTATATGATTTGATTAACCTGCTTGATAGAAATTATGTAGGTGTTAGACTATTGACATGATGTGATTTACGCAATGGATTTTATAAGCTTGATTTAGATATTAGTATTGATGTTCTAAGGCTACTATTGTATAGACACATTGGACTTGATTTATGAATATTTCAAGATGGTTGTTGATTTTATGATCTTAGAACAAATTGATGGATTGGTAGAATCGACATGTTACAAATTTGAACAATTGGTAAATTACTTGATTCTAACATTGGTTTAATTATGATTTTTGATGATGTGAATTGTTATGTAAATATGTATGTGTTTTATTATCTTGATTTCGTTAATGTGGCCATAAGGAAATAAAGGTATTGTTTGATTCTGCAGGAAATTATAGTAAAACAAACTATAGGGGATAGGATACCAACGACGAAGGAATGTGGGGTATTGGCAACAAGTCACCATGAAAACTCATGTAATGTTATGTTGTGTTGTTGTATGCCTAGTTAGGAGGTTTCCCATGAGGGGTGACCTCACATGTGTGGCCTTGGGTATAAATTTCTGTTCTTTTAATTTTTGTGTGTTTTATTTTTTGTTATTTTTTTAATGACTGGAAATTGTAGTCAATTTATTAGCAATAATTAGTGTTTCTTAATTAGCAAATCCAACTTAATTTTTTTAACTAAAATATGGATGTGACAGTTAGATATTTATGAGGGTAGATGGTCCTTGAAATATTGTGGATGTAGGTTATATTTGTGTTGGTTTTTGTGTTATATGTATTCTTCCACAACTTCAAAATTCTTATTTTGACTTGGAAGGCCTTTTTGGAGGCTTGTGGGATAAGCTAAGCTTGTCTCATGCCTCTTAAATTCACCCGAAAGCCATACCTGTGGTATGGGGAGTTAATTTTAGAATTATTTATGCATTTTGGAGTGTAAAAGGGTGAAAATAATTACACTTCCTACTTACTACAATTAATTTATCCTTGATAGACTTGGTGTGTAATTTTTAGGGTCATGTGGGTTTGTCATAAGTCTTACATGCTCATTTATTTTCTTGGGCATGGTGTTTGACTTGTGTGCTGGAATGGAGGGATGATGAAGTGGCATCCTACTTGGAGCGATCTAATCATCCTCACATCCCATTTCTATTTATTGATGGAATTTGATGGATCTAGGGTTACTTGTTCATTTTCTTTCTTGTGCACTTTTGTGAATTGGTAGCTTGTTGGAGTTTATTTTGGAGTGTGCTTTGCTTGAAGGTGTCAAAATATTGTGGAGTGAAGTCTCTTCTAAGCTTGATGGAGAGGTAGGCTCTCCTCCTTTGTTATTTTCTTGTTATATTTGTTGATGTGGAAATTGTGTTTGTTAAGTATTGTATGAGTGTTATGAATGTGTTTCTATTTGTGTTGTTGGGTAGTTGCCTTTATTTGGGTTTGTGAGATATATTTATGGGACCATTAGGGAGGGAAATGGGAGATGTGAGGCATGCATTTTGGAGGTAGTGTGATTAGGATTTTCACCTATGGGGAGTGAAAAGGAAAACATGGACATATTTTTTGCATACTTGCAAGGGCAGAGATAAGGATGCTTGTTGTTATATTGTGCACATGGAGGATTTGGGTGAAATCCCTACTTCACTTAGAAGGAAAAATGAGGTGGTTCCCATATTCCTTTCCCCTTTTTGGCTTGATATCAATCCTGTGTTGTTTGGGAAAGTTCTAAATTTTGTAGAGTATGTCCATTTAGATGTGTTGAATGTATTGATTGAATGTGTATGTGGAAGACATTTATATATGGTCCCAATGGTTTTCTAATACCACTAATTTCTTCCTTGTTAGGGCACGGGGGCCAATGAGGAAGAAGGCTTCTCTCCCTCATAGAAATATTTGGTTGGGTGGAGAGTTAATGTAGCCAAATTAAGAACAAACCAGATATACTGCAAATAATACGAACTCCAAAAGAAAATAGATCTCTTTCTTTGTTATCAAATAATGAATTAAAATGTTTCCTAAAATAGGACAACAACTCCCAACTCGAGTTGCCAAGTAAACTCTAGCTAACTCTGACTAAATCTACTCTAGGTGGCGAAAATTACTATTTTTAGCAGTTTATTAGAACCTGCTATTCTTAGTAAGTTCGCATGCTTATTCCTACGGGCAAAAAAATTACCATGCATCTTATAAATCCCTAAATTAGAGGAATTTCCAACTTTCTAACTCATAATGCAATTAATAGACTAAAATTAACTAATTCTCAAAAATAGGAAAAAACCGAACTATAACTTAAATCCTATTTTTCGGCCTCAAGATGGCGTATTTAAGGCCCGAAAACGTGTCAAAAACTTGCCCCAACTGATAGGGATGGTTTTCACTACATTCTTCTCATCTAAACACGTGGTTTCAAAAAAAATGGACTCAAACAGACACCTGGAGCTCAAGTTATGACCTTGTCAACTTCCTGCTAATTCTGGCGCATCATTCTCCGCTGCTTGAAAAAAATGTAGCTCCTGCAAGTTGTCTTCTTCAAATTGCTTCCATTTATCTACATCTAACTTCTGAATCTCCCACTCTGTGACCCAAGTATCGTCCTCTTGTTCCAGTCCTTTCCAATGTACCAAATATTTGTTGTATTTCCCATTTTATGTGTCCATTGTTTTCTTATCTAGAATCTGATCCACTTCTTCTTTCTTCTTCACTAGAACCTGCTGCCTCCAATCTACTACTTCATCAATAACATCCCCTTCTGCACCATCCCCATGAAAAGAATACAAATCTGAAACATTAAACACTGGAGAAATATCAAAATTCCCTGGAAATTCTACCTCATAAGCATTATTGTTTATTTTTTTCATGATTTTGCAGGGACCAATCTTCTTGTACTTCAGCTTGTTATATGTTCCTCTTGGAAACCTTTCCTTCCACAGATATACCATAACCAACTCACTGATTTTAAATACCTTTCTCTGTCTATGCACATCTGCTATTTCTTTATACTTATCATTACTATTCTGCAGCTTCTTCAGCACTTCTTCCTGCAATTGTTGTATATGTTCGGCAAATGCTTATGTATCATCACTGACTCTGCCATCAACTGGTAGTTGTACCAAATCTAACACCCCTTTTGGGTTACTCCCATACACAATTGAAAATGGAGACTTTCCCATGGATCTGTTTATGGAACTGTTATATGCAAACTCAGCTTGTGGTAATGCTAATTCCCATTGTTTCAGCTTTTCCCCAACAATGCACCTTAACAGGTTTCCCAAACTCCTATTTACCACCTCTATTTTCCCATCAGTCTATGGATGATAGGCACTACTAAACTGTAGTTGAGTTCCAAATTTCTTCCATAAAGTCTGCCAGAAGTGACTTAAGAACCTTGTGTCCCTATCTGAAGTAATGGTTTTTCGAACACCATGCAAACGAACAACTTCTCTGAAAAACAAATCTGCTACGCCTGTTGCATCACTTGTTTTCTTACAGGCAATAAAATGAACCATCTTAGAAAACCTATCAACAACCACAAAAATTGAGTCATTACCTCATTATGTTTTTGGTAATCCCAAAACAAAGTCCATACTCAGATCTGTCCACGACCCTTTAGGAACAGGAAACGGCATATATAACCCTGTATTCTATGCATGGCCTTTCGAGACTTGGAAAATTCGACATCACTCCACATATCTTACCACATCTCTTTTCAACTTTGGCCAATAGTATTTGTCTGCTACCAAGGCTATCGTCTTATATTTACCAAAATGCCCAGCCAAACCTCTGCTATGCAACTCTCTCACTATATTCTCTCTCATAGACCCAACTGGAATACATAGTTGGTATCCCTTGAATAGGTAGCCATCCTGTAAAATATACTCATCCATGACATCTCCTGCATTGTCTGACAATGGACTAATTAGTCTTTCAAACATATCCTTGAAATCAGAATCAGAATGATACAAACCCTTCATTTCTTCAAAATCTACCACCTCATTTTCCATAGTGGTAAACAAAGTCACACGCCTACTCAATGCATCTGCAACTTGATTCTATTTTCTAGATTTATGTTTTAGAGAAAAAGTATATCCCTGCAAAAATGATACCCACTTTGCATGCCTACTATTCAACTTCTTTTGGGTATTCACATAATTTAGGGCTATGTGGTCTGTAAATAACACAAACTCCTTAGGCACTAAGTAATGCCTCCAATGCCTTAATGCTTGTACAATTGCATAAAATTCCACATCATAAGTAGAGTAGTTCTTTCTTACCTCTTTTAGTTTCTCACTAAAGAAAGCTACTAGCTTTCCTCCTTGACTTAGAACAACCCCAATACTCACATGTGAGGCGTCACAATCAACCTCAAACACTTTATCAAAATCTGGTAGTTCCAAAATGGGTGCCTCTATCACCTTCTTCTTCAAGAATTGAAAACTATCCTCAGCTGCCTTTGTCCACAAAAACTCCCTTCCTTTTGTGCAATCTGTTATAGGAGCTACAATACTGCTAAAATTTTTAATAAATTTTCTATAAAATGTTGCTAGACCTTGAAAGCTCCTTACTTCTGTTATACTCCATGGAATAGGCCATTCAATAATTGCCTTTATCTTTTCTGAGTCCATCTGTACCCTATCTGCTGAAATAATAAAGCCCAAGAATACCAAACTCTCTTGCATGAATGTGCACTTCTTCATATTTGCATAGAGTTTCTTTTTCCTTAACACTTCAAATACCAACCTTAGATGCCTTAAATGTTCTTCTTTAGTTTTACTAAAGATCAAGATATCATCAAAATACACCACAACAAGCTTACCATTATACTCCCGTAGCACGGTGTTCATCAATCTCATAAAAGTACTAGGTGCATTCGATAACCCGAATGGCATCACCAACCACTCATATAAGACATTTCCTATCTTGAATAGTGTTTTCCACTCATCTCCTTCTCTAATCCAAATCTGATGATAACCACTTCGAAGATCTATCATGGTGAAATACTTAGATCCAGCAAGCACATCCATCTTATCATCAAGGCGAGGTATTGGGAACTGATACTTGATTGTAATTTCATTGATCGCTCTGCTATCTGTGCACATTCTCCATGTTCCATCCTTCTTTGGTGTTAATAAATCTGGTGTTGCACATGGACTCAATCTCTCCCTTACGACCCCCTTTTGCACGAGCTCTACCACTTGCCTATTCAACTCTGCATGCAATGTCAGACTCATCCTATAAGCCACTTGATTTGGGAGTGAAGACCCTGAAATCAAATCAATGTGGTGTTGAATATCTCTTTTGGGTGGTAATCCATTTGGTAGCTCATCTGGAATAACATCCGAAAATTCTTCTATTAATTCTGATGTTTCTATTGGTATTTAAGCACTTACAAGTTCATTCTTATTTGCAACTAGTGCATAACAAAAACCGGTTGCCTTTGCCTACTTCGCAAATTCCTTTGCAGAAAGCATATTTTCAGCCTTCCCTTCTTCTTTAAGAGGTAGCAAAACTATTTTTGTGCCATCCTTCCAGAAAGTATAAGTATTCTTTCCCCCATCATGAATAACTTTTCTATCAAATTGCCATGGTCTTCCTAGTAGCATATGCCATGCATCCATAGGGATAACATCACACCAAATCTCATCCTTATAACTATTCCCAATAGAAAATATTATTAAACATCTCTTATCAACAGTAACTTCATTACCCTTCTTAAACCTTGCAATACGATAAGGGTTAGGATTTTTCTCACAATGTAGACCCAATTTATCGATAATCAATAATAACATTACATACCTTTCCTCCTGAAGTGCATCTTGTTCTGAAAATAATTGTATGCAGCCATGCATCCCTCTTGACCTCCTTTCTTGGAGCAATCATTGTCCTCTTGATCATCAGATTTTCTCCAACATCTGGTGGAATTTCCAGGTCCTGTTCATCTTCTACTTTCTCAGCTTCAACAAGATTTAATCTTGGAGCATCTCCTTGCCTTTTTTCATGTGTATAAGTATGTGGGCATTCAAAAGCTCGATGCCCTTCTTCACCACATCTGTAACAAACAAATGGTCTACATGGAGCCTCCCATCCTCTATCGCCAGCATATCCTCTACCCCTAGGAAATCCTCTGCCTCTTTGTTGATTTTGGAAACCTTGTCTCGTATCCTCTTGCTTTTCCAATCCACAAGATGATTCTCCCCTACCTTGGCTGAAACCAGCTCATCCCTGAAAGGAAGTTAATGCCCCCCTATTCATTCCAGGTGATTTCCTTAAACTTTGACGATTTTTTTTTTCCTCAGCCTTTAAGGCTAATTGATAGGCATCCTCCATGATTTTAATCCTATGCATACTTATCTCATCTTGAATAGAAAATTTTAATCCATTAACATACCTTGCAGCCATTTGTTCCTCAGTTTCTTCATGCTCTACATGAATGGAAAACTTATAGAACTCATCTGTGTATTCTTGCACTATTTGTAAGTTCTGTCTAATATTCTGAAACCTCCTGTAAAGGGTTTGTGCATAATCCACAGGGAGAAATTTATCTTTCAGCTTGTTCTCCATCTTACTCCACGTCCTAATTCTTTCTTTCCCCTTTCTTGACCGCTATTTCTGTAGGTGATCCCACCATAACATAGCATGACGTTTCAGTTTCGTGCATGTAAATTTTACCTTCTTTTCTTCTGATAAAGCCTTCTACTCAAAAAAAATTCCCATGCTAGTCAACCAGTCTATCAGCTCCTTTGGTTTTAGACTACCACCATACTCTGAAACATCAACTCTTATCCCATCATTCTTTCCTTCTAATGCTCGAAGCATCCTTTCTTCAAAAGCTAATGGTGGTGCTTGCGTTTCCTCCTCTTCAAAAACTTCTTCTTCATCTGTGTCATCTCCACCTTGATTTCCTCTCTGGGTTATCATTGTAGCAAGGGTAGCAACTTGTCTCTACAGATCTTGAATATTTCTATTCATCTGGGCAATACTTCCTCCTCTTCCTCTTCCTGCCATTTTTTTAAAAAATACTTTGAACCAGCTCTGATACCAGATAATGTAGCAAAATTAAGAATAAACCAGATATACTGCAAATAATACGAAATCCAAAAGAAAATAGATATCTTTCTTTGTTCTCAAATAATGAATTACAATGTTTCCTAAAATAGCAAAATAACTCCTAACTCGAGTTGCCAAGTAAACTCTAGCTTACTCTGACTAAATCTACTCTAGGTGGCATAAATTACTATTTTTAGCAGTTTACTAGAACCTACTATTCTTAGTAAGTTCGCATGCTTATTCCTACGAGCACAAAAATTTCCACACATCTTCTACATCCCTAAATTAGAGGAATTGCCAACTTTCTAACTCATAATGCAATTAATAGACTAAAATTAACTAATGCTCAAAAATAGGAAAAAACCAAACTATAAGTTAAATCCTAATTTTTGGCCTCAAGATGGCAGATTTAGGGCCCAAAAATGTGTCGAAAACTTGCCCCAACCAATAGGGCTGGTTTCCGCTGCATTCATCTCATCAAAGAACGTGGTTTAAAAAAAAAAGGGACTCAAACGGACACCCGGAGCTCAAGTTATGACCTTGTCAACTTCCTACTAATTCTGGCGCATCAAGAGTGTTACCTACTCCCCCATTTTGTTGTGTGCTTGATTCTTGATGAAGATGACGGAGTTCAAGTGGTGATTGGTTCATAGTTCCTTTTGAAGAAATGGAGAACAATATGTGAAGTGGTAGCTTGTTCTATTATGACTCTACAACTTGTAAATTGTACTTTGAGTACATTGGAAGTAACCTCTTGTTTATTAGATAGTTTTGGTAAATGAGTTATTATGATTGGTATTATTTCACTAGAAATGCAAATTTTGACATGGTTTGAAATGGAAGTAAAGATATTTTAAATATAAGTATTGTTTAAGTGGTATTGTAAAATTATTTAAAATTTAGTGTTCTTGAATGAAAAAGGAGTGTTGATCTCATTTTTGTTGTTTGGAAATCTTGTTTGAATGGGATAAATTTATTTTAAGTATGTTCTATATTCTCATATTCAAATGATGTATTAGAAGGAATAGATAAAATTAATTTTATAAGATAATAGCCCTTTGATTGCAATAGAAATTGACCTAGGTAAATAGATAAATCAAATTAATTATATTGTATGTATATGTAATACACACACACACACACACACACACATATGTATGTATGTATGTATGTATGTATGTATGTGTATATACATACATACATACATACATACATACATACATACATACATACATACATACATACATATATATATATATATATATATATATATATATATATATATACATATACATATACATATGTATGTATGTATGTATGTATGTATACACACACACACACACACACACACACACATATGTATATATATAGACACATATATACCTAGTAGTGATTAAAATTAATATTAAAATAAAAACCATATGTTATGTGGCTTAGTTGAAAAGAATAACTTTATATAAAAAAAAAATTTAAATGAGTTTCGGTTTTCCGGCCAAATGGGCCATGACCATTGTTATTAAATATTGTAAAAGGTTGGGGGGAGGGGCGTCAATCCCACCTCCAACCTGTAATGCCGACATTTTACACACATAGATACAACACAAAATATAACAGAATAATTTATTTTTTGACTTAAATTGCAATACACATGAAACTATAGGAGATCACTTAGGACTACACCTAACACATGATATGTTTGCACAAACAATAACCATATAGATAACCTAAAAAATGTAATGCTCAACAAGGTCATTTTTTTAAAACGAAAATGCATACATAACGGTTCAACTACAATATAAATTTATGGCTAGGGTCTTCCCATGAGATGATATTTTTAGAATTACGCATATATTAAAATCCCATTTCAATATTTACCCTAATTTCTGGGAAGACTCATAATGTGAGAGTTATACATTCCTTTTTCCTTTCTCCTAGATTTCCACTACACTGTTTAACATTTAACTTACAGTGTAACATGTTTAATAAGGATCATCTACATAATTTCAATTACTTGTTTAATTTTCTCATTCGAAAAATGGGTATTTATTTACACACCAAACTTCTTACCTACACCCAAGGCTACTAGGAGATATCCCTAAGATTCACTCCTAAGGGCATGCATCTTGATCTTATATCATACTCCGTTATGCAAAAGAAAAAGTGTGAGTCCAAAAGAGGGAAGGTTATTATATTTTCTCAAGGATTTAGGGTCAAGTTTCTTTCATTCATTTATAACTTGATAATTGATTTAGTACAAAATAAGTATTATAAGAAATAGTTTATTTTTCCATAGTGAGATGGTTTAATCACATTACAAGGAAGATCCTGTTTCACTTCACTATGGAACACATCCCATGATTACACTTTCTAAGGTCAAGCATCAATTATTTTCTTATTATAATTATTCTCTGATAGTTATTTTAAGAATAGGAAGGCACTTAACAAGGCAATATCCTTTCTTATTTTTTTCTTCTAGACAAGGTTTCCTGAGTATTGTTTTACGTCTAACTTGAGGGGCTTTTTCCCTAACTAGATTCATATGAATTTTGTAATGAATTGTGTAGTCTATTTCTAAATAGGGCATATGAATCCTGATGAGACCGCTAGTCTCTTCCTTAGGGGGTTTATCTCTAAAAATATAATCATAGTTCACATCATACACCCATTAGATAATAGGATAAGTGGGAGAGAAATATAAATAAGTTCATAGTTTTAATGGGGTTAAGGTTCACATTATTTTTTGCACAACATGGATCCATTTTCTCATCACAAGATAGTTTAAACATGTTATATGACAGATCTAATTTTCACCTTTATCCAAGAACATCATCCCACGGTAACATTTTCACAAACTAATTGCAACTCAATGAGTTACTAAGTTTCAAAAATAACTCTTAGTATTGCACCACTAATCCTGAAATAAAATAAGATTGATTATCGAGTTCCATTATAATCCCAACTCTTAAAGGTGACTTCCAAGGCTAGTTGGCAATTGTCGACATTCAATATGTAAGTCATACTGGAAGATAACACATTATCCTTACTACACATAAGATAACCAATCCTGGAAGGGAACAACATACTCTAGATAATGTTTCACCATGTTGTTCTTAACTCACAAGTTCATGACAATGTCGCTAAACATACCTGCTACGACGATAACTCAAACTAGGGATCTTATTTACTTAGGCTAGAAGATGCCATTTAGTGTAAAGATATATGCTCATTCTAAGGTTTTAGTTTTATATGCTAGAAGAAATCAGTCATGAAGGGAATCTATACAAAAATTTTATACTAGGGTGGAATATTTTGTTTAGATCTCTTTATTATATTTTTAAGGTAAGAAACACAAAACACTAATTATTTAACCCTCATTTACACACTGGAATTTCACTATAGGCTATTAGGTTCATTTTAATTTAACACAAATTCAATTTTCTTACCATACGTAAATCTGAATAAAATTACAACTACGATTAAATACACATTTCCCAAGGCATTCCCAAAACTAGCATCTCATAAAAAATAACAAATTTCAAATATAAAATTTTCAATAACATGGCAATACATTTTCCAATATATAAACATTTCAATAATAAACAGTGAATTACACCACATTTTTTCCCCATCTTACATCCATTCTACAAAACCATGTGAGCACGAAATCAATGTTAAACCGCTAGAATAACATCCACCTAAATCTAAGATAATTAACATTTATAATTTTCCATTTACATATTAATAATAATTTTCTTTTGAAAGGATTGTTTTAGAGACACATATTTACTTTATTTCATTTCACTTCATTTCTTAACCAAGGAGAGAGAAAGAGGTAGGGAAGAGAGAGAAACTCTATTTTTTACAAAAGTTAAAGTTCACTTGTTAACCAAAACGTATATTTAGAATAGTTATTTACAAGTGTCAATAAGTTTCCATGATGGTATGTGTTATCCAAATTTCACCCCCCCAGGGTAAATTTCGATAACATGCATCAGAGTTTTGCAGTTCCAAGCATGTAGATTGGACCAGGAAAAATCACGAAAAATGACTAAGTCCTAGTCCTAGGAGCAGTCGGGACATTTGGGACATCTAGGCGCGGATCGGCCGAAAAGGCCTCTAGGCAGTCCGGAAGCAATAGGGACATTTGGGACAGAAGTACGCGGCGGGCGTGAGAAGCCGATCCGGCTGAAAGAGGAAGAAAAATGACTAACTGCTGAGAAGGACAGTTCGGGACAAGAGTACGCGAAGTACGCGAACCGGCCGGATCGGCCGAAATGAGAACAAACGGCCCAGAAGAAATTGGGACATTTGGGACGTGATGACACGAACTGGCCGGTTCACCCGAAATAGAGAAAGTTCGTACTGGGACATCTGGGCCGTAGGTACGTGAAGTATGCGAACCGCCTGGATCGGCCGAAACGGAGAACCTTCGCACTAGGCAATTGGGACATCAGGGATAAAGGCACGCAAACCGGCCGAATCGGGCGAACAGGAGGAATTTGTCCCAAGCAGTTCGGGACATGTGGGACAAATGGACGTGAAGGAGCCGAAAGGGCCAAGAACCAACCAGATCACGACACGTGTCGTAGGGGAAGAAGTCCAAAAGTCAAAGGGCGAGTTTTGAAGGGTCAGCCCGAGCTAATCAAAAGAGGACACGTGTCCAAGTTTAAGGGGCCCACAAGGAAATTTCAAAAGAAAGCCTGCAAAAGGAGGAGAGAGAACTACTCGACCAATCAGCGCTTGACACGTGTCATCCAGGTAGCAGAGCGCGGGAAAGATTTCAAAATCCGTTTTGGTCTGTTCCGTGCCCTAAATCTTCAGATCATCATATCTTTCGATCCAGAACTCGGATTTGCATGTTCTTTATATCAATAGAAAGCTTATGAAATTCTCTACATGATTCTGGGATCAACCTCGAATTTTGGTGCAGCTTGGAGAGAGAAAATTGAGAAACAGCTCTGACGCATGATCATGGCCAGAAGTGACGTTTCAACAACCAGTTTAATGCACATGGGTCGCATTCTTCTTCAGCACGGCCAGAAGTGACATTTCAACGACCAAATTAATGCAGAATGGGTCGTATTCTCCTCCAAATCAGTCAGAGATTGAAGGGTATGGGTTGGTAAGGTATCCCATGCCGTTTTAATGCATCTGCAATCAATGAGGAATAGGCTTACACGTTCTCCCATGTTTCTGTCCCCTGGGCTCGACCCATGCAATGTAAAAAGCTAGATTTGGCTCAAAGATTAAAAGGTTGTTCATCTTTTCTGCTCTGCCCTCCCTTCTTTTCTTCTCTAGGGTTGAAAATGGAGTTTGAACCTCCTCCCTTGCTCTGTAATGGCGTTTTTGCCTTTTACTATTGAAATGATGTTCTGTGTAAACTTCTGAAGTAACAAAAATGTGTTTTGTGATGCATCTGTCCATCCTTTCTTGTTTTTGTTTGTTCTCTTCTTGCCTCTCTTCATTACAGGTATTTGTGCATGTTTGAATGTTCATTACAGGTATTTGTGCATGTTTGAATGTTCATTACAGGTTTGGAGCTGTGTTCATGGAGTTTTGGGACATTTTCTATGTGAAATCTATCCTTGGGCCTGTGATGCATCTGTCCATCATTCCCATTGCTCACCTCTCTTTGTCCCATGGTAGTTTTGATAGATGTTCAACATTCTCCTTCTCTGGTGTATCACCGTTTTAGTGTAGGCTTTTGCTATTTTTCCCTTCTCTCTCTCTCTCTCTCTCTCTGTCTCCTTGGCATGGTTAGATTAGGATTAGATTAGCTTTCCTGCAATGGAATAGCTTGTGGCAGGTAGTTTAGGAGCAGGAACCAGCCTTCTCTGGAGATTCCTCTCTCAGTTTTACAAGTCCCAAGCTTGGAGAGAGGTTTCCATGTTGTGCAATCACACTAGATGCCTGAGTGATCAACCTAGAAGCCTGATCTGCATCCAGGGGTGCTGTGATTTTGCATCAACAGTATGTTAACTTGAAAAGGGTCCTACAACTTTCTATTTTTTACATTTTCCTTCTAGTAGCAAAAACTCTCAATTTTGGCTTGAAGACTAAAAAAGTGCGTTTAAAAAATGCCTTCTGATAAAAAAATTCAATATGGGAGAAATCTAATGTGTCCACCTATATACAAAGAATCCATAGGGACTGACATAATCCATAACTGGTGAATAGTTTACAATTGGCAGATGGTTTTTTGGAGCTCCTCTCGTAATCGGTAAAGTCGCAACAACAACAACCAATTTTAGCTTGAGGGCTAAGTAAACCTCAACAAAAACTAGCTTTTGATAGATAAACATGCAATGAAAAATTTTATACATGCTCTTCTATATATGGATAATTCATCATAGTTGACGGAACTGAGAACTGACCAATAGGTTGCAAACAATGATGAGTTTTTTGGAGCCACCGGTCATAGTTGAGCTAATTTGACCTAGTCAAACACTGACACGAGGCCTAAAAAATTCCCTCACCAAACTATAGGCAAGAATTTTTTTCCCCAAATTTAATTTTACAAGTAAATGTCTAATAAAAATACTAGAGGTTCACAAAGGTGGATTGGCATTTCGTTTCTCAGGGTTGAAACAGTGGTTTAGAATAAAAGTCAAATTTTTAGTTTTGGTAGCTTCCTAAAAGTTTGAAATAGAGTAACAAGGATCCTTGATGAGTGACAAATAGAGTGCAAACGGTCAAATAAGGTTGAGATAAATGTTTTTGTGACTCTTTACATAACAAGGAACACATATGACATTTGAAAAATCCTTTACAGGGCTCAGAGTTTTTTTTTGCAAGTCTATGGAAATTACGTTTTTCTAACTTTACAAGGTAGACAAAAATGGTTGTTTTAGTTAAGTCATGTATCTCTCATCAAAACCAATGAACACAGGTACTAGGTTTTGACACCTTGGGTTTAGAAACTCATGAGGTTATGGTCGCAACATAGTTAAGGGTCAAATTGTAACTTGGTAGAAAAACCATGAGGTGTTGTTTTATTGATTGCACTAGCCATCAGGTTAAAATGTAAAATTGTTTGAGTATCTAATAGTTTAATACTATTACTTTATTAGAGACGAATAACTAAATTATATGAAAATCACTAGAGATAAAGGTAAGGAGGCAATGGTTGGAGGAATAAAGCCGATCAAAATTGTGGGATTTTGTTATGCATCTCAGCTAGGCATTTCATGAAGAAGGTTAAGGGGTTTGCGTAAGATTCCATGCTTTTCACAAATAACTAACCAATAGTTAGAACCAAAACATATGACTAAGCTCCCAGTTTAACTTTAACAACCATTATAGCCTTGGGTTCAGTACCTTTTTTCCCATGTATAATCGATCAATCTGCAAACCTTCAATTTCTCTCCTCCTACTAAAGTTTCAATTTGAAAATGATTACCACTCTTAGATGTCAATCTCCTTTCTTATATTTAATAAGAACTCCCACTCTACAATGAGGATCTCTCTGATGACTCTAGCACATAAGGGTATTTAGGAAATTTCTCATAGAACTTCTAGTTCTCTACTAAACCATGCTGGTAGCATGCTCTATACACATCATTTGGAGTGTAATATTTATGAATGGGTGGAATTCCTCCTAAAAAAAAGAGCGTATTGTAGACCTTTTCATGTAAATATTATGTACATAACTTCATAGAAGCCACCAAATCTTTGTCCAAGAATTTTCCAAGGTTCTTCATTTGGTACAACATGAACTCAAATAAAATATGCATCATTTATTATGTTATCCACGTGAAAATGCCACAGATAATATTCCTATTTTTTTGGATGAAAAATAAGAAAGTGAATAAAAATTTAAAGGAGTTTACAATCCAATTCCTCGGTGGTCTAACAGAATCACGTGGTACTCTTCACAAGCTATCTTCAGCCATCCAAATGATTGTTCTGGACATGGAATCTCATAATTTGGCCCTCCTTACAAGTAGAGTACATAAGGCAACAATTTTTCTTCTTTTTCTACACCAACAAATTCCCTTGCAAAGATAGATACTAGATCCCCCTTGTGAAATTTGTAATCTAGATGTAAATTAAATCTTTGATCACGTATTTGTAAATATGGAAAAGATAACCAACTTCCCATCGTATGTCCCTTGCCATTTATTTCACCTTTCTCTAATGCCTGAGATGTTGTAAACTTCCCTCTCCTATAATGGTGGGAGATTATTATTCCAAAAACTCCATTTTGGCACAGGCCGGGAGTACACAAGAAAATGTAAACTGATCACGTTGGAGATATGTTTGTTGCGTCGGTGAAACAAGGTTGTTATAACAAACCCATTTTGTTCACATAGTGAAATCATTGTAGTCCATGAGGCCACATGTCTTCAGGAACTCTATCAAACATACCCTAACCATTTAAGATTTATTTTTTCTTTTAATAACACACACTGATGCAGTTTCAGTGGAGGAGGGCTGTAAATATTTTAGTGACATGAGTGCCTTTAATATAATTTCTCTCATAATTGATCCTTATGTTTGCATGTTTGACATTCTTATCTGTGTTTCATATCTTGACGAAACTCTAAACTTATCATCAACATGCCAAGTAAACCTGTTGTGGTTGTGTGGGTATGTTTTATTGGTGCAAGAATTTTCTAGTTTTTGAAATTTCTCAAAGCATTAGGTGAATTTTTGTGAGTTCCCATACCATCTCACTTTGACAAAAGCTTCCCCTCCGCTCTCGTTATAACTATATCATTACCGCTAAAACATCAACATGGACTTAGGTTTCTATGTGGTAAATGCCTATGTAATAAATAAAGTGCTCATATTGTTGTGCAAGGAACATGACATGTCTGAGGGCTAGGAGAAAACCCATGTGCTTTCTATAAGACTTCTACACGCCTCCACCAAACCCACACATCCCATCTTTTTTTTTTTTTTTTTTTGTAAATTTTGTTTTATATTTTATTTTATTTGTCTTACTGTTGGGAACTACATTTCCCTCCCCTTATAAGAGCACCATCCTTGATACAAAACAACACTAAATCTTAAAGGGTACGTAGGAAGAAAATTTAATAATGACATATGTCATTTAACAAAACAACTTGACTGTACAATATGACCACACAGAAGAAGTCAAAATTTGGCAATATATTTAATTTTAATGTTCTGTGAAGGTTGGTAGTTATACTTTACATTATTATTTAGTTAATCTTATTCCTTAGAAGTATTTCTAAAACTCAAGCTCTTAATCTTTCATTTTTTAAAGATTTCGGTTAATTTTTTTGTGGGTGCCCAACAGAAACTGACATCACAATACCACACCAGCACCAACACAACACTAATGGTGCACAAGACATCATGATATGTACCTTAAAAACTATATCATCTCACAAGATCTCAGATCAACCATGGAAATAACATACAAGACCTACTCAATATAGTAATTGTCACACATGCTCCTAACACACAAGTACTCGTAACATAGGTAGACTACAACAACATGGAATTCCCAATATGTACACATATAAGGGTTTCACGCAACTCAAAACCATAACTAGACTCACATGAGTACGCATAAAGCATAACACCAAGTCAAAAAACATCAAAAAACAACACCATATACCTCTTGAAGCATCACAAAACAACTCCATATGCCTCTCGAAGCAGTACAAAACAACTCCATATACCTCCTGAAGCATCACAATAAACTCCATATACCTCCCGAAGCATCACAAAAGAACTCCATATACCTCCCAAAGCATTAAAAACAACTACATATACCTCCTAATTATCACAAAAAACCTCCATATACCTCCTAAGCAATAAAATAATGATAAATTTTCCTTTTTACTCCCTAAAAGAGGTTAGTCACCCGATGGCCCTGAGCACATAAGGTCCAAACACCTCTAATGCAAGTGACATAATAACTCATGTTTTAACAACCTGCTAGTTATTTATAAATCCTTGGGGGTACCCCCATACAATGAAGTTGGTCCATAGGTTTCACCACTCCATGGTGCATCCCATGACCCTATTCCACACATTATGACATTAGAACCAACATAACAATATTTTTCAAATGCCAAGTGGAAAAAATATCTAGCCTTGGGCTAGGATATAAAACTTTTAAACATGAAAAGAAAATTTTAACTAAGTAAAACAAATGGCCAAATATCCATAGTGTAAAAATCCACAAGTTAGTCCAACAACCAAAAATAAAATTCCCAAAATATAAAAAACACATCAATCAAGAAAATTGTTGGTTCTAGCAAGAGAAGAATATTTTCAATTTATGAATAAAATACATATAGATACATAACACATTATAATAAATATATGGCCTTATACAACCACTAAATTTGTACTTAACGAGTTGCTGACACTCAGACTTCGAGCCTCAGCTTGTAAAATAATTTATCAAATAATACATTTGTCATCATCTCTGTCTCAATCATCCCTCCACCACTTCCACAAGGATCAACATAGTCCTAAATACACTTAAGTTGAATCCATACAATAACCATATAGGGAGAGTGAAAGGAGTACATGTCACCATCTACTGAGCCTAAGGTGTCCATAAAACACAATATGCATGACACCCCTTGAGCAAGTGTCATACATACTAAATAAACAAAAGTGGATTTTTAGACTATGTAAGACTCCACTTCATATCTCGTACTTGGATCGAGTGACTGGTCAACGGTACACATTTTCTCACTACAAACATACACCTTTTTCTGATTTCCCTTAGGTTCGGTTAGTGTAGGGTTCACAACATAACACACAACTACATCAATAACACAATCATGATTCACACACATTAAACATAACATCTTACATGTATGTTATATATATAGGCTATAAAACAATCATTACTTTCAAGGGTTACGATACATCACATTACCACATACTGCACCCAAATTTCAATCACTTGTACAATAGGGATCATACATATGCCCCTAAATTATCATGACATGAACCATCACATATCAAATGAATTATACATATGATGAACACAATGACTAAAATTACAACATAAAAGAAATATCTATATAACATGCTGACACACAATTCATCACAATACAGTGCCAACATCACGATACAATCCAATTCACTATACACCAATTATGTCATGCAACACATCAGCTTACCTACATACCACAAAATAACAAGAAAATCCAACACTCCGCAATCCACAATAAAATTATTTTCACACACACAAAGGTGAAAGATCACACATAAAATCCTCATTGAATCCATGAAAAAGAGAGTGAATGCTCTCATCACAAGCACATCAACATGGTAACAAATATGCACTAAGTGAAATGCACAACATGTGTGTTCATAATAGAAAACTTACAATGTTGGTCCAATAACAACATATATCATATTACTCTTCCAATCTCCACCACCACCACCACCATCCAAAAATCATCACATCTCCAATCCATCCCAAAGGTCCGAGAGTATGAAACTCCGCTCTGATACCAAATGTAACACCCACATTTTACACACACAAATAGAACACTAAAAATACCGAAATAATTTTTTTTTAGTTACATTGCAATACACATGAGACTACAGGAGATAACTTAGGACTATGCCCAACACATGATATGTTTGCACAAACAATAACCATATATATAAAATGACAAGGCACACATAATGGTTCAACTACAATATAAACTTATAGATAGGGTCTTCCCAGCGCATGATATTTTAGAATTACACATTTATTAAAATCCCATTTCAATATTTAACTTAAGCTCTAGGAAGAATCATACCGTGAGAGTTATACATTCCTTTTTTCTTTTTTCTAGATTTCCACTACTTTGTTTAACATTTAACTTATGGTGTAACACGTTAAATAAGGCTCATCTACATCATTTAAATTTCTTGTTTAATTTTCTCATTCAAAAAAGGGGTGTTTATTTGCACCCCAGAATTCTTACCTACACCTAAGGCTACTAGGTTATATCCCTAAGATTCACTCCTAAGGGCATGTATCTTGATCTTAAATCATACATGTGTTATACAACAGAACAAGTGTGAGTCCAAAATAGGGAAGGTTAGCATATTTTCTCAAGGATTTAGTTTCAAGTTTCTTTCATTCATTTATAAATTGATAATTAATTTAGTACACAATAATTATTATAAAAAATAGGTTATTTTTCCATAGTGAGAGGGTTTAATCACATTATAAGGAAGATCATGTTTCACTTCACCATGGAATACATCCCATGATTAAACTTCGTAAGGTCAAACATTAATTATTGTCTTATTATAGTTATGCTCTGATGGTTAGTTTAATGAAAAGCAAGGCACTTAACAAGGCAATATGCTTTCTTATTTTTTTCTTCTAGAAAAGGTTTACGGAGTATCGTTTTACATCCAACTTAAGAGGGTTTTTACCTGACTAGGTTGATATGGATTTTGTAATGAATTGTGTAGACTATTTGAAAATAGGGCATAGGAATCCTCATGAGACCGCTAGTCCCTACCTTAGGGGGTTTATCTCTAAAAACATGATCACAGTTCACATCATACACCCATTACATAATATAACAAGAGGGAGAGAAAGATGAAGTAGTTCATTCTTTTTAGGGGGTTAAGGTTCACATTAGAGTTTGTACAACGTGGATCCATTTTCTCATCACAAGATAGTTTAAACATGTTATATGAGCGATCTAATTTTCACCTTTATCCAAGCTAATCATCATGTGGTTACATTTTCACTAGCTAATCTCAGCTTAATGAGTTGCTAAGTTTCACAAATAACTCTTAGTATTGTACCATTAATCCCAACGATAAAATGAGATTGAGTACCGAGCTCAATTATAATCCCAACTCTTAAGGGTGACTTCTAAGGCTAGTTGTCAATCTTCACTATTCAATATGTAAGTCAGACTAGAAGAAAACACATTCTCCTTACTACACACATGATAAATAATCCAAGAAGGAAACCACATACTCTAGATAATGTTTCACCATGTCATTCTTAACTCACGAGTTCATGAAGATTTTGCTAAACATACAAGATATGTCGATAACTCAAACTAGGGATCTTATTTACTAAAACTAGAAGGTTCCATCAAGTGTAAAGATATATGCTCATTCTAAGATTTTAGTTTTCTATGCTAAAATAAATCACACAGAAAGGGAAGTTATACACAAATTTTATACTAGGGTGGACTATTTTGTTTAGATCTCTTTATTATATTTTTAAGGTAAGAAACACAACACACTAGTTATTCAACCCTCATTTGCACACTGAAATTTCACTATAGGCTATTCGGTTCATTTTCATTTAATACATAAATTCAAATTTTTTTACCAGACGTAAATTTGAATCAAATGGAACATATGATTAAATGCACATTTCCCAAGGCATTCCTAATACTAGCATCTCATACATATTAACAAATTTTAAATATTAAATTTTCAGTAACATGGCAGTACATTTTCAAATATATATATATTTCAATAATAAACAATGAATTACACTGTCTTTTCTCCATATTAACTCCATCCTGTAAAACCATGTGAACACGAAATCAGTGTTAAACCGCTATCATGGCATACAAATAAATATAGTTAGAATTAACATTTTCAGTTTTCCATTTACATAATAATAATAATTTACATTCAAAAAGAGAGGGCTAGAGACACATATTTACTTCATTTCATTTCACTTCATTTCTTAAATAAGGAGAGAGAAAGAGGCAAGGAAAGGAGAGAAACTCTATTTTTTCCAAAAAATAAATTTCACTCATCAAGTTACAAGGTAGAGTTTCAACAGTTATTTACAAGTGTCAATAAGTTTCCACGATGGTCTGCTTACTTGACCATCGGGAACTTATTGAACTGATAACTGGCCAATGGGTTACAAAGGGAGATGATTTTTCTCGAGCCACTGGTCATAGTTGAGCCCATTTGACCTAGTTAAACAATGACCTAAGGCCTAAAAAATGTCTTCACTAAACTATCTACAAGAGAATTTTTCCCCAAACTAAATGTTACAAGTAATTTTCTAGTAAAAATACTAGAGGTTTGTAAAGGTGGATAGGCATTTCATTACTTCGAGCTCAAATGGTGGTTTAGAATGAAAGTCAACTTTTTAGTTTTGGAAGCTTCCTAAAAGTACAAAATGAAGTAATAGGGCTCCTAGATGCGCTGCAAAGAGAGTTCAAATGGTCAAATGACGTCAAGATAAAGCTTGATGTGACTCTTTACATAACAAGGAACACATGACATTTGACAACTCCTTTATTGGGCTCATTGGTTTGTTTTTGCAAGTCTATGGAAATTACATTTTTCTAACTTTGCAAGGTAGACATAAATGGTTGTTTTAGTTAACTCATGTAGCTCTCGTCAAAACCAACGAACACGGGTACTAAGTTTTGACACCCTAGGTTTAGCAATGCATGAGGTTATGGTTGTAACATGGTTGATGGTAAAATTTTAAGTCGATAGCTAAATCACGAGGTGTTGTTTTATTGATTGCACTAGTTGTCAGGTTAAAATGTCCAATTGTTTGAGTATTTAATAGTTTAATATTTTTACTTTATTGTGAACGAATAACCAAATTATATAAAAATCATAAGAGATAAAGGTAAGAAGACCATTCTTGGAGGAACGAAGCTGATAAAAACTGTGAGATTTGGTTTTGCATCTCAACTAGGCATTTCATGAAGCGGTTTATGGGGTTTGCCTAAGCTTCCATGTTTTTCACACATAACTAACCAAAAATTACAACCACTACATCTGAGTAAGCTCCCATTTGATCTTTAACAACCATTATAGTCTTGTGTTTAGTACCTTTTTTCCTGTATAACCAATCAATCTGTAAAACTTCAATCTCTCTCCTCATACCAAAGTTTCAATTTCAAAATGATTTCCACTCTTATATGTTGGTCTCCTTGCTTCTATTTCATAAGAATTCCCACTTTTCAATGAGGATCTCTCTTATGATGCCAACACATAAAGGTCTTCAAGAAATTTCTCATATAACTTCTTGTTCTATACTAAAACACACTTGTAGCATGCTCTATACCCATCATTTAGAGTGTAAAAATTATCAATGGGTGGAATCCTTGCCATTTCTTTCACCTTTCTCCAATGCCCAAGATGTTGCAAACTTCCCTCTTCTATAATGGTGGTTGAATGTTGTTCTGAAAAATCCATTTTGGCATAGGCCAGGAGTACACAAGAAAATGTAAATTTATCATGTTGGAGACCTATTTTTTACATCGTTGAAACAAGGTTGTTATAACAAACCTGTTTTGTGCATGTACGACAATCATTATGGTAAATGAGGCCACATCTCTTTAGGAACTCTGTCAAACATACCTTGACAATGTAAGCTTCATTTTTTCTTTTAATAACAAGCACTGATGCTATTTCAGTGGAGCAGGGTTGAAAATATTTCAACAGTATGAGTGTCTGTAATATAATTTCTCTCATGATTGATCATTATGTCTACATGTTTGACATTCTTAGCCATGTTGCATATCTTGACAAAACTCTAAAATTATCATCAACATGTCAAGTAAGCCTGTGGTGGTTGTGTGCGTAAGTTTTCTTGGTGCAATAATTGTATGGTTTTGGGAATTTCTCAAAGCATTAGGTGAATCCATGCAACTTCCCATACCCTGTCACTTTGAAAAAAGTTACTCCTACCCGCTCTTTGTAACTATGTAATTACTACTAAAACATCAATGTGGACTTGGGTTTCTATGTGGTAATAGCCTATGTTAGAAATAAAGTACTCATATTGCTATGCAACGAATGTGACATGTCTGAGGGATGGGATAAAACCCATGTGCTTTTAAAAACACTTTTACACACCTACACCAAACCCACGCATCACATCTTCTTTTTAATTTTAATTTTTTAAATTTTGTTTTATATTTTATTTTATTTTTGTCTTAATGTAAGGCACTACACAACCCATATTTTGTAAATTTGGTGGGGGAGGGGTTGATGCCCCTCCCCCCAACACTGTAAATACCCCCCTTTACTTTAATACTGCCACTATATTTTTATACACAACAAATGTAATAAAATCTATGTGTCCATGGAAATTGGTAACTCAGCCTTAGGATATGATGCGAGCCAAGTATTTTGTTTATATTAATGATTATATATATATATATATATATATATATAAATTTAACCCAACCCTCTGGAATTTTGGGTTAAATTAAAATTATATATATATATATATATATATATATATATATATATATATATATATATATATAGACACACACATAAACATATATAAATACATATATGTGTATATATAGATAAATATATGTATTTACACAAAATAAATAGGTAGGGTTTCTTGTTTTTACCCAAATGTGTATATACTCATTATATATGCATACAACCTACAAGAAAAGTATTGTGTAAAAACAAATGAAGAAGAAAGATCAATACCCACAAAGGAAATGGGTAGATCCTTGTCTTAAAAAACAAAATTTACCAAAAGAAGAGTTGTTATTCAAATTTTGCCCCCAGGTAAACTTGGTCAAACACGACCCCACATATAATAAACCAAATAACTCACATTCAAATCCAACAATTAGGGAACAACGGAACTCTACAATGGAGGAGCAGGGTCTGCAAAGGATCAGATGACCCCACAGAGAAGAAATATAAGGGTCATTTCTGTCACACAAGCCCACATTTCAAATCTAATGATCAAGTTACAGATGGGCTCGAAAATGGAGGAGTAGGGTTGGCTAAGGAGGTAAAAAGTGTCAAAGAAACCAGAGGGTCATAGGAGAGAAATGTGGAAAAGGTTCAAAGTCTTTGGGCTTAACAAACGACTCAGAGTGGGCCCAAATTGGCTAAGTATGGAAGAGTCGGCAGAAGCTGCCAAGTGTCTCAATGACGCACCTTCAAGGGTTGATTCCAAAGGAAGTCCCCAAGTGAGCGCAGAGCCTCCACATGTCAAGAGTCCCCCAAAAGTTGCACCAGTTGTTGAAAAGTCTTCAACTCAGTGGAAGGTGCCAAGTGTTGACTTGGCGCAACTTCAAAGATAAATCCAAAGAGCAGAGACTCAAACATGTGCCAGGCCTCCATGTTTCGAGGGACCAAAAAAGGAATGGGCCCGAAATGACTAAGTATAGGGAGCCAGTGGACGGTGACACATGTTGCATCAGCACAAATTCAAAGGTGTGACCCAAAGTGGAGACTCAGACGAGCGTGGGCCTTCCATGTGTCTCAGGTTCAAAAGGAGACAGATTCAGGGGTTGAATAGTCAAAATGGGGTAGAACTGAGGAAGGTGCCATGTGTCTCTTTGGTGCAACTTCAAAAGAAAAATCCAAGAGTGCTCCGCAAACTAGCGCTAGCTCTAAACGTGGCCATGCTTCAAGTCAAGGTGGGAAGGCGGGTCGTCAGAGGCAATTCAAACTTTTTTACTCAAAACGCATAAATTATAAAAATGAATTGCACCTCCGCCGATGCTAAGAGGAGCCATGTGTCAGGCCTAAATTACATGCGGGCTAGCAGGCCTAGGGAAGACTTTTCACTGAAATGGAAAATGCAGACCGGTGGGTCTGAAGATGGTTTAGTAACATAAATGAATTACGGGGCTGCGGGGCCTTTCTTGCATTTTTATATTTTTGGTGCTAAAACAAACAAAGTGAGTTTCAGGCATGTGGACCCATTTTGCTAACTGGTTTACTCAATTTTTGTATGGACCTGAGTCAAACATTCAAATGGACATATCTTTCGATCCAGTGCCTGAAATACAACAAATTTGGCTCCATTCGAAAGGTCTCGACCTTGTTTATGTCATGGGAGCCTGAAAATTTGATTTTAACGAGATTAGGTGGGTGAAAAATGGGAAAACATATTTCAGGCCATTAATGTAGAATCTGATTACTTCAACTACCAAATATAGTTTGATTTGATCTATCGCTCTTCCTTCTTCAACATGTTAAACATACATAGGGAACCAGACTTGATAGATTGTGGGTAGATCTGTAGTGGGCATTGATGGTTGGTGGTTGGAATTTAGGAGCAGAGTTCAATTTTCCCTCTTCTCATGGCTTCTAATGCGGATTCTAAGCCTTCTGTCATGGCTCTGTAATGGAATTTCCTTGCCTCTTTCCCACTAATGATGTACCGTGTAACTTTTGGAGCAATAGAATTTGTTTTGTGATGCATTTGTCCATCCTTGGCTCATTTTATTGTCTCTTCTTACCTCTCATTGTTGTAGGGTATATTGTGTGTATTATGATGTTTATTGTAGGTTTAGGGAGTTGTGCTTGATGGGTCTTGAATTGGTGTCCATGTGAAATTTATCTTTGGTCGGTGGTGCATCTGTCCACCCTATTCTCTACTCACCTCTCTCCACTTTAGGCAGTTTGGGACTGTGATGAGCAACTTCCTTTTTTGGTGTATCACCACTTAGTGTAGGATCTTTCATCCCCTCTCTCTTTCCCTATCCCTTTGGAATGTTTAGATTAAGATATAATAGATTATTCCTATAGTAGAGTAGCTTGTGGAAGGTAGATTAGGAAGCATGAACCAACCTTATCTGGAGATCCATCTCAAGTTTTACAAGTCCCATAACTTTAGAGATGGTTCAATGTTGTGTAATCATAGTTTTTCCATGCCCGGTGGGATAGGTCTGAAGCACCTCACCACTTCATTTCATTAAGTTGATGTTTCCTTGATGAGATTTAGCCTTTAGAGGTAATGAAAAGCACATCTGATGACTCCATCTAGTCAACAACCATTTTAATTCATCCATTTTCATTCATTTTCTTCCACATCTTTCATTTTCTTCCATTCCATGAGATTGTGCAATCGTGACTTCATTTCTATCTTAGAACTCACACTTGTAGCAGGAATGCTATTCAGATCCATCTCTAGGTTACTTCAACACACCTCCAAAAAGGTTTCACAATGAAAATCAGCACTATGGATATCCAAGTGAGCTAGATTCAAATAAGTTTGGTCATTTGCCAAATTATATAGCTATTACAGAGAATGGATATATAGATTTTGGAGGTAGTTTCACACCTGAAGAATTTTATATGCTGGAGAAGATTTAAAAAATGGAAGCTAACATGGTTCAATCAAGGGCTGCAATACAAATGAAGGTGTTGAGGATTGGTTGTAGGGAACCTTGTCCATGGGAATGCCCTATGCCAAGACATTTCAGCCCTCAGGAGAAGCTTGACTTCATGGTTGAAATGTTGCCCCAACTTACACAATGGGCTGAGGATATTAAGGCCTATGAGTTGGATATAAGCCAAAATTTCCAATGGGTAAGTCAATCACCAGTTCCCTTTCCTTCATTATATCTTTCTCAAAATTTATCATTTCAGCATGATCAAGAGTCAAGCCCCTCATTTTCTGCCCCAAGTTTTGATTTACCTTCCCCATATTCTATTCTTCCATCTCATTTCAATTCTTCTCCCCTTATTTTTCCCAAGAAGTCATTCCCTAAAAACAAACAAGGAGTTCTACTCCCCTCTCCACCACAAACAATAGCAAAAATTATTGAACCCCAACCTACCAATCCTCTTGCTTTCCCAAGACCATGTTGGGAAGAGACTCAAGAATCCAGTCAAGGAGAACAACAAGAAGACGTGCCCAATAGAGAAGAAATGGAAAAAAATATAAAGAGTTGGACTACTAAATTTTGGTTTACAAAGATCCCCTTGATGGTCAAGATAACAGAGGAGGTCAAGGTTGAACAACTAGTGGTGGCTAAGGCTAAGTTTGTAGCAGAAGAATAAAAAGAATAAGAAGAAGAAGAAGAAGAAGAAGAAGAAGAAGGACATGATCAAAAATCAATTTGATCTAAACGTAGTGACCATGATGGCACTTTATTTGAAGAAAATGTTGATCAAATCCAAGCTATACAATCATCCATTAAGGAACAAGAACAATCAGCTCCAAGTCCAATTAAAAAGGAGCATATGGAGGAGAACCATAGAGATCAAGAGGATTTAAGAATAGAGCAAGCCATAGAAGAAACTTCAATTCTTCCTCCCACTTCATCCCCTTCAAGATCTAATGTTGAAGAGGAGTTTGAGATTTCAAACTTCATGTTTGAAGATGAGGGGAACCATGGTGAGGAAGTTTCATATCAAGAGGATTCCATGGAGGAGGTTGAGAACAGGAAACAAGACAAGAAGGAGGTAGATTATCTGTTTGACTTGGAGGTTTTCATTGAAGGAGAAGATCCCAAGGAGATCACATCATTTTCTCCTCAATCATCCACTTTCCAAGCACATGAGCCTATTGCCGTGAAGGAGAGCTATCAAGAAGACCTTTCTGTCCCAAATAGTCCTCATAAATTGAAGATTTTGATTTGAAAAATTTTATGCTAGAGGAAGAGGTTACCAAAGAGCAAGTTGGTCTTCAAGAAACAATAGAATAACTACAAAGCCAAAAATGTGTTGCAGCAGATTATAATGATGTAAAGGCAACTTTAATCGATGTTGCAATAAATAACAATGAGTTGCAGATTGTAGAGGAGTTCCATACTACTACAGAGGAAGGAAAAGAGCAAGAGGATATCATCATCCCTCTCACACCATCCATCTAGGAAGATCTGCAAGAAGACTCCATTTTTGGAGTTAAATATTAGAGAAGTGGGCATATTCAAAGGACCAGACCTTGCCCAATCAGATACTTGGCTTCATTGGAGTCAAGGGAGAAGCCAAAAAAATTCGTGCTTGCTTCTTAGCATGAGGATGAGTATTAAAGTGCTAAAGATTAGTTGTAATGCCTCTTGAATCAAAATACAGAGAAACTAAAAGAGGTATTTCTCTTGTTTCAAGTTGACACCTTAACAGTTTGGGTGGGAGGACTAGCTTATAATCAGTTTTTCACTTATATAAGCAGCCATATTAAGTGTCAAATCATTTACATGGCTGCCCTTATTGAGAAAGGGAAGCTACTTCTCCCTGCCAGTTGCAAGATTTGTTTGAGCTCTCTTTCTCTCTGGTTAAAATAGAGTAGGTAGGTTTGATTTTAATAAAAGAAGTTCTTGTGCACACTCTACATGTCTCGTTTAAGGCATGTATGATTTTTTTATTTATACATAAGTTTTTTTGTATTGCTCCAGAGCTGCAGAAGTTAGGCCCTTCAATATTCATGATAAAGAGACCCATAGTTTCCTATAACAGTTTCTAGTTTCAAATAAAACACAAATGTAGAGTAACTAAAATCAAATTCGAGAAAGTCCATTCTCAGGAATAGGTAAATCCCCAGTGGGGTGAGTTTAAGGTCACTAGGATGCAGGAAAACGAGGAGGAATTTCAAAGAAAAAAGGATCGGCATCAGGGTATCATTCTTGACTCCATGCCTAATGGATGCTTCAAGGCTACTATTCCCTTCATCTAGCAAGAAGATGTCCCCGCAAGTTGCCAAATTGTTATCCCAATTTTGACCTAGATAAAATTGGTCAAACATGACCCTCCACAGAAGAGAACCTAAGGTACACATTCAAATCCAACAATCAGGAAACAATGGGACTCTAGAATGAAGGAGCAGGGTCTGCAAAGGATCAAATGACCCTGCACAGAATAAATCTAAGGGTCACTTCCGTCGCACGAGCCTGTTGGTACCCCAAATTGATTCTCCTTCAAAGTCTGAGCAACATCATTGGTTTAATAAGAAACTTAGAGACATATTAGATCATGATGATTCGTTTTGTAGCCGGGGATGAGATCTAATAGGTCCTTTGTCACTTAAATTTGGAGAAATGGATAGCACCCTCAAGAGGATTTGATCTATCCTCACTATTTTAGGTTGTGCTTTTTAACTAGGGTAAGAGAACCCTTTTATAGCCTGATATTTATGGAGGAGATGGAGATATCCTTCCTGATGGAGTTGTTAAAGACAACTTGAAGAGAATATGATCAATGCAACAAAATCTAACTCTCACTAGTTGTCACTAAAGATAGTGGAGATATTCTCTAGGAAAGGTTTAGGCTATTAAAGACATTTGGAATCATGATTATTCATGCATCTTTTGGTAGTAAAAATTATGTATTTGTATACACACATGAAAAATAGGGGTAGTATGGGTGTGATTAATTGTTTTGAATGAATTTTGGTAGGAGGTGAAGTAGGATAAATTTGACTATACCAAATCTTTAAGGAACCTTACAAAATGGAAGGTTAAACAAAAAAAATGCCACAGAACAACTAGAATGTTTCTCTTACTAGAATATGTGCTTCAATGGATCTTTCACACAATCTTTGAGATTCTATCATGAAGGCTTGAGTTAGAAAATCCAAAAATCATCAAGATCTGAGTCAAATCACGCCTAAGGTACACACAGAGGCTTACAGGCAATCTCTGTCAACAGATGAAAGAAAGTGATTTTAAATCATTTATTCCAATCCCAATGAAATCTCTTTTGAGAGATGAAATTATAGATGCCAATAAACTATCACAAGGATTGAGGCCTGTGTGATTGAATAAGATTTAATACAGATTGCAACAGAAACAAGAAAAACTACTTGCATACATTCAAAAATTAAAAAAAAACACATCTTGCTTTAAAGACAACACAAAATAAATTGAATTTGACTAAGTCTATCAGCAAGAGAGAGTTTCTAAACATTCTCAGAGCTTATCAATGGCTATACACTTGCAAAAAACTAGATATAATAAAACTTAATACAAAAATAGATAACCAAGTTTCTCATATAGATTCTCAAAAGATAGTATTTGTAAATTTTTCCTCTTGGGAATTTTCTTTGACCTCTAGCACTCCAACCTCCAAATTCCAACCCATTTTACACGAAATTTTTTTTCCATTTATGAAATTCGTAACGGAGCCCCTTTTCCCTCCAAAATCTAGACCTTGAGTGCTACTAGTGTTTGCCATGATTATGATCATGATTCTTAGAATCAGATCTGCAAAAGTCGCTAGGTGCTCGAGGGGTTAGATTTCGTCGAATAGCTCCCACATTCAAATCCTTCCTCTTGTATATCACTCATTCTTCAATTTTCTGAATACTTCTACCCCCTAATCTATCAAATTGGGCACCTTGCGTGCTCGAGAGAAGAAAAACAAAAAATCCAATCGAGCACGATAGTCAGACTATTGTAATGGTGAAAGATGTCTTCGAAATCTTCCCCACCAAACTTAGATATCAAAATTAACTCCCCCCTCTACTTGGCATGTAGGAAATACCAAGAAATCATGAAGACTCACACTTCTAGGCGTGCTTTACAAAAAAGGGTGGAAAATTAGATTTAATACTTTTAGCTATCATTGATCTTTACTTTGAATTTGGGCCGTCGACGTGGAAGATTAAAACTTAAAAATAGACCTAGGCCTTCCTTTGACTTTTTACGCTTTCGGAGAAATGGAAAAATTTTACATTTTTCTCTGCATCTTGTCATCACCAATCCAGCACTATGATAATTATTCACCGGGAACTCCTCGTGCTATGATTATTTACTAATGCACAGCCTTTAGTTTGGTGGATGTAATCTGGAAACAGAACAATAAAATAACACAAGAATACCATCGACTATGATAAGACTGAATGATGAAAAATCTGAAATATCAAAGCAAATTATAATATTAACATGAAATTTTTACAATCTCACCCATGAGTTACTTCAAGTGTTATTGACTTCACTTGCATTTCACCAAGATTATGGGAGAAACTTTACAATTACACCTCTTAATGGCTTCTTCAACACACCTTTAAATTGATGGCTTCCTTCGCACACTTCCTACAATATTTCTCACTACTTCCTTCTATGCTAAATGAGGGGGGTGGCCTCTCTATTTATATAACTTCCATGCTTATCCATCTTATCTCTAAGATAGGATAAGAAATCCACTCTGACAAATCATATTCTATACGTTAACTCTTTCCTTTACATGTAGGCTTATCTTCTAAGATAAGATAAACCTTATCATCTCACATGGGTTCCACCTTTTTAGAATTTTCTACAAATAAAATAGACAAAATATTTATGACATCACTCCTTGTCCTTATTACAAATATAATATTTATAATTCCTAATCATGTAGACCCTACTTCTCTACTTACCCCAACTTTGACATTTTAACATTACCGGACCACTTACGACAAATATTTACTTTTTACCACAACATTCCTTTTGTACTTTGACTATTACCATACTCTACTTTATTAATGGCACCATACTAACAGTGTCATTATCTTCTATTGGATGCCACTACTAATTATACTTAACAACATCCTATTCCTAATACATACATTAATAAAATAGAAATTACGGAGGAAAATTTTAATGTCGGCTAGACACATGGTGCCTTCCGCTGATCCTTCAACTTTTTAAACAAACTCTACTGGACTGAGACACGTGGTCAGCTTGTGCTTGTTTGGGGTCTTTTCATCTGGGGACTATCTCAAAATGCACCATTAAGACACGTGGAGGCTTCCGCTGGCTCCTTTTTACACTATGACTTTTTCAAAAGGCCAAAAGGTGTTTTTCTTGGGCCCAGGGCACGTGGAAGGCCTTGCTCTTCTCTGGAAAATTACCCTTGTACGTCTCCTTTGCAGTCATGCAGTAAGGAAACACATCGACGAAGGTTATAAAATAAATTAGAAAAGGGTTAGAATTCAACAGTTGACGTGCATTGCATCTTTTTTTCCTGTCATTTTTTCTCCAAGACTCCTGGAGATGTGAATACACACTGTTTTTTCATCATTTTTTGATGAAATTCCTTGTCATTCTCTATCTGTAAAGTGCCATTAAATGGATTCAAAACTTAATTTTTGAGTCCAAGGATTGTTAAGGTTCAATATTTTGAATTTGGAATTGCTCAGGCACTTGCAAAAATGGGAATTACCAGAGAAGATGGATGCGGGGACAGAGTTGTAGAGGAAAGAGAGGGAAAAGGATGAAATGATGAAGGTTGCAGGCACAAAAGATGAAAAAGGTGTTTCCTCGAGAGTGAAAAGGATTACCTGTCAGATCCAGTTGTGCAGAGCCTCTAGAAAATGATTAAAATGGGGATTTCTCACATGACAGAATCAAAATGATTAAAAGGACTGCCAAAAATTTATGGCATGGCATCCTAGTCATTAGTCGAGGGTCTCAAGAAATGTGATCAGTTCATAATTGGTCCACCTGGAAGCTTTCGGATGTGAATTTGTTAAATGTCACTTTCTGAGGAAAATTGGTAACAAGAAAAGGTCCCTCGAATATTCTTCTCTTTTTGGGGGGAAAATTTTGAGTGAGTGAAATGTATAAATGCAATGAGAATACTCTTGCAAAGGGTCAGGGGTTGAATTCTTAAGAGAAAATTTGAGAGAGTCGTCTTCCTGAGAGACCAATCTGAGAAACCTAGTTAATTTCTTCTGTGTTAGAATTTCTATCATGTCAAGTTGGTTGCAGATGTATAGCCATTGAAAAGCTCTGAGATTTCTCTAGAAACTTTCCCCTGCTGATGAATCTAATCAATTTTGAAGTTAATTTGTGTCAATCTTGGAGCAATTTGTGTCTACTTTGTTTCAGAATGTCTGCAAGTAGTTTTTTTATTCCTATTGCAATCTTGTGTTAAAGTCCCTTTGTAAATCACATAGGATCTCATCCCTGTGACAGTTTAGTGGCATTTGCAATTTCATTTCAAGAAGAGCCTTCATCCTGTGATGAGATAAACAAATTTAAAATCACTTCACTGTCATTTGTTGATAAAGATTGTCTGTAAGTCTTCGAGTGTATCTTAGGTGTGAGGAACCAGGGGTTTTGATGTTTAATTGAGTCTTTAGCTCAAGAGCCTTCATGTTAAATTCTTGGAGATTGTGTGAAACCATGCTAATCTGGGCCTCCATTGAAGCACACCTTCTGGTTGAAGGAATATCTTAGCTATTCTGAAGCTTTCTGTCATTTAGCTTTCCAATTGTTGTGAAGTCTCTCAAAGATCTGGTATAATCAACTTTATCCTGCTTAATCTCCCACCAAAATTATTCAAAAACCATGAATCCATCCTGAACTACCCCTGTTTTTGCCCTGTATATCCAACAAAGGAACAAAATCTATTTACTAAAATATGTAGAACAATCAGGATCCCATAATGTCTTCAGTAACCTTAGCCTTGTTTTGAAAGTATCTCCATCTTTTAGAAGTGACAACTCTTGAGAGTTAAATTATGGAGTATTGATCATACTTTCCCAAGGTTTTCTTCATAAAATTTGTGCAAAAGAAGGATATCTCCATCTCCTTCATCAAACAGAGGTTACACTACGGGTCCTCTCACCCTGGTCGAAAGGCATGACCTAAAGTAGTGAGGATAGGTCAAATCCTCTTGAAGGTGTTATCCATCTCTCCACAAATCTAAGTGACAAAGGGCCAGTTAGATCTCATCCCCGGCTACAAAATGACACACATTATGATCTATCTATCTCTAAGCTCCGTGTCAAATCTGTGATGCTTCTCATCTTGAAAAGGAGAACAAATTTGGATACCAACACTCGTGGCTAAAGATGGATTGAAATTTGAAGATGGAGATTTACAAGATGGGAAGACAACGATAACCCAAGGAAATGTTGGGTTCTACCTTTAATATTTTACTTTTAATTTCATAAATATGTTTCTCTTAATTTGAAGGGATTACTAGATTTCTTGATGACTAAATGAGAGTTGTTTATTTGGATACCAACACTCGTGGTGCACATTACCAGGGAAATGAAGTTGTGTGCAAAGTTTTAAAATGCATGTACATACATATAGACCCTGGTAATGCTTCTTACAAAATTTAAAGTGCAAATACATTGCTGAAACATCATTCTCTGTTCAGATCTGTAAGAATTGTTCAAAGTTGTAAGTTCTGAGTGCAATATTTCCAGCTTATACAGTTATTGCACTAAATTTTGTATCATCATTGATAAATTTGGGTAGAAGAAGAGCAGATCTTGTAAGCTTTGCATGAATCTGGTATTGACAGACATTTGATAGGTCTTTCATAGTGCATTTGCACAAACTAAGGTGAAAATCCTTAGTGGCACTCCATGTTGTTTAAATTCTTAATAAATACCAGTGTCTTAACATATATCAAGTAAGATTTGTCATTAATCTCTACAAAGCTGGAAGGAAGAAGATCTTTCTTCACCAAGGACCCTAGTAGAAGGTTGTTTCCAAGAGTTGGGAAAGTCTAATTCAGAAGGAAGAAGAATTTGGAAGGTTGTTGGAGATCAAGCATCAAGAAAAGAGATCTCCATTGGTGAAACTGATCAGCCTGTGATTGAAGATTGCAATACTTCCTCAAGTGAATTCTGAACTCAGGTAGTCTCTTTGTTAAATTGAATTCTCCATCTGGAGAGGGTCCTTCATTTGTATTTGAAATATTTTCTTCTCAATCTACCCCTGTATTTTCCAAATCTGATAGAGTTTTCCAAGAAACAGAGCCTTTAGAGGGAACAGTCATTCTGAGAATTGCATCCCTGTACCACATAGACCCCTCACTCCTCATCAGTTTGTATCTCCTCCAAGATCACCTCCTCAAAATAATATGGCTCAGCCTCCACCTAGACCTCCATTTGTTGTTAATACTTTTGGTCCCATCAATTTTAGAGGTATGGTTGGCTATCCAAATGTTGTGCCACAAGATGTAAGAAATAGATTGCCTAAGTTTCAAGGAAATAATGCAATCACTGGTGATCAACACTTGAAGCTCTTTGTCAATATGATGGAGGAATTTGAAATAGAATTTGAGGATGTATACATTAAATTATTTATCCATACTCTAGAAGAAGATGCAAGGGACTGGTATAAATATTTTCAGATAATTCCATTGATTCTTGGACAGAGATGAAGAATGATTTTAGATTGCAGTATGGTGATAAAACAGACCCTAGGTTTCTTTTATCAGAAGTTTGAAAATATAAAAAATAATCCTAATGAATCAGTGCATGATTTCAATACAAGATTTAACAAAACATTGAGAAGACTAACCCTGTTAATTTGAGGCCATGTAATGAATCATGTCTGATAAAGTATTCAGATGCATTTGATAAGAAAGTTGCTTACTATTTGAGGGATAAGAACCCTGGAACTTTGAGGTAGGCCTTTACCATGGCTCTACAAATTGAGAACAACATTAAAGCAGTTGGAAAACCTCCTAAGAGGGAGGGTGTTAAATTGATCAACCTAGAGAAGCCTCAATCAAGTAAGGTTGTGGATCTTGAGGAAGTTGTAAAGACTTTGGCCAAGAGCTATCAAAGAAATCTCTTACAAGCTAGCCAGGGCAAAAGAAAGGAATTGGACAAGGTTCTCAAGGTCATTCATAGGCAACAAGGACAAGACAGATTTGTAAATCATCCTAGAAATGATTAGAGATTTGATGACAGAGGTAAAGGACCCATGGGAGCTAGAAAATTTTCAAGCTAGGGAAAATAGAGTAGTGTCTGATCCTCTAAATGCCAGAGTTGTTGTTGTTGAAGAGACAAATGAAATTGATTGGTGTGACAAATGTTTCTTACCCCACC
Source organism: Taxus chinensis (assembly GCA_019776745.2). NCBI lineage: Eukaryota > Viridiplantae > Streptophyta > Pinopsida > Cupressales > Taxaceae > Taxus > Taxus chinensis. The sequence goes on from CM034150.1 coordinate 748,468,325, forward strand.
CACCATGTGAAGTAGATCAGAAAGTTGAAGAAGCTGATGATGATGATAACACTGATGATGATGCATGCATGGTGGATTGCTCTACAAGCTCACAGCAAGGAGCAACTTCAACTGAAGTAATAAGTGCAAGAACTGCTGCAATTTTTTGGGATTGCATTCACCTGGGTACCTCTTCTTCCTCCCTCTCATACTTTAGAAATAGATATGGTACAAGATTTTGAACTTCCTAATAATGATTTTGAGTACCTAAGAGCTCTAATGATTAAGAAGTATGATGGAGGAATCCCATCAGAAGAGGATAGACAACTGTTAATGAATGATGTTGTTGCCCAAGAAAAAGAGTATAACACAAGAAGTAAAGTTGTCAAAGGGGCAGGGCCTCAAGCCAAACCAAAAACCCCAGTTCTCACCAATGTCCCAAAAGAAACTCCAAAGAAAGATGCATCTGGAAAAGGCCTTGTTGTCTCAAGTAGAACTGGTGTTCCCACCCATGCCCAAAATGTGAAAAATCTTTTGTGCCATCTGATGAGTTTGTCAATCTTTCTCCAAATGTTACTTTTCCCAAATACATTCCTTATGACATTGCCCAAGTCTTGAGTCAGATCAAGATTTATGTTCCAATTGTTGAACTGCTTAGGATTCCTGAGCACAAGAAGAGGGCCTTTGAGTATTTGGGATTGGAAGAAGATAGGAGTACCCAAGGTAGAAATATAAATAATGTAAACACTCCTCCTCCAACCATTGCAGACCTAGAAAAACCACCAGCATTGGAGGAGATAGGTGAACCACCTAAAGTTTACTTGGGAACATATTTGGTTGAGTCTCAATTAAATCAAGGTTGATCCATTTTTTACAACATTGATTATTAAGGACAGACTACTGCACAATTGTATGTTTGATTCCAGAGCATCATGCAATGTTATGCCTCTAGAGGTCATGAATGAATTGAACATTAAAGTGACAACAACTTATGGAAAGTGTACTGCAATGGATTCTAGAGAGGTGCCAGTTGTAGGATGTGTAAAAGGTTTGGTGGTACAACTTGCAGCTTATCCGGGTAAGAACTTGAAACTTGATGTTGTTATTGTTGATTGCCCTACCAAATGGGGCATGTTGTTATCAAGAAAGTGGGTTGTAAGTGTTGGTGGAAGTGTTCAGATGGATATGTATTTTTCCACCATTCCAATTGAAGGCAGCCTTGTAAAGCTGTATGGAGAGAAGAAGATGTTGCACCTCATTGAAGATCCCAATAATGCTTCTTATGAAGTGTTGTATGCTGATGTAGATGCAGATAACATTTGTGGGGTTCGCTGATGGCAAAGGAGCACAATATTCGATCAAGGTAAATGTATTTAACTAGTGGGTTTACCTTGGAATTTGTTATTTGATGGGAGCCTGTTTGAAGTTTGTATATGGTGCTGACATTGTTCTAATTTCTCAAGGTCAAGAAGAGTTTTATCGTTTCTTTCAAACTTAACTTTAAATGAACTAAAAACATTGCTTAATAGGAAACACTATTATTAGGCTTGAGAATTACATGGGAATATGGTGTAAAGAATATCATTGTCAAAGGGGATTCAGAATTGATCGTACAAACAAATTAGGAAATTGTATGCTACTAAAAATCAAAGGATGAAACACAAAACAAGTATGTAGTATGAGATTTGATTGAAATGTTTGACTCTTTTAATATTGTGCACCATGATAGAAATTTTAATGCTATTGCAGATAAGTTAGCAGTGATAGAATCCAGATTTGGGAATTGTATAGTGTCTCCTGTTTTGTGAATATGATGTTGAAATACTAACAAGGCCATATGTCCCTAATAATGTTAAAAATTGACAAGTGTTTAATGATTATTCCTAGGTGAAATGGTTTTTGTCAGAACCAAGGCAAGTTTGCTAACCAAAATATAGATTGGGAACCAATGGTTTGTGTTATTAAAGGAAAGGAAACTTTATTTGGAAAATACATCGTCTAACTTAAAGACAAAAACAATTACCAGTGGTTTAGGTGGCACTTGATTCAAAATTTGATAATCGAACTTTGATAATGTTGATTACATTAGGAAATTCAATGACTTGGCTGAAAAACTTGTAGTGTTGGGGTCTCGTTTTGACAATTATATAGTGTCCACATATTGTGAATATGATGTTGAGGTATTAACAAGGCCATATGTGTCTGACCATTGACAAGTTTTTTATGATGATGCTTAGGTCAAAAGATTTATGTAGAATAAGGGAGATTTTGTTGATTAATGCATTGATTTGGAACCAATGCTATGTACAATAGAGGGAAAGAAAACCTTGTTTGGAAAAGGCATCATCCAGCTAAAGACTAATACTAACCCTAGAGGGTTGGAGGCTCTTGAGTCCAATTTTAATAGTGTTGATCGCATTGCTGACAGATGCATAACAACCTCAAGGGATATTGAGGAGCCTGAGCTTGGTACAAAAGAGAAGCCAAGGAAAATTTGAGTTGAAGGTAGTAATCTCAGTAAGGAGGAGAAGCATTCATACACCCAGTTGTTGAAAAAATACCAAGATTACATGTCTTGGACCTATTCTGAGCTAAAATCATACAGAGAGGACCTGTTTCAACATGAGATTCCATTGGAGTCTAATGAAAATCCATTTAGGTAGACATAGAGGCCCATCAAATCCAGTCCTTATACTTTGAAGATGCAAGAAGAACTAAAGAAGTTGAGGGATGGAGGGATCATTCAGTCCACAAGGTACTCTTCTTGGGTTGTAAACCTAGTGCCATGTTAGGAAAATGAGAATGGTGACATAAGGCTGTGCATAGACTTTAGGAATCTGAATACAGAGCATCACTGAAAGATAATTACCCTCTGCCAAACATTGAGAATATGCTGCAATTGGTAACTGTATCTGAATTGCTTATCTACTCTTAGATGGTTTCTTTGGCTATAATCAAGTTATTGTGAAGGAGTCAGCAAGAATGAAGATACTGCTTTTACTACTCCCTTGGGGAACTTATGTCTATGTCAGGATGTCTTTTGGCTCTAATTAATGTTGGATAGCCAAATTTCCAAAGAGCAATGGATGTAGCATTTTTACTGGTTATACCAATGAGTTTCATTGTTGTTTATCAGGATGAAAGTAACTGTATTTTCCAGAAATAGAAATGCTCACTTGCTGCACTTGGAGAAGATGTGCTGATAAGGTGTAGGGAGTATGGCATATCACTTGAATCCCAAGAAGTGCCACTTTGGAGTGTAGAAGGAATAGATTCTTGGTCACATTGTATCAACAATAAGGGGTCATGATAGCTCCAGAAGAGAGTGGAATCCATCAGCAAGGTTCTAATTCCAAGAACTAAGAAGGGAATTTAATCCTTATTTGGGAAAATAAACTTTATCATAAGATTTGTGTCTAACTTTGTTGAGTTGACCATCCCCATTACTTCCATGCTGAAGAAGGACCAAGTTATCAAATGGGAAGAAGAATTCCATTACAAGCTTTTAATGAGATCAAAGAGGCACTAAAGAATGCACCCTATTTTGGCAGCCCAAGACTACAAGAATCCTTTTCAAGTGTTATATTCCTTGCTTTTAGAAAACACCATTGCATATCTATTTTGTTGCAGAAGAATGATGAAGGGGTTGAGAGCCCAATTACCTTTTTCAGTAATGCATTGTAGGGAGCTGAGTTGAAGTACACAATCATGGAAGAAGCAAGCATTTTCCTTGGTGAAAGAAACAAAGGTTTTCAGACCCTACATCTCTGAGCTCAAAAATTGTTTGCTTATGTTTCCCACACCATGGTGAAAGGACATCTCATTATAGATAGAAGTCTCCAGCAAAAGGATGTAGATGGGTGAAAAAATTACATAGAGTATGACATGGATATCCAAACCACAAAATTTGTAAGAGGTTTGGGCCTAGCTAAGCTTATGGTTGAGAAAAAATTGCAAACTATTGAGGTGAATGAAGTAGAAGGAGAAAGGGTGAGATGTCTTTTGAAAAGTTGATAAGCTTCTGAATGGTACAAGGATATAATATTTTATCTTAGACTATCTAATTCTACCCCTGAGTATTTAAGTAAGTATCTAGAAAAGAGCTCTTAAGTTAGCCTCTTAAAAGTATGTCAATACCGATTTTGGGTTAGCTTGGAAAAACCCCGAGGGAGTGCTTCTTGAGAATGCATTACTAAAGATGAATCCCCCAAAAATAATTGTATAATCTCCATGGAGAAGTCTGTGGGGGGACATTTTAACTGCAAGAGTTACATAGCACACAAAATCTTGAGGGCTGGTTATTGGTGGCCAACTCTCTTCAAGGATACACACCTTGTTTCTTAGGAGATGTGAAATTTGCCAGCGACTTTTTTTGGAATAATAAAAGCTTTAGGCTCCCTTCCTTTACAACCTGTATCAGTTGAAGTTCCATTCAAGATGATGGGAAATTGAATTTCATTGGGGAAATTTCTGATCCTTCTAGTGCTGGTCATAAATGGATTCTTGTAGCCACTTGTTATTTCACTAAAGTGGGTGGAATAAATCCCCACCAAGAAGGAAACACACCAAATTATCATGGACTTTATGCTGAATCAAAATCATATACAGATTTGGAGTGCCAGCTCAAAATTGTTGCTGATAATGCCATGAGCTTTCAGAGCCAAACCTTTGGTTACAATGTGCAAAGAGTATGGAATCAATCATGACATATGATTATAACTACAATCCCCAAGGAAATGGACAATCTGAGTCCAATAATAAAAATTGTTTTCAAGATCATTAGAAGAACCTTGGAGCTGAAAAAAAGGAAGTGGGGTGAGACAACTGAAGTTTGTTGTTTGGGATGATAGAATCACTGTCAAAAGAGCTCACTGGTAATAGAGCCCATCTGAATTGGCATATGGGACTCAATCTTTGCTGCCCCTACATTTGCAATTATCTTCATTTCATTTTCTTCAACAACTTGAAGACCAAGAAATTAGGTCCATATGATGCTCGACATCAATCAGATTATTGAGCTTGGATAACAAAATAAGGACATCCCACTAGTGGCATGTGAAGTTCATAGAGAAAGTTGTAGAAATTATTTGACAAAAAGGTGACTCCCAGAGCTTTCAGCATGTTGGGGATATTGTGCTTTTATGGGATAACAAGCATGAAGATCAGGGAAAGCATGGTAAATTTGACTGTATTGTGGATGCGCCCTTATTCAATTGATATTCGAATTGGTGAAAATACCTTATTCCTCAAAGACTCTAGACGAGGAACTACTTGAGCTGCCTATTAACTGGTAGGCATTTGGAAACATTTCCTTGGATTAATTTCCTTAGAATCAAGGTATACTCCTATGTATAGTGTATAGTTCTGTTGTTTGTCATTTTATCTATCTGTGGTTTTATTTCGTTTTGGTCCTTCAGTGACCTAGTTTTGTCATGGTTTCTCAGTTTCTGTACTCTGCAAACTGAATCTGTTGCCCAATGGGGATTTTTGGCACTTTATCTACCTTTGTTCTTGTGGCTTTGCACAAGGATTGCCCATCCCTGAGTCGGAGCCGATGTTGGTGCTCAAAATAGTCTCGTCCTAGTTTACCTTTGAAAGATCTATCGATTTGCGGCCTCTGTCACTATTTTTTTCCCCGTGTGGCAGTGCACAGGTTAATCTTTGTTGCCATTTTTAATCTGTCCTTGGGTCGTGAGCCATTACTGTATGGGTGCTTAAATTTTCTCCTCGCCCCGTTTGTTCCTCTGAAAAAGTTCTGTAACACAGATTCTCCCATGTTGGCTATTCTCAGTCTGTTAGGATCTGTCTTCCTAGTCACTTCTGCCCTAAATACTTGAAGAGTTTTGAGAGGATGTATGTCCTAAGAAACACATTTGAGCCTTGTAACATGATCTAAATTCTCTGTCCTTGGAGAAATTTCTAGGATCTAGCTCGAATGGTTGTTATCCAGAATTTACAGTTTGACAGGTGTTTCTCCCAGTCAAATTTACATCCCTGCATTGACAAGAGATCTGTAACCTTTTGGTTGCGATAAAACTTGATGGGTACTTAAAATTTCCTATGAATAGCCTCAACTCAAAAAATTTTCCACGCAAAGGAACGGTGCTCGTTTTCCCTATCTAATTTTTGGTTTGGCTTTAGAATAGCGCCGGGAGGAAACGTGGAGGATTCCACTGCTTATCCCAAACTTCGAAGGATCATTTTTGATGCAGTTGGTAACAGTTTGGTGGAATAGGACACATGACGGGCTCATGCATCATTCAGGGTTTCCACTTTGGGGACCATTTTGAAGTAGCACCATGAAGACACATGGAGGAACCGTGCATGTTGACAGGTGTATTTTTACCCTTGAGTTTCAAATTTAAAGAATCATCAGGATGATACAGTGGAAACGTGGCTCACTTTACATTTTGCTTAGAATTTTCAATGGCCAAAGGAGACTACGGCGGGGCACTTTACACATGGCAACTATAAGGCTCAGCTTCAAGCATTCAGAAAAACTTGTCCATCATGGAACAGGACACATGGCGAGCGCGCACTTGTTGAAAATATCACCTTTTAGTTAGGACCATCTCAGTTGTGTGCCATGGGGACACATGGCAGGTTTTTGAAAAGTCAAAAGGGCGGAGAGGCAGACCATCAGAGGTAAATTGGATTTCAAGTCAGTTAAGTATTATAATCTCAAAATGGCATGCAAGCCCAATATAGGACACGTGGTCAGGGCTTTCTCTAGCTCAATTTGAGGAGGTACGGACTCTCAGGGGGAATCCTGGAAAATTTTCCTTTTGGGAGAAAAAGAGTTGCAACATGAAGACATGTGCACGTAGGCCCTATCCGCCAACTAGTCAATATTTTATCCCAGTCGACTGCAGAAGGGCAGAGCTATGGGGAAAACTTGAAAAAAATTCCTAAGGCCTGGGACAGAGTGGTGAGCCCGCGTAGAATTTTTTTCATGGTCTCTACTCTGGGGCACCATCTCGAAGTTATATCATGAAGACACATGGAAGTTTCCATCGGAGTCTGTCGACATTAAAATTTTCCTCCGTAATTTCTATTTTATTAATATATGTATTAGGAATAGGATGTTGTTAAGTATAATTAGTAGTGGTGTCTAATATAAGATAATGGCGCTCTGTCAGTATGGTGCAGCTAATAATGTAGAGTACGGTAACAGTCGAAGTACAATAGGAATGTTGTAAAAAGTAAATATTTGTTGTAAGTGGTCTGGTAATGTTAAAATGTCAAAGTTTGGGTAATTAGAGAAGTAGGGTCTACATGATTAGGAATTAGAAATATTATATTAGTAATAAGGACAAGGAGTGAGGTCATAAATATTTTTTGTATTTTTATTTGTAAAAAGTCTAAAAATGTGGAACCCATGTAAAATGATAAGGTTTATCTTATCTTAAAAGATAAGCTTACATGTACAGATAAGAGTTAAGGTATGGAATATGATTGGTCGGAGTAGATTTCTTATCCTATCTTAGAGATAAGATGGATAAGCCTGGAAGTTCTATAAATAGAGAGGCCACCCCCCCTCATTTAGCATAGAAGGAAGTAGTGAGAAATATTGTAGGAAGTGTGCGAAGGAAGCCATCAGTTTAAAGGTGTGTTGAAGAAGCCATTAAGAGGTGTAATTATAAAGTTTCTCCCATAGTATTGGTGGAAGGCAAGTGAAGTCAATAACACTTGAAGTACCTCATGGGTGAGATTGTAACAATTTTATGTTAATATTATAATTTACTTTGATATTTCAGATTTGTCATCATTCCTTCTTATCATAGTCTATGGTATTCTTGTGTTATGTTGTTGTTTTGTTTCCAGATTACATCCACCAAACTAAAGGCTGTGCATTAGTAAATAATCATAGCACGAGGAGTTCCCGGTGAAGAATTATCATAGTGCCGGATTGGTGATGACATTTTGGTTCCGTTGCCGGGACCATTCCTCGTTGGTGGATTTTCTGGAGAGATATTCCCACTTAGTCAAAAATCAATTGGAGGGTAACCTTGTTTTTACTGTGCATAGTAGTTACCATGGTAAAGTCATTTTTTACCATGAATAGTAGTTACCATGGTAAAGTCATTTTTGCTGGGAATAGTATTTACCGCAGTAAAGTCACTTTTTACCGTGAATAGTATTTACCCCAGTAACTTCACTTTTTACCGTGAATAGTGTTTACCACAGTAAAGTCAGTTTTTACCGCAGTAAGTCAAGTTTTACCATAGTTTACCGTGGTCATTTCTATTTTACTGTAGAAAGGTGTAAAGTCACTTTCTAGTATAGTGATTCCAATTATTTGTGCACATAAGTCTTGTTGATTGTACTTGTGGAGTTGGTATTTCACGGTGGTTACTTTTGAAAATGGGAAAGATTCCTGTTTTTTCAGCTCAATCTAATGAAGATGCTTCTTCTTTCATTCAAGAGTTTAAACGATCTTGTATTTATAATGGCCTTATAAGAAGGGAACAATGGACTGAATTTTTTCCTACCTTTTTGGATGGTTCAGCACTTAGGTGGTTTGAAACACTAGGTGATAATGTGAAAAATTCATGGGATTTATTAACTGAAAGTTTTCTTGAAGAATTTGGTGAACAACAGAAATATGCAGATCTCATGATCGAGATCACAAAGCTATCCCAAGGAGAGAAGGAGAAGATAAGGGATTATCATGCTCATGTTCTAGAGCTAAGGAGGAAGCTCGATGCCCAGATCCGGAAGGAAGGATTAGCGGATGGGTTGATGAATGGCGTGGATAATCTCCTATGTAAGCACTTCATTCTTGGGATGAAGCCAGAGATCAGAAAACGAGTGAAGTATGACCGCCCAGCTACCATTGAACAAGCAAAGGAGATTGCAAGAAGGCAAGAAGAAAGCATGGAAGAGGAGCCCAAAGAAATTGTTGCTAAAGTAGAGCCTACACCAGCACCTTTGGTCCAGAATCCACAACCACTCCCGGTGAGCACAAATAATTTCTCCTAGTACATCTACTGAGTATGAAGATCTGCTCAAAAAGATGGGTCAGTTAACTATTAATCTTCTTCAAGGAAAGGAATTTAGTTCTCAGGGAGGAGATAGAGGTCCAAAAAGAAATATTTCTGAAGTTGTTTGTTATGGTTGTTATAAAAAGGGTCATTATAAGTATAATTGTCCAGATAGAGCTTCTACATTTGGTAAAGGAGATAATGATAAAGGAAAAGCACCTGTGAATTCTTTTGATGTAGTAGATAAGAGCATAAATAATGAAGTAGATGTGTTTGTAACAAAAAGAAAGAAAGAAAAAGATAATCAAGATGGAAATGATCCTAAGAAGATGAAAGGAGAAACTAGTAAGAAACATAGGAGAAGAAAGCTTGGGTGTGCAGGATTTTCTGATTTCACAGGGGCAAGGACCATACTCCATCTTGGAAGATCTGTCCAAAAGGCCTGCAAATATTACATATGGTCAACTCTTGGCTATGTCTTCTGAGAAGAGGCGGGAGCTGCGAAGTGGACTCAATGCTCGACGAAGGAAGGAGGTTGAGGTCCCTGTTTTGGAGGCAGAGGCGGATCCCTATGCTCCACAAGCTGAGGTATTATGTAATGGTATTTCAATTCATGATGTCTTAGTTGATGGAGGTGCTGCAGTTAATGTAATGACTGAGTCTGTAATGAATATGTTGGGTTTAAAAATTGATCACCCTTCAACACTTATGTTAAGGTCATTAAATAAGGGAAAAACTAAACCAGAAGGTGTAGTTTCAAATGTGGCAATATCTGTTATGGGTGTTGTATGTGTGGTTAGACTTTCAGGTGATGAAAAATGGTACTGTTGCATACCTAATGCTGCTGGGAAGACCATGGCTAAGGAGAGTTCATGCAAGAAACTACTGGAATGAAGGTTTCATGACACTTGGACGTGGTAGAGAGAGGGTGAAGATAAACGTGATCCCTCAGACATCATAAGGTAGAACCTGTCGATTCAAGTGATGAAACTGATGATTGGACATCCTCTGATTACTCTAGTACCAGTGAAGTGGACACTGAAGATGAAGAAAGTGAGGTTGATGTTTCAGTCATGGATATCCTTCCAGTCACACTAACTCATGACCCCATAAAATTATCTGAAGAAGAAGTTGATGATCATCTCCAACAAATAAAGATTGGTGATGCTGTGATGGAGAGTGAGAAGGAATCCTACCTCCAGCTCTTTCGAAGGTACATACACATATTCACTTTTGATTACAAGGAACTCCGTCAAGTAAGTTGGGTAGAACATTCTATTGAGCTGGTAGATGGTGCTAAGCCCATAAAGCAAATGCCATATAGAATGAATCCTAATTTTTCCAAGACTGTAAAAGAAGAAATAGATAAGTTGCTTGATGCAGGATTCATATTTGCTGTGGAGAATTCAGAATGGGTTTCTCCCATTGTGATCTCAATAAAAAAGAATGGGAAAATACACATTTGTGTTGATTATAGGAAGCTCAATAAGGCAACAAAGAAGGATCATTACCCTCTTCCATTTTCAGATCAGATCTTGGAAGAAGTAGCTGGCCAGGAGTGCTATAGTTTTGCTGATGGATATAGCGGCTACAACCAAGTTCGTATAGCAGAGAAAGATCAGCTGAAGACCACGTTCACCACTCCTTGGGGAACGTTTGCTTATAGAGTTATGCCTTTTGGGTTGTGTAATGCTCCAGCAATATTCCAGCGTTTGATGAATAGGGTGTTTGAACCCTACATTGGGACCTTCATCAGAGTATTTCTGGATGATTTTTGCATCTATGGGAGCAAGTTGGACCACCTGCACCAGATGGAGACAAACATTTCAAAGGTTAGATGAAGCACAAGCCTCACTAAACCCTACAAAGTGTGTCTTTGGATGTTCTAAAGGCATTTTTGTTAGGGCATGTTGTATCCAGAGATGGTATTGGTACTGATCCTGATAAAGTTTCAAAAATCAAAGATTTACCATTTCCTATGAATAGAAGTAAGTTGAGATCATTTTTAGGCCATGTGGGTTACTATAGAAGGTTCATCAAGAATTTCTCAAAGATTGCACAGCCACTAACCCAGTTCTTGAAGAAGGATGTTACTTATGAACCAGGAAATAAGGCGCATGAAGCTTTTGGACAACTGAAGGAAGTCTTTGGTGTCTTCACCTGTTTTGAAGAATCTAGATTGGAGCAAGCCATTCATTGTGTACACTGATGCCTCAGATGCAGCACTAGGAAGTATTTTGAGCCAAAAGGATAAAAATGGGAATGAACATCCAATTTACTTTGGGAGCAGAAAAATGAGCAGTGCTGAGGTAAATTATACTGTAACTGAAAAAGAGGCTCTGGCTATCATTTTTGTTGTAAAGAAGTTTAGAAATTACTTGCTAGGGCAAAAATTTCTAGTTGTAACAGATCATCAGGCTCTAAAATATATTGTAAATAAGCCTAACCCATCAGGGAGGATAGCAAGATGGATAATTTTGCTACAAGAATTTGAATTTGATATTATAGATAGGCCAGGAAAGAAGCATGTCAATGCAGATGCACTCTCTTGAGCCTATGATAGTTTAGGATCATCTTGTGATGATGATTATTTCCCCGATGCAACATTGTTATCCCTTGACACAATCCCTAGTGAATACATAGATATTTGGAATTATCTGAATGAATTCAAGTTTCCTGATGGTGCCAATGCAAATACTAAGAGAAAGATTACTCAAGCCAGTCATCCATATTCTATTCTGCATGGAGTATTATTTCGAATAGGACCTGATGGACCAGTACAAGAGGGTAGTTGGACGTGATCAAGGGAAGGAACTGCTAGAAGAATTCCACAATGGTACATGTGGAGGGCACTTCTCTGGACAACTTACAACAAGAAGGATCTTGGATGCAGGTTATCACTGGCCCACTCTTTTTAAAGATTGTTATAATTATTGTAAGACATGTGATATTTGTCAAACACATGGTAACCGTAAGACTTCATCACCTCCATTATGCCCTATTCTTCCACTTGGTCCCTTTGAAAAGTGGGGAATAGACATTGTAGGTCCACTTCCAACTACCTCACGCCAAAATAAGTATATTGTAGTTGCCACAGATTATTTAACCAAGTGGGTTGAAGCTAGGCCATTGAAAACAACTTCCATGGATGAAGTGGCAAGGTTCATATATGAACGCATTGTCACTAGATTTGGTTGTCCATTAGAAATTGTAACAGATCAAGGAAGCCACTTCATTAATGAGGTGGTAGAAGCCCTAGTCAATAAGTTTTCTATTAAGCACAGGAAGGCAACAACATACAAGCCAAGCACAAATGGATAGGTGGAACGAACAAATTTTGTGTTGTGTCAAATTCTAGCAAAAGATGCAGCCTTGCAGGTACATAAGTGGGATAAAAGGATTCATGCAGCATTGTGGGCATATAGGGCAACATCAAAGTCAGCAACAGGATACTCCCCATTTCAGTTGGCCTATGGCATTGATCCAGTTCTTCCTATTGAGTTTGATATTCCCACTGTGAGAGTTATGAAAAATGAAAGGATGGATGAAAGTGATTCAGTAAAAGAAAGGTTGGTACATCTTCATTTGCTAGAGGAAATGAGGGAAATAGCAAAGGATACAAGCCATAAGAAGAAAATGAAGCAGAAGGAATACTTTGATCAAAAGATCCGTTGGTCTCCATTTCATGTGAATGACTTGGTTCTAGTATATGATTCCAGATACAAAAAAAGAAGACAGAGAAAATTTCTTCCAAAATGGATGGGGCCCTACAAAATAGTAGCTGTGTATGAAAATGGTACATATCGACTGGAGGAATTGGATGGTACTCCCATTACAAAATGGGTCAACCATGACGAGTTAAAGATTTTCCAGGCACCAGCTTCAGAATGTCCATAATAGTCTACTCCGAGGACGGAGTAGAAGCTAGGAAGGGGGAAGATGTCGACACTAAAATTTTCCTCCGTAATTTCTATTTCATTAATGTATGTATTAGGAATAAGATGTTGTTAAGTATAATTAGTAGTAGCATCTGATAGAAGATAACGATGCCGTTAGTACTGTGCCGCCAATAATGTGGAGTACGACAACAGTCAAAGTACAATAGGAATGTTGTAAAAAATAGATATTTGTCGTAAGTGGTCCGGTAATGTTAAAATGTCAAAGTTTGCATAATTAGAGAAGTAGAGTCTACATGATTAGGAATTAGAAATATTATATTGGTAATAAGGACAAGGAGTGAGGTTATAAATATTTTGTGTATTTTATTTGTAAAAAGTCTAAAAATGTGGAACCCATGTAAAATGATAAGGTTTATCTTATCTTAAAATATAAGCTTATATGTACAGATAAGAGTTAAGGTATGGAATATGATTCGTCGGAGTGGATTTCTTATCCTATCTTAGAGATAAGATGGATAAGCATGGAAGTTATATAAATAGAGAGGCCACCCCCCTCATTTAGCATAGAAGGAAGTAGTGAGAAATATTGTAGGAAGTGTGCGAAGGAAGCCATCAATTTAAAGGTGTGTTGAAGAAGCCATTAAGAGGTGTAATTGTAAAGTTTCTCCCATAATCTTGGTGAAATGCAAGTGAAGTCAATAACACTTGAAGTAACTCATGGGTGAGATTGTAAAAATTTCATGTTAATATTATAATTTGCTTTGATATTTCAGATTTTTCATCATTCAGTCTTATCATAGTCGATGGTATTCTTGTGTTATTTTATTGTTCTGTTTCCAGATTACATCCACCAAACTAAAGGCTGTGCATTAGTAAATAATCATAGCACGAGGAGTTCCCGGTGAATAATTATCATAGTGCTGGATTGGTGATGACAAGATGCAGAGAAAAATGTAAAATTTTTCCATTTCTCCGAAAGCGTAAAAAGTCAAAGGAAGGCCCTAGGTCTATTTTTAAGTTTTAATCTTCCACGTCGACGGCCCAAATTCAAAGTAAAGATCAATGATAGCTAAAAGTATAAATCTAATTTTCCACCCTTTTTTGTAAAGCACGCCTAGAAGTGTGAGTCTTCATGATTTCTTGGTATTTCCTACATGCCAAGTAGAGGGGGGAGTTAATTTTGATATCTAAGTTTGGTGGGAAGATTTCGAAGACATCTTTCACCATTACAATAGTCTGACTATCGTGCTCGATTGGATTTTTTGTTTTTCTTCTCTCGAGCACGCAAGGTGCCAAATTTGATAGATTAGGGGTAGAAGTATTCAGAAAATTGAAGAATGAGTGATATACAAGAGGAAGGATTTGAATGTGGGAGCTATTCGACGAAATCTAACCCCTCGAGCACCTAGCGACTTTTGCAGATCTGATTCTAAGAATCATGATCATAATCATGGCAAACACTAGTAGCACTCAAGGTCTAGATTTTGGAGGGAAAAGGGGCTCCGTTACGAATTTCATAAATGGAAAAAAAATTTCGTGTAAAATGGGTTGGAATTTGGAGGTTGGAGTGCTAGAGGTCAAAGAAAATTCCCAAGAGGAAAAATTTACAAATACTATCTTTGAGAATCTATATGAGAAACTTGGTTATCTATTTTTGTATTAAGTTTTATTATATCTAGTTTTTTGCAAGTGTATAGCCATTGATAAGCTCTGAGAATGTTTTAGAAACTCTCTCTTGCTGATAGACTTAGTCAAATTCAATTTATTTTGTGTTGTCTTTAAGCAAGATGTGTTTTTTTAATTTTTGAATGTATGCAAGTAGTTTTTCTTGTTTCTGTTGCAATCTTGTATTAAATCTTATTCAATCACACAGGCCTCAATCCTTGTGATAGTTTATTGGCATCTATAATTTCATCTCTCAAAAGAGATTTCATTTGGGATTGGAATAAATGATTTAAAATCACTTTTCTTTCATCTGTTGACAGAGATTGCCTGTAAGCCTCTGTGTGTACCTTAGGCGTGATTTGACTCAGATCTTGATGATTTTTGGATTTTCTAACTCAAGCCTTCATGATAGAATCTCAAAGATTGTGTGAAAGATCCATTGAAGCACATATTCTAGTAAGAGAAACATTCTAGTTGTTCTGTGGCATTTTTTTTTGTTTAACCTTCCATTTTGTAAGGTTCCTTAAAGATTTGGTATAGTCAAATTTATCCTACTTCACCTCCTACCAAAATTCATTCAAAACAATTAATCACACCCATACTACCCCTATTTTTCATGTGTGTATACAAATACATAATTTTTACTACCAAAAGATGCATGAATAATCATGATTCCAAATGTCTTTAATAGCCTAAACCTTTCCTAGAGAATATCTCCACTATCTTAGTGACAACTAGTGAGAGTTAGATTTTGTTGCATTGATCATATTCTCTTCAAGTTGTCTTTAACAACTCCATCAGGAAGGATATCTCCATCTCCTCCATAAATATCAGGCTATAAAAGGGTTCTCTTACCCTAGTTAAAAAGCACAACCTAAAATAGTGAGGATAGATCAAATCCTCTTGAGGGTGCTATCCATTTCTCCAAATTTAAGTGACAAAGGACCTATTAGATCTCATCCCCGGCTACAAAACGAATCATCATGATCTAATATGTCTCTAAGTTTCTTATTAAACCAATGATGTTGCTCAGACTTTGAAGGAGAATCAATTTGGGTACCAACAGGCTCGTGCGACGGAAGTGACCCTTAGATTTATTCTGTGCAGGGTCATTTGATCCTTTGCAGACCCTGCTCCTTCATTCTAGAGTCCCATTGTTTCCTGATTGTTGGATTTGAATGTGTACCTTAGGTTCTCTTCTGTGGAGGGTCATGTTTGACCAATTTTATCTAGGTCAAAATTGGGATAACAATTTGGCAACTTGCGGGGACATCTTCTTGCTAGATGAAGGGAATAGTAGCCTTGAAGCATCCATTAGGCATGGAGTCAAGAATGATACCCTGATGCCGATCCTTTTTTCTTTGAAATTCCTCCTCGTTTTCCTGCATCCTAGTGACCTTAAACTCACCCCACTGGGGATTTACCTATTCCTGAGAATGGACTTTCTCGAATTTGATTTTAGTTACTCTACATTTGTGTTTTATTTGAAACTAGAAACTGTTATAGGAAACTATGGGTCTCTTTATCATGAATATTGAAGGGCCTAACTTCTGCAGCTCTGGAGCAATACAAAAAAAACTTATGTATAAATAAAAAAATCATACATGCCTTAAACGAGACATGTAGAGTGTGCACAGAACTTCTTTTATTAAAATCAAACCTACCTACTCTATTTTAACCAGAGAGAAAGAGAGCTCAAACAAATCTTGCAACTGGCAGGGAGAAGTAGCTTCCCTTTCTCAATAAGGGCAGCCATGTAAATGATTTGACACTTAATATGGCTGCTTATATAAGTGAAAAACTGATTATAAGCTAGTCCTCCACCCAAACTGTTAAGGTGTCAACTTGAAACAAGAGAAATACCTCTTTTAGTTTCTCTGTATTTTGATTCAAGAGGCATTACAACTAATCTTTAGCACTTTAATACTCATCCTCATGCTAAGAAGCAAGCACGAATTTTTTTGGCTTCTCCCTTGACTCCAATGAAGCCAAGTATCTGATTGGGCAAGGTCTGGTCCTTTGAATATGCCCACTTCTCTAATATTTAACTCCAAAAATGGAGTCTTCTTGCAGATCTTCCTAGATGGATGGTGTGAGAGGGATGATGATATCCTCTTGCTCTTTTCCTTCCTCTGTAGTAGTATGGAACTCCTCTACAATCTGCAACTCATGTTATTTATTGCAACATCGATTAAAGTTGCCTTTACATCATTATAATCTGCTGCAACACATTTTGGCTTGTAGTTATTCTATTGTTTCTTGAAGAC